>ML675642.1:9659315-9684391 GCA_007922155.1 Mesoclemmys tuberculata
CCCCACACATAGATGCCCTGGTACCCATGAGACAACGCTCTTGCCCCATAGTGTGCCCCACAGTGCTGACCAAGAGGAGCAACCAAATGACAGTGGGACCACATTCAAACCATGCCCCTCTCTGCCGCCTTCTCCCCTCCTCAAACCCAATGCCCCCCAACCAGGTCAGCGAGCCCCACACACAAGGTGAATCATGGGTATTAGCAGCAGGCGTGAGTGAAGAGGTGGCAGGCGGGTGCAGAGCCCCACTCTGGGCCCCTTTACCTTCTTAAAGAAGGGGATGCGCTTGACGTTGGAGGGGGATGTGGTGACACTGCTGACGCTAGGCTTAGGGGATCGGGGGTTCTCCGGGCCCTCAGCTTCCTCCTCCTCTAAGTCAAGGGCGTCTAGGTCATAAGCTAAGTTAGTCATGTCCAGAGTACCTGGGGGGGGGAGAATGGCGGGAGGGGGAAAACAAAAAGAAAGAAAGAAAAGAAGAGAGGGAGGGAAGGAAGGAAGGAAGAAAAAGTAAAACAAAACTAAAAAAAGAAAAAACAGCACAAAAGAACGAAAAAAGGGAGGAGGAAAAAATGATTTGGTGAACGAAAGAGAAAAATGAAAGGGGGGACACCTGACACTTCCCTGCAGACAACATAGAGAAGGGGTGAGGGTGGGGACAGAGCCATCAGGCAGCCCACCTGCTAGGGAGACAGAGAGGCTGGTAGCAGGTTTCCTCGGCATGCTATGGAGGTGGGCATGTCCATGCCTGCCTATATGCCCTTCTGCCTGTGCCCAGTTGTTCATTCACACTTATGCATGACTCTCCGTCTGTGTGCCAGGATATATGGTGGGCTCAAACGCCCACTCCAGTGCAAGAGCTCATCAGGCTTTGTGCTAACACAGCTGCCCATGTATGCCCACCCTGGGCACAGCCATGTGTCTCCCTGCCAGTCCATGTGTGCTGAGTCTCTGCCATGGGCTGCATTTGCAAGGGGAATGGAGACCTCAAGAATCCTACTACAGCTCCTGGGAGGAAAGCTGGGCACTTCCAGGCTGGCACCCCTGCCTCTCTGCTATTGGGGTGCGAGCTGGTCTCAGGGCTTAAAGGGGCCACAGCTAAAGAGGGAAAAGACCTGGCATTTCAGCCCCTCATTATCACCGAGGCCACAACTGAAATCAGCTCCTCCCCATCAGTCTTTCTTAGTGGTGCAGTGAACTTTGCCAGCTGGGGACTGTCCGATGTCAAACAGCATAGGGAGAGGGTGGTCTTACCGCTGGCCGGAGGGGTGGGTCTGCGGGTCCCCGTCACCACATCTCCCAAGCTGGAGCTGGAGTTGTCCCCTGATTTGCTGCACGGGGGAGAAAAGCAAGGAGTGATAAGTGACTGGAGATGGGGAATTTCATGGGGCAGAAGAGGGGGCCCCCAACCACTCTGAGAAGCAGCAGATTCTGAGCATGACAAAAGTAGTCTCTATGCCCAGATTCTGAGAGAGACTTAAATCTGGAACTGCTACATCAGGATAATGCCATGTGCCCATCTAGCCAGGTATCTCCTATCCCCCTCCCTCAGCCTGAATCGTACCATTGGGGCCAGAGTCCAGTGCTGTCCCACTCAACCAGTGATGTACCAGATCAAAGGCCCATCTAGCCACGTATTCTCCCCACTGCGCCAGTTCAGACCAATGAGTCCATCTATTCCCGCAAGCTCTTCCTGATCCCTTCCCAGCCAGCACTCAGGTTCTGCCCTGACGCACGGATATAGAAAGCCCTTTGCATCCTCAGCTGCTGTCACTGCAGATCCTGGAGCTGGTTATCCCCTGCCTGGCCCCTCGTGCTGAAGTTTACCGCTGAGCATGAGGAATGACAGCCCAGGGAGCAAAGGGCTCGTTACTGGGCTCACTGGAAGGGGATGGGGAACATGCTCCCATACCCAGTGTCTCACTGGAGAGGATTTGCTCAGACACCTACAGCAGGGCCTGCCTCAGTTACCCGGAACCCACTGCTCTTGGTCTCTGGGAGGGCTTTCCCTCTGGCCCCCAGGGCTTCAGGCTGCATGGGGCCAGCAGCCGCAATTCTCCCTCCCTCCTCTCAGCCCAGCTGCTCCACCTCGAGCTCAGGCGGTTTTGCCTCATCTTTTGTTCCTGTAGCATCCTCATGTTCTCCAGCTTGACAGGGCTGGGGATGAATCCCACCTCGCAGCCCTCCTTCACCAGGCGCCCGATCCACCAGTCATTGTTGTATTTCTGCACCATGGAGAGAAGAGGAGCCTGAGACACGGCACCAAGCCTGTCCCTGCTGCGCTGAGCCCATCTCCCATTGATACTGCGTTGAACCCATCCCCACCATGCTGAGCTGTGTCCCCTCTGTGCTGAATCCACATCCAACAACACAGTGCAGAGCCCCAGTCCCCCCTGCCTTTGCGGTCCCCAGAGCCCCAGCTGGGCCTGGGGCCGGTGCCAGCACCTCTTTGATATGCAGGAAGTCTTTGGGTTCGAAGGAGATGGCCATGCCCTGGACTGGTACATCATCGTTGGGGGACGGGTTGTAGCCCACGTTTGTCCTCACCGCAAATGCCACCGGCTTGGTCTGTTCAGGAGACGGGTGAGCAGTGGGAAGGGGGAGAGAGGAGAGAGGGAATAAAAATCAGGAGTCCCAGCTTGACTCTCCCTCCCAGATCCAGAAATAGAACCCAGGAGTCCAGGCTCCCAAACACCCATTGCTCTAACCACCAGTCCACACGCCCCTCGCAAAGTGGTAACTTTAACAGCCCTGATTGTGCCCAGTCTCAGGGAGCGATTTTGGGGCCTGGTGTGTTTCTGCTAGCTCAGACAGCAGGGCGTCCCCCAAGACAGTGGGGCAGGCTGGGAAAGGGGCTGCATCCCCCAGGGCCTCGGATGGGAGGAAGAGTGACGGCAACGAGTGTATCCCCACACAGGTCAGGAAAGCAGAGCAGGCAGTGGGTGGCATCTCCTTATTGGGGTGTGTGGGTCCTGGCTGCACTAGGTGAGGGATTCGTCCCCTGGAGCTGGCACCTCTCCATGGAGAGGTCTGTGTCTCTCTCCCCCATTTGGAGTTGGACCCCTCTGTGCGGATATAGCTTCAGGGGCATGTTCCCTCTCCCCCATCTGTGACAGGACAGCAGCAGCCCCTGGACAGGAAGGGGGGACCTTCCCCCACTCAGAAGCAAGTGCTGATTGGCGGCCAGCCCCAGGGTGTGTAATGGAAGGGCTGGGACACCGCCAGACGGGGCAGCGCCAACCCGCAGTCTCCTGGCACTAGCACTCTCCCGAGCCCAGCCCAGGTCGATGAGACGTTTAATCAAGATTAGCCAAATGAATTAGCTGATGGTGGCCCCTGGGCTGCGGGATTTATGGGCGGTGTTGGGCCCAGGGCCAGCTGCAACACAAGCAGCTAGTACTTTGGGAGGAGGTGAGGGCACAGCCAGTTCCCTGGGACTCGGCTCCCCCTGCAGAGCGGGACTCTCTACAAGTGGGTCACCAGCTGGCAGGAAGGGCTCACAATCAGGGGGCCCACCCAGGCCAGAGCTCCTTGGTTTAGGATAGACTCAGGTTTCAAGGGGAGCCAGGGTGCATCAACTTTCATCTTCGGGGACTGGCGTCATAGCTACACTCACTTGGAAGTGCCATGATATTGTAGGGTCTCAGTGAAATCCAGTGTTGAAATAGCACCGGGGGGGAGGAGCTGAGAAGCTGTGTGTTAGAGGGGGGCTGAGGGGAGCCCTGGACAAGAACAGCCAGAGGCTGAAAGTCAGGGCTGAGGGGCACTGTCACAGCAACGACCTGCTCTGTCTCAGACCAGAAAGCTGTGGGATCATCTCCTAGCACCAGGGCAGCTTGGCGTTGTGGGGATGCAATGAAGCGCAGCTGGAGACAGATAAATTAAACTAACCCCCCATGCTGGTTCAGCAGAAAGGAAGGGAAGGTGCCAGCTAGGATCTGCACCCAGCCACAAGCTCCCAGACAGCCTGTTTCCCTGCGTGGCCCCCAAGCCCGTCAACCAGCTTCCACCCTGTGGGCTGGAGACAGATAGGGACCCCTGGTTCCCCCTAGCCTGCACAAGGGACAGGAGTGAAGAAAACCCCCCAACACATGCCCCTGCTCCTACTTTGGCCTTCTCCAGCTGCGCCAAGGCCTGGCGCTCAGCCTCCTTGCGCAGTGCCTCGCGATCCTCCTCCAGAGACACGTCTGAGTCCGAGGGGCGGCTGGTATAGGAATCCGCTGAGCCCTGGGTGAGCAGAGACAGGACCCACTTCAGAGAGGGGTGAGCTTCGCAGCCCCCCATGGAGGGCGAGAGGGTGCCATGGCCACACAGCTGAGTGGGCCCCATTTAGAGCAGCAGGAGATGCCAGACAGGTCCTCCACCCCGCAGGCATTTGGATCCAGGGTCTGTCTCTAGTAACAATTTCATTCATTATGTACCCATCACCGCGGCTTCTGAGCACTTTAGAAAAAAACCATCAACTAGCACAGTCCGGGGTGGTGGTGCGGGGGCTGAAGCAACAACTCCCTGCCCCAAGCATGGGGTAAAACCCCCATGTTGTGAGCTAGAGACACAAGCCCTAAAGGAACCTTACGCCCACAGACTGTGGGGCAGGAGGGTTTGCAGGACTCTGGGGTTCTGTCATCTCTGGGAGGGGAGTGGGGTCTAATGTATGAGTCAGGACTCCTGGGTTCCATTCTCGACTCTGCCACTGACTCTGTGCCTTGGTTCCCCTTGGCACTGCGAGGGTTAAGCTGAGTGGCAGGGAACAAGATGCAGCTGTTCTCTCTGCTTTGGGATGGAAAGTGATAGCGGGAACAGGACAGGGCTGGCGTGACGTGATGGATCCTAGCACATCCCCTGCCACGTCCGTCCATCGGTCTGTGCTATTTCCGAGGCTCCCAGGAAGCCCTGATTGCAGCCCCCAAAGGGTTAATGCTCTGTGCTGGCCAAGGGGTGTCTGATCCAATGGATTTAGAGTCTCTGGGCCATCCCACATCCTCCACACAGTCAGAGCCCTGCTATCAAAACAATCAGAGTGTTCTGTCCCCTCCACCCCGGTGTCTCCCCTCTGGGGGTTCTGCTGCAGGTGGGGAAACTGAGGCATCCATCTGGGCAATGAACACAGGGGAGGGAGGAGGTGAAGAGTCCATATGGGAGGCAGGAGGCATATGTCTTTTGTGGGGGCAGGCCCCCGAGTTCTGGTGGACCCTGACCCTCGTGCCCCGCAGGGATCAGTGCAGAAGGGACGGGGCAGTGTGCAAGCTCTTGACCCTGATGAATGCAGCATCCTAAGCATCGGAGAGCCCTGGCAGGGCCATGAATGCTGGAGCCGGGGGGGAAGCAAGGGCCAAGAGAGAGGGCTTGGGCCCCAGTTGGCATCAGCACAGGGAATCCCAGCTGCTGCCACAGGGCAGTAGGACCTGGTGCTGCCCCAGCCTCACCCACTCATAGATACATCGTGGGCACTTGGCTTGGGGGCTGGGTTTGTTCAGCAAATCGGGGCAGAAGTTAAAAGGGATCCCAGGAACGGGAGTTACTCGTGAAGAGCAGTTTAGAGAGGCCCTCTGCACTGTTCTCCTAACACCCCTCAATCCTGCCCCCCAGCTTCCCCGCTATGCCTGTTCCTGCCCTCCAGTTCTGCCAAGGCCCTGCATCCCAACCCAGATCTCTGCTGAGCAGGCTGCTTATGTCTTTGAATCACCTGATGGGTTGGGATTGGGATTCTAGGGGAAGGGGAGGACAAGCTAACTTGTTTTCCTGACTGGCCTGATGGTAGAAGGGGACCAGGACTCTGCGTTCTCTTTGTGTGCCTCCTCTTCCAGGCCCCCAGCGGGGTGCCCAGCCAGCTTCCCAGTCTCTGGGGGCAGGGACAGTGGCCCTCAGCCACACAGATGCCTCTGCCGGGGCCCCTGAAACATCAGTGCTAATTAGCTGGCTCTCAATCCAAGCAGCGAGTTCATCTACCTCACTGGCTGTGTCAGGAATGGGGGGGCAGCACCCCATTCCTGGCTGGTTGGCAGCTCAGCAAGGATCGGGGAGCTGGTGGGTATTCCCCTTTAATCACAGATTCTGCACTCAGTTACTCTGGATTTAAATCAAACCTGCTGCTTTCTCCAGCAGGAGATGGGGCGGGAACCCCAACAACTAAACAACTCCAAGGGATCAGCAGCTGAGGGCAGGGGGCCATCCTCAGGCCAACCAAACGGGGGTGCCACAAAGCCCCACGGGGCATCCCGCTCGCTCTCCCTCCCTCTTTCCCCCCAAAACCGTACCTGCCTCCTCTAAGGGCAGTTCCAGGCACCCTTCACTCCCAGCTAGTTTAACACACCAGCGGGTTTCACTCTATCAAATTCAGTTGCTTCCTCTCAGGAGCCCCCCACCAGAGGGAAGCAACCTGTGGGGGACCCCTGCTGAGGAGGCCCGCTTGTGCTGCATGCAGATAGATGGATCTTTACGAGCCTGAGCTAACAACAGCTTGGAGGGGAGAGGATTTAGCTGGATCCAGCTGGAGAAAGACCAACCTGTCGCCCCACTGCACAGACATGCAAAGCCTCCCCCCTCCCTGCTTTGGCTCCTATTCTGGCCAGGCAGCCCTGGAGTAGGGCAAATCCAGACAGCTGGGGTTTGAAGCAATTTGAAGTGACGGGAACAATGTACTCACCTCCTCTGAGTCGTCCAGCCCATAGAGATACATCCTGGCTGTGAGCGGGGGTATGCAGGAGGGGGGCAGCCTGGTTGAGGGGGTAGGCAGAGGGGCAGAGGGATTTGGGAGAGGAGGCTAGCAGGCAGGGAGGGAAAGCCAGGACCTGGCTTTGCTGAGCATCAAGGGCTTTGGGGGTGGGAATTGGTCCCCCAGGGTGGGGTGGGTGGGAAGCCCTGGGGCTGATCTCTCAGAGGCACCATCTGCCCTGCTCTGGAGGACCGCTGCCCCGTTTCCTAGCCACCGACCAGACCAGAGAACTGGCAGGCAGTAGTTGGAAAGAGCCAGGAGCGGATGACGTGGGGCCGGGACACGATTGGCTTAGCCGAGGAGTGAGTGTCATATGTGAGCGGAGCCGGAATGTGGCCCAGTTGGGAATCTGGAGGGAAGGGGGGACGCTGGCCCTTTAAGAATGAGGATGTTGTTTTAAAGCCCTGCAAAGCAAAGGAGGGGGGGAGAGGGAGTGTGCATGGGGGTCTGGGAGGCACGTGGGAAACAACCCACCCAGTGGGGAGAGATTTCTGGGCACGTTGGGGCATCGCAGGCAGGGGGCAGCTAGTGTGCTGGGATGTGCCATGGAGCAAAGGGGCTCCCGGCTGGCTCTGGATCAGGGGCCAAGGATGGCACTTAGCTCTGGCTGTGCCAATGGGAGCTGTGCTGGCTCATGCCGGGGCTGCGCAGCAGCAAAACAGAGGGAGCCAAGACGAATGGGAAAGGGGGGCAATGGGGGCAGGATCTAGGTTGTGCATCTCCAGAGATAGTACTTTGAACAGCACGACACTCCCTAGTGCCACACTGGAATACTGGGGTCATCACTGCTTCATCACTGCTGAGCCCCTCACCCCCCTCCCAGTGCACCCCCCCCCAGTGCCACGCTGGGGCATTCGGTTCAGCACTGACCCAGAAGGGAGAGCACACCTACAGAGCCACACATGCTTTCACTTCCTGATGCCCCAGTTAATAAATTCTCCCCATGCTCAAACCATTGATGGTGGGGGACAACTGCAGCCTGCTCCCTACAACCAAGAATCCCCCCAGCACCTCCCCATGATATGGGGCATCCTGCTCCTCCTCCAGCCAGAGCCTTGGCCCCCAACCTGCCAAAGTATTGGGGGAGACAGGAGGAAGAAACACTCCCCCCATCCCCAGATCTTTGACTCTCTGGGGTGTTCTCTATACTGAGATCATGGATGGACAGGAATGTGGAGGGGAGGGAAGAGAGGCATCTGGGGAGAGAGTGTGGGGCAGAGGGGATATGGGGAAGTCTGAGGGAGGTTTGGGGGTAAGAAAGAAGCAGGAGCTGTTGTGGAAGCGAGGGTCTGGGGGGGCCCAGGAATGGAGCGAGGTAGAAGCAGTGGGGTTGAGCGGGGTACAGGGGAGTGTGGGGTTGCATGAGGTGGAAACAGGGAGGCGGTGCAGGGTGAGGAGGGAGCAGGAGGTGGAAGAAGCGTGTGGGAGCACAGCAGAAGCAGGTGTGGGGTTGTGGGGTGGGGTGCAGGGTCTGGCACAATGCTTTGCCAGCTGGGCAACCCCTCCAGCCCAGCTGGTCTTGGAACACCTCTGGCTGGGTGCTGCCTACCCAGGGGTCCAAAGTGGGGGGGAGGGCTCAAGGGAAGGGGTAAAGGGTAGCGAGCCTGTGGGACAGTGACAGGGTGAGGGAGCAGCCAGGGGGACCCCAGGCAGAGAGGAGTATCAGAGGGTCGGGGGGACGCTCACCAGGACGGGCTGGTGCCCTTTGCCGGGCGTCTCCATGCTGCCGACGCTGGCTGGGCCTGGGCGCGAGTGGGCAGCTGGGGCGGCTCTGCTGGGCGGCAGGGCTCAGGTTTCACCAACAGTGCAACATTCACAACCTGCCAGTGTATATTTAGCCCAGTGCAGGGGACGGGTGGGTGGTGAGGGGGGCTGGCCTGAGCTAAGGGTCAGACCACCCTGGGCGCACGCTCCCTGCTCACAAGAGATCTTAGGGGCTCAAGAGGATACTAAAAACGGCCAGGCACCCCCACCCCTATATCAATGCTCTTCCATCCCAACTCAAACCCCCTCCGTATCCCAGCCCCAGGGTTCCCATCCCCAGCTGTGCCGATGCCCCTCAATCCCAACCCACAGCCCCCTGCTACCCCAAAACTATTCTGCTCCTCAGAGACAACCTCCATGAGAGACACTTGCTGCAAGTGGCCCAGGGGTATGTGCAGGGAATGCCTCCAGTCGGGGGGTAGCTGCCAAAGTGCCACAAACCCTCTTGCTCTTTGCAGACCCCTGTCGAAGGGAAGCACTGAGCAGGGCCCCGAGGCTGCTTTCTGACCCAGGCCAAGATCTGGGATGGATTAAGGATTAATGGGGTCTGGAGCCCCCACACTTTGGGCCACCCTCCCCACCCCCAAACAGTTCAGCAGCCCCTTCTGCCCAGCGCCCACTCCCAGCTCATCAGCTGGGCTGTATGTTGCCCCCGCACTGCGCCATCTTGCCTTGCAGCTCTCTCTGGGGCCTCTTATTCCAGGGATCCTGCCTCAATCCCCCCAGCTGCAGGACCCGACTATCCCAAATCTACCCACAAATCTATACTCCCTATTCTCAGCCCACGCCAGCAAAGAGCAGCACAGCTCCAGGTGTGACTGTCTGGCAGACACACACACACATTGTGCGGAGCTGGGAACCCCCTAATTCCCACTCCTGTGGGGAGATCAGAGTGGAATAATCTGGCCACTAACACCCAAGTACCACTAGACTCTGGTCCCAAATTCTTTGGGAGCCCCATAATGTACTAACCTCCTCCCTACCTGAGCCAAATGGTCACTGAAACATCCGCCCCCTTGGAACTAGGTGCTGGCCCATTCCAGGCTCCCCTGGCCATCCCATCACCTGGGGGATATGCATTTCCCCAAATTTATTAGCCTCCAGAAGCTACTGTGGTGCTACCTGCCAAATCTAGGCCCCGGGGAAGCTGTCAGTGGGCAGCCCCAGAGCCAGCAGGGAGTTCTCCCTTCTCACTGGGATGGGCTTGTTCCTGGATGGACCGAACTGTGCAGGGGGCACTCGGTGGGCAGGCAACCGAGAGCTTCACTGGGGCACACCCTTCCCCACTGTGCTACCATCCATGAGCCCATGCTGCCCTCTGCTGGGTGTGCTGGGAAGGTTTCTCTCAAGGGGCCTGCGCCCCCAAGATGCATGAATCGGATGGAGCTTTGTCCGATCGAGTATCCCAGGGCCTGCAGCCCTGGAATTTGGATTCACTCCCATAACCTCCCTGGACAGGGCTATAATGTACCACTGGAGGCTGTTTCTCCAAAGCAGGTCCCACCTTCCACTAGCCCAGGATGAGGCTCTGCCAGCCTCACCCAGCGGAGAACAGCTCACTGCTGGGCCATTTGAGAAGCACCTCCATCAGGTTTTGGCAGATTCTGATCCAGGATGCATTTGATCTGAACCCCGCCCTCCCCGCCCCTGAATTCAGGGTCGATGGGTCCAGGGTCGGTCTGCTCAGGCAGATCCTGCTTTCGGCCCATCTCCAGGGGGAAAGCCCTGCCTTGGGGTGGCTTGTGGGTTGATGCCTGTGAATGAGCCCAGGGCAAGGGGAAAATCTCGCTAGCCCATGTGGGTGTCGCCCAGTCCCCATCATCACCTGGGGGGGCAGCCCCAGCTTGGATGCCCTGAGAGTCTGCAGAAATGGCCTGGCTGGAGCTTTCCTTAGGGCACCTCTCCAGCCACCTCATCTCTCTTGTTCCCTGAACATCGCTGGAGTTTGGGACCAAAAGGCCTCGCTCTGGAGGGTGGAAATACAAGGCAAGCTGGCCCTTTAAATACTCTCTGCATGGGGGCCTCACTCTAGGAACCTCCTCCACGGTTATTGCCCTCCCTCATCTTCCCATGCCATTGCCATGGGAACTGTTCACTCATGTGCCCCCCCCATCTACTGGGGGGAAGGTTACAGGAACCCATCCTCCGGCTGTTTATCCCTTTGCCCTTTACAGGGGGGGTATTGGAGAGGATTAAGCCACCCTCACCACAGGGACAGACAAGACCTCCAGGGTCCCCCCTCCAGTCTGGGCAAGATCTAGCATCCCCAAGCACTGGGGTCTTGTCCCCCCTCCCCTGGGGCTGACGTCCTAGCACCAGCCTGAGATTGTGCCCCACCCAGCCCAGCTAGTGCCTTTTTTCACAGTCACCCCCACTGGCTGGCTCCCCACAGGGCAGAACTGGGAAAGGGGGTTTGCCAGGACAATCACCCCGTTAGCTCCAGGGGCTAGGGCTAGGTCCCTGGGGGCCTGCCCAGATGCATCTGTTGGGTTCTAGCCAAACAGGCACTGGTTGGGCCACCCACCCCTCCTTCCCCCTAGTGGCCTGGCCCCAGGATGCTGATCCTACCCCCCTGCCCCTCAAACCATCCATCTTGCAGAGACTCAGCTGTTTCATTATTTATTCCAGCCCCAGGGGCGGGAGGGAGGGGGAGGTTGCTATGGAGACAACATTGCTTCCCAGCTCTGGGGAGATGTTTCCGGATTGTTTGATTGGGGGGGCGGGGGGAATGCAGAGCGATGGTGGCTGGAATGAGGGGGGCTAACAGGAACAGGAGGTGGGGGGTGAGACTGCAGGATGTACCCAGCCGTCAGCTCCAGCCCCACCAAATCAAACTGCTACATTGCCGGATCGATAGCCAACTTCCTTCCCTGCTCTGGACCGGGGAGGATCATTGACTCTATGCATCAGGGGGAGAAAACCAGTGCTGGTGTAGTCCCGGCCTCTGCCTGCTGGAGGCGCTGTAGGGAGCAGGGCAGAAGCGCTGGCTCTGCCTGAACTGGATGGGAGCTGTAGCAGAACAGCAGAAAGAACAGGATGGGAGACGCATCAGATGAGCCACAGCAGAGCTGTACTGGGCAGCTGATGAAGGGGGTGCATTTACTTGTTCCCTCCCCTGACCCTTCCAGCAGCTTTGACCTGGGGCTCCCCCTGGGTCCCCTCTTCTAGAGGCCTAGAGTCACAGTACAGAAGGGGAAGGGGAGCCCAGCTTCATCACCCCCACCACCCTGCACTGATCAGCCAGATGCCCCCAGTAGTCACTCCCTCTTTCCCCCCACCATCATGCAAGGAGGAGCTCACCGCATGTTGGGCTCACCCCACCCACTCTTGGGAGACTCAATACACACTGGTCATTTAGACGCCATTTCTGCCTCTAAAGGGACCCAGCAGATTAAGCCCAAACTGTAGATTCTGGGGGGATGAGGGAGGGCAGATTCTGTGTCCTTCAGCTTTAAACCTCTACATGCCCTGCCAGTCTGCAGAGAGCGGCACTGGGTCTGGTCTCCAGGATGCTAAGCGTTATGCGCACACCTCACTCTTTCCCATGAGCACTTGACGTTGGTTCTTTCTCGCTGCTTTCCTCTCTCCACAGTTGTGTTAGACTGAAAGGGGCTGGTCATGGCACTTGGCAGATGGAAATTTAAGAGCACAAAAACTGGGAATGCAACGCTGTGGCTCTAGGCAGGAATCGAACCCAGGATCCTCAGCACTGACTCCTCAGGACCCGGCTCCTCAAGCTAAAGGACAGCAAGGAGGAGGCTGTTACAGCAACCAAGGCTAGACGCTAAGGGGTGACAGGCCCACCTGCCCTAAACTGTTGTATTGTGCTTACTTCCCATAGTCCCAGCTCCAGAATCAATGGTGCAGAGCACATCCCATGGAGAGAATCCTTTTCCAGAGGGAAGCCTGGGGCTCCAACCGCATCCTGTAAAAGCGATGCCAAGCCATCGGAGCTCCCCACACCTGCTGTCCTTACCTGTCTGACGAAGCTGTTGGAAGTCGTGTCTGAGGAGGTGCTGCCATCAGAGCGTTTAAACCTGCTCTTCCGCTTGCTGTATTTCCCCTGTGGGAAGAAAGGAAGGACAGCCTGGTTAGTGAGCATGCAGCAGCTTACAGACGGGCAGAAGCAGACACCTACTTGGCAAACTAGAAACCTGCGGAACTCCCTGCTGCAGAACGCTGCCAAGACAAATGAAGGAGCTACCCTGACATTTGCTTTGCCCCGCTTTCCATCAGAGGATCTCAAAGTACGTTACAAGCACAAATGAATTAAACCTCATTCCTCTCCTGCCCCGGAGAAGCGAGCGAGTATCATTGTCCCCTTTGCATAGTTGGGTGGAAATTGGGGCACAGAAAGGGGAAATGATTTACCCATGGTCATGCAGCAAGTCAATAGAAAAATGGAGAGCAGAACCCAGAAGCCCTGCTCTAATTTAGCCTATAAACTGTTCTATGACCATACTAGGCCTCTGTATAGCTGAGAACAGCACGAGCTGCTAGAATGCAGACAACAAGCCTCATGCTTCAGGATGTCGGATGATCAGCTACGAAGGCCAGGAAGGAATCTCTACTCTCACAGTAGCATATCACACCATAAGGAGGCTGCCTTCCCCTATAGCTGGGGACAGGGGAAGGAGGACAGACAGATCCCAGGCTAAACATCCCACTGGTCTGAGATGGTCTATTCCACTGTGAAAATTCTGACAGCAAGTTCGGATTGCAGATTCCTTAGGACATGTCCCCATCTAAACAGCCACCTGGGCCTGGTCTGGCTGTGGGATCCCCTCCCCTACGGGGCTGTTGGGTCCCCCACAATGGAGCCAGTGACACCCAAAGCTCCCCAGGACTCACATAGAGCACTGGGGGTGCAAGAGGCAGGGCTGGAGGGAGGGGTCACTCTCCGACACTCATCTGCCAGGGAGGCAGCTGGCCCAGAACAATGTTGCACAGTCACCTGATGCGGGTGCCAATCAATATGCAGCTCCGGGGCTTTAACAGCCTTGCTGGATTCCCAACCAATCTGGCTCTGTGCAGCGCCACAGCCAGTCTCTAATCACCGGGGAGCTAATTACAATGCTGGCCACGTCAGCTCACCCCGATGGAAACAGGGAGGCGTGCGTCAGCCGAGGGCGAATGGCACCAGAATGGGTGGGCCTTTCTTCCAGCCGCTGCCAGGTCCGCTGTATCACTCTGGCTCTGGGAAGGGATCAACAGCTGCGGGGGGACCAGACCCCACAGTCAGCAGCATGTTTATAGGGTAACCATGGACTACGTGGCAGATTCTAGAGGAGGGGTTGATAGCCAAATCCTCAGCTAGCAGAAGGGGAAATCGAGGTACAGAAGAAGGAAGGGGTTTGCCTGTCAGAGGCCCCTGTGGGGGATGGCACCCTGGGAACAGTTTTATCGCCCAGTGTCAGCGAATGGGGTGAGGCATGTGGCCACCTGTCCCCATGGTTGTGGCAGGGTTTGGGACCAAGCTCCAGACAGAGGTACAGTGGGTGGGGAGGCTGAACTGTTTTCTCCAGTGAGATCTAGAGAGCTGCCCCCCATCTACCTCTCATGTGCCCAGCTAACTGTGATTTGGGGGCGGTGGGGGGAGTGGCAGGGCTCAGTCTGTTTGTGGAGTTAACCCTTTCAGGTGTGTATCACTGGGCTCTGTCAGACCAACAGGGTCTAGCCAAGGTAACTGATTTAGGATGGGGCAGCTCTCTGGCCTGCCTCCCCAGGGGTGCAGGATTGAATTAGAGATGCAAATGGTGCCCTCAGCTGCCAAAGAGGTGAAGGGGGGTGAGGCTGCGATCCGCTGCCCCTGCTGGAGGAGGGCGGGAGAGGGGATGAGGATTAGGTGGGGGTGAAAGGTGGGGGCAGATCTGAGCGCTTGTGAGTCAAGAAGAGGCTGCCAGAGGAATCAGACCCCACTGGGTCCAACAAAAGGTCCTAAGGGGCAGCATCACTGTCTACACCACTGTCCAGAGGGCAGAGAGGAAATCCCCCCACAGGCTCATCCACCCTTTGGCCCAGTGCCTGAGAAGATCCTGAAATCCTGGCTCGAGAACTTGATCGGAAGTTGGAAGAGAGGAGCTCTCCACAGCAGGGAGAGGAACGGGGTTACTTCATCTTGTCAGGAAGATAGCCTCCCCCAGTGCCCTTGGAGACGGCATGGACATGCCCTGCTCTGAGCTGTGCTCCTGGGGTCCTGGCCAGCATGGGAAGGGGGTACACCCTCTATTCGGACACACAGAGAGCTGTGTGCACAATCATCCTCACAACATACCCAGAGCCTATACCTATACCCGAGTACAGAGGCACACAAATAGATCTGTGTGCACACACCTCCGTGCAACCATAGCTGTGTATACACACGCACACCCTTACCTCTGTGCAATGACATTTGTGTATACACAAACATGCACCCCTATCTCTATGCAATGAGCTATGTGCACACACATACAGAGCTATGCACACACAACCTATTACACACAGGCCCATCCTCATGCAATTAGAGCTTACTACAGACCCGATTTACTATAAACACACTCCAAACACCTCCCTAGAGGCACATGCACTCGCCTCCACTCCTCCCTCTAGGTGCGCACACTCTGATGCTCTCCTTCCACACACCCACGCAGGCCCCAGCAGCCATGCGCATGAAGCAAGCTAACACACCTGCTGCCACTGAGTCATCCCATGACCCAGCGGCTCCTCTTCCAATAGAGCCTGGCGAACGCTCCAAATACCCGGCTGGTGACAAAGACTTAGACAGAAGGAGCTAATAGCTGGGAGCTGCCCCACAGCCAGTTCTCCTGCGTTATCCCCTATAGCACTTCTTGCTGGAAAAGGCCAGATTCTGGAGTAGCCAAGATTTCCACCCCACCCGCAGCCAGCACGCCCTACAGAAGGTCAATTGTTGTAGGACCCTTCTGTTGCTGTCCTCAAGGGCCCAATCCTGCTCCCCTCCACCCCAGTGGGGGGCAGCGTCATCACAGCCCTGGGGCGTCAGTTCTTTTCCAGCTGATTCCTCCTGAAGCTCCAGGCCAGTGTGGGTCCTTTCTGCACAGGGCGAGAAGCCCGGACATGTTGGGGCAGGTCTCGGAATGAGCCAGGCACATCTCAGAGGGACAGCTGGGCCCAGCTGCTGCCCAGCCCAGAGACACGTGGTCCCTGAGCAAGGCAGGAGTTGGTATTTTTAGGATTCTTCCCCGCCCCCATCGTTCCAGTCTGGGTCCTTCCAAGGGTCACATTCACTGCCCCCGCCCCTCAGTGGGTGGTGGGGATCCCCCATCCAGGGAATTGGTGGCTCTCTGGGTGGGGAAGGATTAATCCTCAAGGCCCTTTACAGAGCCACGTGCTAAGCCGATGGATGCTGGTTGTGTGTTTCCCAGCCCTGTTGAGGGCTTGGCATTGCCTGGGTGTCTGGGTGCAACCAAGAGCTCCTCCCCACTCCAAATCCCCCAGTGCTGGGGGACAGACTGCAGCAGCAAAGGGCCTGTGTGTGGACAGTGAATGGGAGGATGCGCTGAGCTAGATCAGATCAGTGGGTCCAGCCAGCCACTGGTATCCCCTCCTCACTACAGCAGAGCAATGGCCCATCTGTACGGGTATGCCCACCTTCGGCTATGTTGAATCGGATCAGTGAGACATCAAACCCCATCATCACCTGTTCCTAACAGAAGCGAAGTACTCGGGTACTAACTGGCAAGGGGTGAGGGAGGTAAAGGGGCGTGGCGACTTCTGAGAGGGTTTGCCAAATTATCCTGAATGTGCCAAAGTTTCCCAGAGCGACACATAGCTGCCATCCATGGCTGTGGCCCAGGGCGCCCCACGCACCAGGACGGATCCAGCCCCACAAACCTCTCAGGATTATTAGCCACATTTTCCAGATGGGAAACTAAGGTGACACAGCAAGTGAGCCACAGAGCAGGGAACAGAAGAACCCGGGTGCCCTGATGCCCCGTCCCCCGCTCTAACCACACGACGGCACTCTTCCAGCTCTGCAGAGGCACCCCTAGACCCTCCTGCTCGCCCCTCCGCTGGCTTTGGCAAAGGCTACTGCGTCTTTAGCACCCACCTCCCATTGCAAATTTGGGGTTCGCTTCCTTTGTGATCTCGGGGCTCCCATCCCCAGTCCTGCAGGCTGGGGGAGGCGGAGGGACCCGGCTTTGCCTGCCCCGGGGGGATGCTTGATGAGGCTTTGGTGGGAAGGCTGAAACCCTGAAAGCTGCCAGGGGCTGCTGGGAAGGGCTGGGCGGAAAGCAGCCAGGCGGAGATTCCTCCCGCGGGGCCAACCTTGGTCCAACCCCCGCGCCGCCGGTTCGAATCCTCCCCGCCCCACCCCTGTCTGCTCCCCCCAAAAAAATAAACCACTCGGGCATGGGGGCTGATTCCCACCACCAACCCTTGGAAAAGCAGAGGCCCGTGAGCCACTGGCCGGGCTCACCCGTGCGCCGGTTCCGATCCGGTCCATTGCCCCCCTCCCTTTCCTGCCCCCCCCCGTATTTCTAGCTACGAAGCACCCCCCCGGCAGCAGATCGGCGTGTGTGTGGGGGTGCAACTGGGAAAGGGGGGTGCGGCTGTATCCTCCCCCAGCCCCGTCCCACCTGCAGGCCGGGGTTGTCGAGCACGTCCATCTGGATCTCCTGGGTCGAGCTGCGGGGTGTCCGGGCCATGCCGCCCTCCCGAACCATCGGGCTCCCGGCGTCTCGGCCTGGCTCGCACCGACCGACCGGACTCGTGTCCCAAGCCAGCCCCGGCAGAGGAGGAGCCCGGGGCGGGGAGCGGAGGAGGGGGGGGGCCGTAGCCGCCCCCTCCCGGCGCCCAGCCCCTCCCGGCGGCCACGATGCGGGGCCGAGGGAGGGGGGCGCCCTGCTGCGGGCCGAGCGCCGTCCCCGCAGCCGGGGTGTGGTCCCTGCAGCCCCCCTCGCCCGGCGGAGCGATGGGGGGGGTCGGTGTCTACGGCCATGCAGCTGGGAGCAGAGACCCCCGCGCTCGGCCTGCATCCAACCAGGAGCCCCCCCCCAGCCCTGGTTTCCACCTCCCCCCATTGGGGGCTCGGGGGCCAGGGGAGGCCACCGCTCTAGAGGGGACTCTCAAGGGGCGGAGGGGTGCCCTGAGGCCACGGGGAGGGGATGGATGCGGGGCTCCAGCGCCATCCTCGCGGCCCCGGGGGGCTCTAGCTTGCTGTGTGGGGCACCGCTGCCCTGCACCCCCAAGTCCTGCACTGAGATGGGCATTGCCCCCCCGGGGAATTTACTGCCATTTGTTTCTCGGGGGCCTGCGAGACCCCATTGGGCAGCTGTTCCAGGCTCACAAAGGGCTGGGATTCCTGCCCCTGGCAGTCAACGTGCCTAGGAAGGATTCAGTCCCAACCCATAGCCCAGCCGATGAGCACCGAGTGCCACCGGCAAGCCACACGAGCAAGGTTTCTGGACGCTAAGGTGGGGATCCCCAGCCGACCAGATCACCTCGCTTTCCGCCAGGTCACAAGGTCAGTGCAGGCGTGGGTGCCATGCTGCTGGGACGTGCACGCTGCCCAGGGAGTTTAATAAGACTGGGACACAGCCTCCAGGCGCCCCTGTCATGACAGCCTGCCGGAAAGTTGCCAGGCATTACTGGGGGGTGGCTGTTGGCCTGGGTTTCCAATCCTCTTTTCCTGGTCCTTTTCCCGGTGCAAGATTCTCAGTAGATCAGTAGGTTTGTGTTAGCTTCTTGTCTCCTTGCTTTTGGAGAGTGAGGGGGTGGATCTGAAAAAGGACAGCTCACCCCACATCACCTCTGCCAAGAGGTTTCTAAGTCAGGGACTGTGATCCAATCCCAAGCAGGGGGAAGGCCCTAGAAGGTTAAAACTTAACCTCACTGCTGCTGCAGGGATCGAGCTATGGATTCACCCTGGGGAGCTGGCTCCTTCCTGGCCTCCAGATCCAGAGTGGGAGACAAACTGTCCGGAACACAGGACAGGATTAGAACTGATCTATCACTGACAGACAGAGGTGCTTGGGACTGCAGTGCCCAAACATGGAACCATACTTCATCTCCACTGTGCAGGCTGGGAAAATGAGGCACGGAGAGAAATGACTTGCCCAAGGTCACACAGCTAATCGGTGGCAGAACTGGGAATAGAACCCAGCCTTCCTGACAGGCTCTAGCCATGGTAGACCACGTTGCCATCCCCCAGTTTAGGAAAGTGGGGATCCAGCTTGGCTGACTGTGACTATCTGGGTCCAGACACTCCAAGTGGAGAAGAGGGAGTCTGAACCGCACAGAAAAAGCAACTGAATCAACACAATGTTGTATACAATGTGACTGTGGATGAATATGTCAAATAAGGTCTTTTATGAAATGTTCTGAACTTTCTAGGCATTAGGAGATCTGCTTACAGGGTATGCAAGGTGTGAATGTGTATGCATGTGTATATGTGCAGACGTTGTACCCATGGTGCAACTACTGCATCACCTTGCAACAGATGGTGAAGCAATCAGGCAGGGAGGGGCACCTCCAAAACCAGTTGTTTACATTAAACCAATTTCAAGTATCCATCCATCCTCCAGCCAGGAAAAGACAATGGTGGACCATTAAGTTAATGGAAAGGCACAGAGACATCTGGGAATTACCCCCACTCTGGATACCCAGGAGTCATCATGCCAGGAAAGGGAAGCGGGGGAAAAGAATGCCTTTTAAAAGCAGGCTTGTGTATATGTGGTTTCTTTCCAGATACCGAGGGGCAGACTTTAAGTGAGAAGCAGTCCATGAAACCCTAGCTCCCTTCTATGCTGCAGTATACTGGGAAACTGTTCAGAGGTAATAGGTAACATATTATAAAAGGGAATTGGTCTAAAATGTGTAAAACCTGAGATTGTGTCTTTTTATTTTCCTTGTGGTGTGTCTGGGTTTGCTTTTCCTTACTGTTCCACCTTTGAATCTGTGATTTTTTTTCTATTAAATAAGTTTTTGTTTATATTTACCCCCAGCAGGTCTCTGGTGTTCACACTGTGTGGCATGTGTGTGCGCCAAAGTGAACTGATCCCTGGCATGGCATTGCCACCCTTACTGCAGTGCTGCTGCCAGGCTCCCAGCCGCCCAGCTCTGAAGGCAGTGCAGAAGTAAGGGTTGCAATACCGCAACCCCCTACAATAGCCAGATGGGGAGATGATATTTCAAAGTCTGTGACGTGTTTTTCACAGCCATGAATTTTGTAGGGTCCTAATTAGAGCATTAAGGCACCCAAAGTGACAAGGCAGGTAGTGTCAGAACTCCTCACTGGTCTGGGGGATCCCCAGAACATCACAATGACATCAGAACTGCCCCTACTTCTTTGTCCCAAACTCCAACCAAACTCTGAATTGACCAAGGCTGGTGTGTTTTGCTTCTCCACACCCATCATCCATCCAGATGGGAGCAAAACAGCCAGATCACAAGGCAGGAGGCTGCTCTCATATGATTTTTGTCCCAGCTGGAAGCGGAAGGTCCCAGAGTACCCAGAGGGCGCAGATTCTCCCAAAGTTTTCCAAATGCCCATCTGCAGAAGGCTCCCAACATTCCAGTGTTTCCCTGAGGTTCACGACTGCACTGATGCCACGAGACACCAGCAGATACAGATGGGTGGCTGGAGATCATGGCCATGAAGGCATAGTCCCACCACCATTCAGCAACTCCCCCTGGATGTGACCCTCCCAGTGTGTTGAGTATGTTGCATTCTCCTGTCTCCCCTCCCCACCAGACTCGATCCAGAGATGGACTTGGATCAAAGCCCCACAACTAAGCAGTCCCACACTGGGACAGCAGAGCCCTTCATCCAGATGTGACTCCCACCCATCCCCCTCTCCTGATGCTAAACTGGATTTGAAATGACCTCTCTAGAGTCCAAACCAGCTGGGGCTGGGGACCTGGGGAGAAGGAAACTGCCTGGAGAAACCCCTTGTATCACTTGTTTCCAGCTAGGACAAGGGGGATGGTCTTATCTGAGGCTTCACTGTCTCTCCAAGGGAGTTAGATTGGATGCTCCCCTCTCCCGTTGGCCTGTTTGTTCAGAGACCACCCAGCTAACCAGTCTGAGGAGCAATTCACTCAGTCTCTTGGGAAGCTGAAGCAACAGATGTTTCCTGGATGTTGTTTTTCCAGCTTGCTCCCCTTCCCCCACCATACACACACAGCCCACCAGCTACTGTAATCCCCCCAAGGGACCGTGGCAATAAACAGAAGTTGGGCAGGAAGAATGGGAGAGAGAGAAGAGCAGCTGGGGGTGGGGTGGGGGAAAGATGATGGGTGATCAGAGGGAGCAATAGATTGGGGGATAGGGAGCAGGGAGGGGGCAGAGGGAAAGATCTGGGGCCTTGGGGAGCTGGGGGAAGGAAGGTGAACACACAGACCGCAGGCAGCTGCATGGGAGTATAATGCAATTAGTTCTCCCTTTGCACTGCCAGATCCTCTCCACCCACAAGCCTGCGCCACCTCCAAGTTTTAGAAGTAAACACTGTGATGCAGGCTGCAATGCCAGTGGTGCCCCTCAGTGGATTGTTGGCCTGGGACAGCAGAGCTCAGGCCCATCCTAAACACCAGCAATATAAGGTGTTACCTCGACACAATGTCCTTCCCCCCAAAGCTCTATTTACAAATAGATGCAGACAACTCCGGGGCAGAGCAGATTACCTTTTGTGAGCAATGATCCTTTTGTGAGCAATCAAAACCCAGCACAAGATGCTAAGGAAGATATCTGAAAGCAGATAGACGAATTTCATTTTATTTCCTTGGACAGATAAGGGCATAAACAATACCACACAACACCATTCTTTAAATGCTGCAGCCCCACTTCTAAGCTGAGTCTGCTGCTTTTGCACAATGGGAGAAAACAGCCAGATTTCCCCACCAATTTCTCCAGTTTAGGGGAATTCCCTTAGATAATAAGGGAAACATGATTCTTCCACAGGGGGTGGGAAGCAAACTACTTCTCTCCCTTCCTTGTACAACCCATGCGTCTGGCCAAATGTGTTATGGGCACATTTTTATTTGCCTTTCTCTTTGGCATTAGGTTGTGGCAAATGCTAGAGCAGGATCCTGGAAATGATGAGCCAGTAGGTCAGATCCATGTTTCCAACACACATTCCTCTATCAGGTATTTCTAGGTTTTGGTGTTTGTTTTATGAAAACAACAACTTGGTTTTTAAACAGCCAAAATCTGTGTTTATCTGTGTTTTTCTCTCTTAAATGAACCAAGAATCTGTTCCTGTTGGGTCTCCTTCTCCTACCATATGTTGATTATTTTGCACCAGCCAGATTCCAAATGAACAATGAGATGGAATCTAGTCTGAGTATTTAACGAGCAGCCTTAGTTTTTGGTCTGATTTTCTAGCCAATTGCAATTTTCAGACACGACTTTCAGAGGAAATATGCCAAAATGCTGCAAAAAGGATGGCTTGTGGTGCTTTTTAACATCTGGTTTATTAAAAAAAAAGACAAATTTTTACTGGAGTGGAGTTTGTATCAGTTTAAAAGTAGAACTTTAGCTATATTTTGCAAACAAGGTAATTGGAGAATAATTTTTTAAAGAAACATCACCATTTATACATTATATTTGTGCTAGTCTCTCCTCTTGTTCCAAGAACTCTTATGCTTTCAGATCCTTCAGAAATTCTGAGCACCCCAAATTCACACAGACTCCAGCCCTTTTCTGGATCAAACTTTCTTGGACATGGAGGAAGTCAGTGACTCTCTCTGGGTCTGAATCTGACCTCACTGATTCTGATTTTACACTACATCTTTTTTCATGGAGATGCTCCTGGTTGACATAGCATGAGAGGGGAGTCAGTTAATAAGCTATAGGTTTATTAGCTGAGAAAAAGAAATGAAAGTTATTGAGAGGCTGAAGCAGGTAAAATATATTAACATGTGAGACAGTTTGCAAATCAAAATGGTAGCAGGGATGTGGTAATCTGCCAGTTTTCCAAAACTCTCTCAGGGCTACCCAGAATAAGTCTGGGGATCTCCATCTTCTCATTCAATTACTCTGCCCTGTTAGAATCCAAACAGTCCAGAGATAAAGGATCTTTTTTTGAATTCATATTTATAGCTTCTTCACACAGAAAGCCAGCTGACAGTGACTCTCCCCAGGTGAGCTTTTCCTTTGATGGCAGTGAGTGAGGAATGCACTCTGACAATCATGCAGCATAATGGACACTTGCTTTGAAATTAGCATTTTATAAAGTCCTTAAATCCTTCTTTAGTATTTCACAAGATTTCTTAGATGGGTTATTTAGTTACAGGGTATACACAATCTAAGTGTTTGCTGTTATAATGTAACAAGAACAGAAAAGTGAAAACAATACAAGTAACATTCCACTAGTTTTTCATAAAGTTAAACATCTGAATACACATTTATACATTTAATACTTTGATCTGACACACACTGAATTGGCCTAGCGTTCTGACCTGAGCTGGCACCAGGTTTGCCAGTGTCACAGCGATATCAGAGGATGAGGACAGGCAAGGTAATAAGCTGCTGCAGATGAACGTTGGACAAGCAACAATCTTATTTTCATATTCCAAGAAGTAGAACAAGTAGCAATGTGGTGAAATTAAGAAAAGGAAATTTGAAGTTAAATGGCAGGAAAAATCCTTCCAAACCTACAGTATGTGACAGAGCAAGATGGCCCATGAGGTAGGGAGAAGAGGGGATAGGAAGTCAAGACTCCTGGGTCCCATTCCTAGGTCTAACATTGATTCACTGTATGAGTTTGGGTTAATGGTGACCACCTGCAGTTCAAGGACAAGCATATATAGGACAAGGACTATCTTTAAGGGCTAGCCCAACATGCTATTCCTGGTTCAGAGCCATCTGCTTGTGTAACAGTACTGGATCCTTTGCATGACTACTGCTGGAAACACTACTTCCAGTGATCTGATTGATGTTTCTTAGTGATTCCTTACTGGTATGGGTCACACGACATGACACACTGCACAGGGGGCATCCCTTAAAACCCAGGACAGTTGGTCATCCTACCCTGGCCTGCCAGGCCCCATGGCTACCCACAAGCTGTGACCTATTCTAAGCCCACCCCTGCAGCATGGCATGGCTTGACCCATAGTTTTGGTCCGTTTCATGGCTGGCCTTCAACCTGGCATAGCTATTCCCACACCTGAGCTGGCCCAGCCCCCAGCCTAGCATACCTTGTCACATGACTTCTCTACTGTTCCTACCCCATGGAGAACCTCCAATCTGACTTGGCCTACCCCATAGCTGTCCTCTAGCCTAGCACAGAATCAGAAATGTAGGGCTGGAAGGGACTTCAAGTCCAGCCCCCTGCACTGAGGCAAGACCAAGTGAACCTACAGCATCCCTGACCCCTTACAGGCATTTGTCCAACCTGGTTTTAAGAAACTTCAATGCTGGTGATTGCACAAGCTTCCTTGGAAGCTATTGCAGAGGTTAAATACCCTTATGGTTAGAAAGCTTTTCTAATATCTAAAATCTCCCTTGCTGCAGCTTAACTCCTTTACCCCTCAACCTACCTTCAGTGGCTATGGAGCACAACTGATCACCTAATTTTTTTTAACCTTCCCTGTTGCTCTCCTCTGGATTCTCTCCAATTTGTCCTCATCTTCCCTAAAGTGCGGTGCCCAGACCTGGACACAGAGCTCCAGCCACGCAGCGTGGGACGACGACCTGCAGGGTCTCATGCAACACCCCTGTTAATACACCCCAGAATGATGCTAGCCTTCTTCCCAACTGCGTCACATTGTGAGCTGCTGTAGGCCCCGAGTCTGCCCCAGGGCTCCCCCACTGACCCCATGGACTCAGCTCCTCCTCTCCCACAGCCCCCCAACCCAGCAGTTACCCCCAGGCTCCAAGCCCCCTGACCTGTCCAAAGCCCCCTAGCCTAGCCTGCCCCCTACTGTTCCCATTAAGCCAGGGCCAGCAGCTACTATGCCCCACCAGCCCTCATTCTCCTCCATGCATTCAGCCCTGCGCCCCCCTGCGCGCTTACTGCAAAAGACAGCACCCCCGCCCCCTCCCACAACGTGGTACATGGAGCAGCCCATTGCGCAGGCGCAATCTCTGCCAGGCAAGTCCAGGCAACACTCCCGCCACGTGATCATTACGACAGCGCCGCCGTACGCCGCAGCCCGGACCATACCATTGCTAGACGTAGGGGGGGTATGTTTCAGAATCCCGGTCCCGTCCGAACTTTCCCCCTCGGAACCAGACTCTGTCCCCTTCTGCGTTTCCCCGTTCCGGGGTAGGGCGATCCAGGAGCGGGGGGGGAGGCGCTGTGAGCGGAGGGAGTGAAATGATACGTCCCTCGGCCCCCCTCCGCGCTGATAGTGGGAGCGGCCGGCGCTCTCCTTCTTTCCTTTCAGAGCCGGGGCTGCCGCCGCCGCCATGAGGTGAGCGGGGCGCGGGCCTCGCGCGGGGGGCGGCCCGGGGCCGGCCGTTGGCTGGAGGGGCTGCCTGTGCTCCTGAGGGGCGAGGGACAGAAGGGGGGTGGGCGCCGGGGGGATCGGGCCGCCCCTCAGGAGAGCAGTCGGCGCCGGGCCTGCTAGTGGGCCTGGGGCTGGGCCTAGCTGAGGGGAGCCGCATCCCCTTCCCCCATCCGCGAGCGTTTCCCCCCCC
>ML675642.1:9684791-9777224 GCA_007922155.1 Mesoclemmys tuberculata
GGGGGGGCTCCTGTGTATGGCGCCCTAGTGTGAGAAGGAGAAAGGGCCCCGAGCTGCTGGATCTCCCCTCTGCTCCCACCCCACGGGGGATCTCGCTGTCTGGGAAGCCCCAGCAGCTGGGGCAAGGGCAAAGGGAGCACAAGTCTGCTGGGCCAAGCGCTCTGCAGAGCTAGGGCCTGACTTCCAAAGGGAGAGAGGTTTTGGGGGCGTCCAGCACGATATGCTCTAAGGGGTGGGTGCTCAGCGCAAGCTAGGCACCCAGAATCACTAGGGCTTAGTGTCCTGGCTGTTCAGTGTAATGAGTCACTCATCAGCTTGAGTTCGATTTGGTCAGCGTCACTGGCTGCAGTTTCTCCACCATATTTTGCCACATTTCTTGATTGCTGCCTTTAGAGGTGGTGGCGTTTTAGCAATGCCATGTGTAACTGACTTGCATTAGGCTTTGTAATCTTTGGGATGAAAGGCTCTTCGTATATTTAAACAAAGCTAGACTGCATTTTGAGCATTCCTGGAACTGTGAAAAATTTTGTGATCTGCTGTTGCTGTAAACTGGGGGCTGCCAATTCTAAGCCATGTGCTTTGGTTTGTTCAGTATGCTCAGGCTCCAGAAGAGGCTGGCCTCCAGCGTCTTGCGCTGTGGCAAGAAGAAAGTTTGGTTGGATCCTAATGAGACCAATGAGATTGCCAATGCTAATTCTCGTAAGTAACTATTTCTCTTCCACATGGGCACTGGACAAGGCAGTGTCTTGCTGGTGCTTTTTCCAAGTATGTTCTGTGGGCACAGCTAATTATTAGCTAATTATTGGCTATTGCAGAAGATGCAGTTCTCAACTTGTCCTTGTTACAGCTTCTGTAATAGAAAGGGTTAATTTAATAGTAGCTAAACCAAATTCCCTTTCCCATGGCTTTTTTACATTAGAATTTAAGGGTTTTGCTGGCAAGCATGTAGCAATTGCCTTCCCTTGAAAACTGGAAGCAGTAAATGACCAAATTCTAGGATTCTGCTAAATCCACACTGAAAGAAATTGCTCAAGAATGTGATGATTGTGAATGCTCTTTGGTATGAGGGGTAACACTTCATAGTCAAACACCCACCATAAGAATATCTAGTGATGAACAGATGAGATGCATTACTGAAAAATTAGAAGAGCAGAAATACATGAGATGCAGTTCACTACAGGCACTGAAAAATAGACAGTTTGCCCCTTGTCACAGAATAGGCTTCCTTTTGTGTTAATTGAGCTGGCAGATCCAGCAGGTGAAATGGAGGCAGAAACTAGACCCAAAGGACATCTTCATAAAGGTTGTTCATTCCATTCACATCTATATTGCGGTGATTGGGAGAATGTTTCCCAAGTAGACTTGCAGTGAACTACAACAAGGACTACCTGGGGAAAACAAGGGGCCTCTGTAAATAAGGTCAGAATCTTCTTAAATTCCTTTAGACTTAGATTTTTTTTAATCCATCCTGAAAACTCCTCTTGAAAAGGAAAATCTGTTGGTGCTGGAATCTCGCCTTGCCCATGTTGCCTATTACCTGTTCTGTTCCATTACATATCTTGAACATATAGTGTCTCTTCTGATTTCCAGGTCAGCAAATCAGGAAACTGATCAAGGATGGTTTGATAATCCGCAAACCTGTGACTGTTCACTCCCGTGCCCGATGCAGGAAAAACACCTTGGCCCGCCGAAAGGGCAGGCACATGGGCATTGGTAAGTGCTGGCTGACTTAGTTCTAGATAACTGGAATTAAAGATCTATCAAACTTTGCTGAGGGGGGATTTATAGACAGCCCTATGTACCAAGGAGGGGCTTTATAATGCAGCTGGTCTGTTGTTAATACTTCTTGGATTTTGAGGCAAGCGGGATGTAAAGCACACTGGCAAAGATGCTCACTGGTAATTAGCTGCGTTCTAGCTCTGTAATATCTTTCTGTCTGCCTCTAGGTAAGAGAAAGGGTACAGCCAATGCTCGTATGCCCGAGAAGGTGACCTGGATGAGGAGAATGAGAATTCTGAGACGTCTGCTTCGCAGATACAGGGAGTCCAAGAAGATTGACCGCCATATGTAAGTCTTTGAGCCAAATGAATTCTGCTCTGCTTCTCTTTTGTTAGTGGCTTTGTCTGGAATGGGGCTGGGTCTCAATCTCTCTGGATACATCAGCCTCTGCTGTGCAAGGCCTTTGCAGCAGGCTCTTTAGTCTTGGACGTGAAGCAATGGATGTGAAGCAACAGACGCCAGCAGGGAAAGCCAAAAGATACTAAATGCATCTTTTAGGTAAATGATAAATCCCTTGCAGCACTGGAAAGCTGCTGCAGAATGATCTTGGTGTTAGTGAATGCTTCTCAGGACTAGTTCCTCTGCTGAAATTGGAGTGCAGGACAAGGGAGTGGTGTGTAGAGGTAGATAAAGGGGCTGCACAATGGTTAAATTAATTTTAAAGCCCTGGTATGCTGCATCTACTGCAGACCAGGCAAAACTCCTGTTTATCTTGAATCACTGAAGATGCCATGGAAACTGCAGAGTTTTTGTATTTCCTCTTTTGCATCATCAGATAAGTGAGTGTTGCTTCTTGCAACACAGTGGGCTCTCACACCTCAATGTGTCCCTTCGCTTTTTTAGGTATCACAGTCTGTACCTTAAAGTCAAGGGTAACGTGTTCAAGAACAAGCGGATTCTGATGGAGCACATTCACAAACTCAAGGCAGACAAGGCTCGCAAGAAGCTCCTGGCGTAAGTTTTATTAAAGCAATACTGAGACTTAAGTTTTGCACTAGTGAGCTGTTTATAGTGCTCAGCATCAGTTCAAGTGAGTCCATAAGCTTTCAGCACTTGGGTTACAAAGATATTGATTCTCTTATCCTGGCATCCTGCAAAAATCAAACTGACTAGAAACAAATGAAATTCACTAGCATCTCTTCACTATCCAATCCTGGTAACAGTTACGTTGCTATAGCTCTGTCAATCAGTGGGGTGATTATTTACTCCTATAGCTATACTGGTTTACGTCTTCCTATGGGTGCAAACTGTCATCACTTACAACAATATAAGCACTCTTATCAGTATACCTGCATTCGCATTAGGAGGGCTCTACTATACCAGGATAGTTAGAGCAGCAAAACTTTCTAGTGTAGCTAAGGCCTAAGGCTGAGTGCAATACAAAAAATAAAACTTAATAAATGGTAACAACTGAGCAGGATGTTAACGTCTTGGGTTTAATGCTGTATATAATTCCAACTGTGACTTGAAGGTGCCTTTAAAACAAGCTTTGCTCTTCTGTGGCGATTTAAGTTGCCAGTTTAAAGTTAAGCCAATTAAAGGACATGTGGGTTCTGGTAGATGATGCATTACTTTCCCTTTCTAATTTAAGTCAGTGGACCGATCAGTTTTATCAAGATCTCAAGGGCACTCTCTAACAAACAAGTTTGCTGTGTGGGATCCTTGGAGATGGAGTGAGGACAGCAGCATGCCCATGTGCTGTTGTTTGGTCCAAGGACCTGTTTCAGTTCCAATTCTGGCCAAGGATAGTGCTTGTTGATGCCTGCCTATGTTACTCAGTAAGCCAGTGGGGTCACCGAACAAGATACTGAATTGCACTCAAGTCTCTGTTACAGTGCAAAGTACTAAGGGGAGATGTTCGGGCTTAGTAACCTGGTAAACCACAGTTGTAAACCAGTTGATGGTGCACAAGGTGTTAGTGAAATGTGTGCTTTCACACCTCATCTCTCAACAGCAGCTTTCTAAGGCTGTAGCAAAATAGTGGGATATGGGAGATGATGTCCAAGTAAAAGCTGGTGGGTGTATCTGGGCTGTTTGAGGCTAATGTCCTGTATGTTCATGAAACCTATTTTCATCTTCAGTGACCAGGCCGAAGCGCGCAGGTCCAAGACCAAGGAAGCCCGCAAGCGCCGTGAAGAACGTCTGCAAGCCAAAAAGGAAGAGATCATCAAGACTCTCTCCAAGGAGGAGGAAACTAAGAAGTAAACTTCTATGGCTGTTCTGTGTACATAGTGCTCTCCATCAAAGGGTATTCAATAAATGTTCCACATCCAAACCTAGTCTTTGGCCTATGTCTAACTTTTTTTCCCAGTTGATAGGTTTGGGGATGCTGAACTACCTTTGCTATCCAGGTAGAAATGTCTCTTGCAAGACAGTAAAACTTTTAATGCAAACTGTCTATCATACAAGTCCGAGGACAGGTTGCTCATAACTTGCACT
Organism: Mesoclemmys tuberculata; assembly: GCA_007922155.1. Classification (NCBI taxonomy): domain Eukaryota; kingdom Metazoa; phylum Chordata; order Testudines; family Chelidae; genus Mesoclemmys; species Mesoclemmys tuberculata. The sequence goes on from ML675642.1 coordinate 9,689,010, forward strand.
GAAAGTGCTGGGAGGCAGCATGCCTAACCTTTCCAGGCTATGTGGTGCATCTAGTCACTATAGCAACTCTTCCTGATTTAGGAACAGAGCAAAGGGAATCTCGACCAGAGGAAGGTCATTAAGCTGGGGGTGGATGGGATTGCAAAGGAGAAGATGATCCTGGGAGCAAGAGGCAGTAGAAACAACTGGTATGTACAGTCCTTCCATTAAGTTGTTGCATCCCTGCAGCATAGTATCTCAGACCAGGTGGAAAAGTTATAGCCAAGTGGTACCTTCATAAGCAGAGGTCAGTCCTGAGATTTTGTATGTGGAAATCCTGTTGAGGGGAGGGAAAGCAGTTCATTACCCATGGCATGATCCAAGGGGGAAAACATTTCATTGAACATGTGCAACTTGTCCAAAGCCTGGGGATTGGGTACCTGAATCAGCCCCAAATTTTGGCAAAGGACATAGAAAAGGAAAAGATTAAGAATCTACCCACAGTGTTAAAGACATGATTGTTTTGAGGAACAGAGGGAAACAGGCCTGCTCCAGACATGCACTTTGCCTATGACCATTTGGTATTCAAAAAGCAGCAGGACACATCTAGGTAAAACCACCCAGTTCAGTCTTGACCACACAGACAGAGATGCCAGCCTTTCCAAATTTTCAGTAACCCTCCTGACATTCTTTACATGTCATCACAAAATTACTAATTCAGGCTTAAAGCCATTAATTTTGCAAGGTGTGTGTGTGTGTGCGTGCGCGCACGCTTGGATGTAATTAACAGCCTATAGCGTTGTGGGGGGTATTCTGTTCCACCACCTCTGGCACATGCTCAGCACAGTGAGGGTCTGATAGGAGACAGGCTGCAGCTTGGGGTTCTGCTGAAATTCCCCACCCAAGACACAGTGCCCTGTGGATTCTGCTGGATTCTGTTAACATGTCTAGGTATCTAGAGTGCACCAGCAGGGTCCATGCAGGGCAGATAGCACACAACATGCAACCTGAGGGTTGGGCAGGAAATCCAGTGCCCTATTAACCATCCCAGTAGCTTGCCTCCTGTCTGACCCCATTGTGCAGGCTGCAGGAGAAGAGGTGAGATGCATCATCCTGGGAAGGAGGTCCAGGCTGAGGACAGGCTAAGGTAAGTTAAGGGCCTTATGTGGCATAGGAGGGCTGCTCTCCTAGGGTTAATTCTTCCCTTCTCACTGTTTGGCGGTGCGTGTTAGAGGTGAAGTGGGGGGAAGGTGCCCCTGCTTGGCCATATACAGGGAAGAGAGTGGGAAGAGCTGGTATCTGTGGAGGGAGGGGAGAGAAGTCTAAACACCCACCCTAATTTTTTTCATAACATTCCTAAAAGTGTGAGTAGGATTGGCATGTCTGCATGTACTTCATCTACTGGGTAAGGGATCCATCAGGTCTTGATCTATGGAGATGTGTCCATATAAGTTGCTGCAATTGACAATTGGCTAAATGGCCAGAGTGGTGTTTCCCAAGTGCCTTCCTGTGGAGGAGGGAATGCTGGGAAAAGGTACTAGGGCAAACTCCCAAATAACACATGAGATCACTACTATCCACAGGGAGCAGATGGGCCATACCAGCCAAACTCTTCCTTGCAGTGACCGCAGGGGTGGGGTGGTACTCCTCTACCCTATGAAAAAAGTGGAAAGGCCTAGGGACTTCTCTTGGGAAAGCAGTGGAAACACTTCCCAGTGCACCTGCCTTGATTTCTATATTATACATCCCAAATACTAGCCCTTCAAAAGCGCTACTGTTCAACTTGAACTTCAGCTCCTCAGCTATGGGCCAGAGACTTTGCTGAGACTTCAAAACAAAAGAGCAGACATCTCCTTGGGAAAAACTGAGTGGGCGTGTAGTGAGAACAAATATAATTAACCATCTTTACCGCATTCTGCATGGCAGTCTGGTAAGACAACATGCATCAGGATTTCTTTAAATAAAGTCACTGTAGTGTTAGAGCAATACAGTAAATAGCACTTAATATGGGCAGCAGTGCGCTGTGGCTGGATCCATTTTGTAAGTGCACAATAGTCTAGATTTAATAATAGCTAAGACTGTCATTACTGTGTGAATAGAATATAAACATAGGCCCTGATCCCTGCACACTCATGGGAGTTCACCTCTTGTATGAGCTTTAGGGTTGGAGGCCTTAGTTTCAGAGATTAAGTAGCTGTGGCAAAAATCAGGGTGTTGCTATGGACTTGCTAGAGGTAGCTCATGCAGGTGACCTGCTAGAGGGAAAGAATAGTGGAAATATGTTTAAAATCTGCCTGTTTTCAGGACACACAATATTCTTTTTGGAAGACTCTATGGAGGATTATTGCATTACAGAAGCAGAGCAACAAATTAAACCTGATGCGGGGAGGAAGTGATTTTTTTCCCCCAGACCATAAAACTCTGGCTCTGTTTTCCAAAGGGGGCTCAGCACCTATAAATCCTAAACTGCAGGAATCTGGCATCCCAGAATTGGGTTTTTAAACATTTGACTCAAGCAGCTGCTGATGCATTGGAAGAAAATTATATGTGGTTAAAGATTCTTCCCCTCAGTGGAGGCTTATGGGAGCTCCTCGTTTGCCAGTCTGCATCCTACACAGGAGATTCCCACTGACCAGGACAAATTAATTTCTAAGGCAATAAAATAACATTTCATGTTGTCCATGTGAAAGCAGCAAAGCCACTTCAGCTCCCCTGCAATTGGGATACTGTTATATGTGCTGTGTACCTCTGGAACTGCCATGCAGAGTGTGGATCATGCTGATTCCCCCCTCCCCTTAGCTGCCCAGATGCAAAAAGCCAAGGAAAACATTTCATCTGGTGCCGCAACTGCTGTGATCAGTGCAACCAAGACTTCAAACTCCATGCTACAGGACATCATTCACTTTAATGGTGGAGCTGATCTTGTAATAGAGATAGCAGCCATCTGTAGGGGTGGAGAGTCTTAACTAGGATTTGGGGACTGCTTCTTAAGCAATGTCATCAGCTTCAGCTTCTGGAGAGCCCGCTGGAGGAATGACGGAGAGAAATCCCCACACCTGGGCTGGGAGGTCATAGCTTGGAGGGTGGGTGTGCATCTCTGGCAGGCTGAGGGCATGGTGCCAACAAGTGTCGTCTTCTGAAGGGCAGCCACCGCAATCTCCCTGAGAACAGCCTAGAAGTCCCAGAGAAAGACAGTTACAGCTCACAAGGCTGATTTCCATAGAAGCCTGAAGAAGATCAGACTCTTTAGTTTATCCAAGAGGAGGTTAAGAGGGGACTCAAGCGTAGTTTATAAGCACCTAGATGGGAAGATGTCAGATAGTTGAGGGCTCTTTAGCAGACAAGGCATAACAGGCTCTGGGAGCTGATCAATGTAGGCTAAAAATAAGACATTTTTAACCAGTGAGGGGAACTAACCTAGAGATGTGGTGGTTTGCCCATCACTTGGCGTCTTCACATGAAGACAGGATGCCTTTCTTATCATCATGCTGCAGCTCAACCACATGATCTGAGCTTGATGCACTGAGGGGAATTCTCTGGCCTAGTGCTATGCCGGAAATTGGACTAGATGATCAGAATGGATGGATGGTGCTATGAAAGCACTAAAGGTTATTACTTGTCCAACCTCTTCAGCCTGCTGTGGGAATTGTTATTGTTTATATACAGAGCAGAGGCTGAGGCCCCATTGTGCTGGGTGCTGCACAGACATATATTAAGAGTCAGTCTCTGCCCTGAAGAGCTCACAATCTAAATAGACATTTTAGGATGAAAGGAGGGATTATTATTCCCATTTTATAAGTGAGGAAACTGAGGCACAGAGTGAGATTAAGCAACTTGACCAAGGTCACACAGGGAATCTGTGGCAGCATTAAACTCACTTCCCCAGCCTATTGCCTTAACTACAAGACCATCCTTCCTTTCTAATCCAGCCTTTCCCCTAGCAGGGGATAGATTTCCTGCTTCTTACTGGTCAAGGATGAGAACTCTGTCCTGAAGCCAACGGCCAAGGTCTGACATAGCTGGAGAGAAGGGAGTTCTTTACAGGGAGAGAATGATGGCCCTCTATGTTTCTACAGGTGCCTACGCTCTACGGTGATGGCCATACTAGAAATGCCTCTGCAGAAAAGTATACAGCTTCACAGTGGGAGCTTCCTTACCTCTCGCGCTAAGGTCGGTGCCCTGAAGTCCCCATAAGAGCAGAGGTGATAATTGGAGAACAGCTTCTTTGCCTTGGAGAAGAAGATCCCACGCGTGTCTGCTCCCCACTCATTACAGCTCCTCAGCTTCTGCCTTAGCTCCTCCTCCAGCTCCTTCAAGTCACCCGGCACAAAGCCCCTCGGGACGATTCTGAAGCCCTCCAGGCAACGAATTCTCTCCTCATTGCAGAGCGGATAGTCAGGGCTGGGACGAAGCCACCAACTGGGCCCTGGCTCTGTCCTTGTCTCCTGAAAGGCCTCTGAGCTGAGAGCGCCGGTCATCCGGGTGACGGTGATGTCTCCTGGAGAGAGGGACTGGAGTTGAGCCCTTTTGGTTGTGTGAGAAGCCCTGACTGGCGAGTCCTTGACCTCCTCGACTCTAACCCATGAGCTGCCCCATCCCTCCTCTTCCTCCTGCAGCAGCAGGTCCCCGTCCTCTCTCGGCCCATTGAAACAGTCCTGAGGCAGATTCTCCTTACTGAACAAGGCATCTGCGCCTGGCGATGCTTGGCCTTGCTGCTGCATCGCCTCATGTTGGTCCCACTCATAATCACCCTCCGTGTCGTCTTCACCCCTGGAACAGGTCTTTCCCCCAACCAGGCACCTGATGACTTTGTAGCCCCTCTGGTCCCCGATCCTGGGCTCTAGGGTCTTCCCCAGGCTGGCCTGTGGTTCATCCTTTGTGGCCTGCCGGGCTTCTTTCATTGAGGTCACAGATGGCGACCGTGTGGCTGGCTCTGAACCCTTTGACTCAGGCACACTCCTGCTGGCTGGTGAGTCGGAGCCGACATTCTGCTCGGTGTGCGTGATTTGGATTTGCCCCCTCGAAGTCCACATCACATCCACTGGGGTGGCCTTCAAGAGGTCACACTTCAGCGTCATGAGGTGCTCCACGCTTTCGTTCTGGACCCAGTGCGGATGTTCCTCTGGAGCCTTTGGGATCACAGACATGACCGGGGGCTGGCCTGCTCCAGGTGAGGGTTTCAGCTCCTCTCCGCTGAGGTTTAGCACCAGCACCCCTATGTTGTCATGCCAGCTGTCAATTGACGTCGTCTCCATGTGCTCTTCTTCTTCTATATCCAGCTCCAGATCTTCGATATCTTCTACCACCTGAGGGAGGGGAATAAAGCAGAGCAGAGCTCCAAATCAGAAGATGTGGGACTTGGAGAGGCGAGGGGGGAAGGGGGGGTCGAGTGTGTAGCTGGAATTTCGGGACCATGGGGCTATCTGTGCTACAGGCCAGAGCCATCCTGGTCACAAGTGAAACTACATGCATATGTCATTGAGGCAGAACCCTGGATCTCTAGTTTCAAAGACAAAGGGCTTTAGCTTTTGAGCGAAAAGAGAATCTCTGTTAACTGAGAGCATATTAGAGCTTCCAACCTTGCTAGGCCAGTGGCGTGGGGGGTGCGAGGGGGTGGTGTCACTCCAGGGCCCAGCCACGCTACACAAAGAGTCAGTGTGATGGCTGATGAAATTCAGGACTGACGAATGCTGGGAAAGGCCTCCTCTGGAAAACACCAAGGAAAATAAACTCAACTAAAGGTCCAATTGCATCAGAAGGGTGTGTGCACATCTTCATCAATGCAAAAGCAATTCCCAGCTTCCTGTGTGTTCTTGAGCATTGGAAGGAATGGTCTGAGCCATTCATACATATTGCTGGGCCCTAAATTAGTGGAGAAAGTGACCTGGACATCATGCAGTGGAAACATCTGCCCAGCGCACAGCAGTGGTTAGGAATGCAAACAGGCCGTGAAGGGGCTAGGAAATAGCACAGAGAATATCCTTAAGCCAGGATCTGGATCAATGGAGTGGCCAGAGCCGGAACTGTCTGTTTAGTCTTGGTCACTCCACCTCAGCTGGGGCAAGGCAGATGACGAAGGGGGTTCAGATCTGGTCTGGAGAGTCTGAATGGGTGAGCAACCAGCAGCAGATCCAGCTGGGAACTTCACTCTGCTACATGGACAACGTACTTTGGAACTGAGGCCCATTCAGTCATGACTTTTGCCTTCTAACATTAGAAAGGCCGGGGGTGCAAGGTCAGAAAGCAGGAGCCGCGACAAGGGTTCTGTGCCCATCTCCAGCGCTGACTCAGCTCAGGTGAGTCGCTTCCTCAGTTTCCCCATCTGTCAGATGATGCCCAGCTCCTCCTCTCTGCCCCGGGCGCCAGAGGCACAGAGAAGCAAGCTCATGGAGCTGGCACCAGGAAACTGGCCAACCTGGTGGCTGACTGTGCTTTAGAGAAGTCTGGTCCCAGGCCCTGCACTGGAGTGGATCTGATCAGCCCAGGCACAGTGGGCTCAAAAAAAGGATACCCAGGACCCGTGGCTGAGTCTCAGGGTTTGGCCTGGTCAGGAAATGGCTGCTCTTTCCCGTCACCCCTCCCAGGATCCTCTGCACTGCTTGGACCAAGCCGTGCCAACTGAGCTGCTCACCAGCTCTCCCTCCATGGTGGCTGTCTCTCTGCGCCGGGCTCCAGCCGTGGTGAGGTCCGGTGCAGCGTGCTCGGGACTCCCTGCTCTGCTCCAGGAGTACGATGATGCCCTAGCCCTGCAGAAGGGACTGAGCATCAGTGAAAGGGGCCAGGACGCCATCCTCTGTGCAGGGGATGGGCAGATCTCCCCATCCCTGACCCACAAACATAATGACTTGAACAGGACTCTGTGTGGGCACAAGAATCCACCCACATGGGGCAGTTTGCAGGACATGGGCCTGGTTTCAAGCTGGTGACCCAGTGTCAAATAATCTGCTCCCATTAGCTCCTGAGCCATCCCCTCCCACTAATAACTGGCATGTTTTCAATACAGAACAAAGGAGACTTGTGCTGCCATTTGCATTTGCAACGCTGTCCTTTCACGAACTAATTAATGCCCATCACAGGTCACAATTTCCCAAGTGGAAACTGAGGCATGGTGTTACTAGCCCCATCTCACTCAGTGCATCAATCTTGGAGGCAGGAATGGAACCCAGGAGTTCCTGGGTCCCAGGCCTGTGCTCAGATCACTAGGAAGGGATACACTCTGAGCACTGGAATCCATGTGTCGCTTTAACCTCCTCTACCCGACTCCTGCAGATCAGAATCCCTGCCTCTCTCTCCCACTCACTGCCATGCACCTGCTTCCTAGCCTCTTCCCTCATCCCACCCACCCGCAGCCAGCACAGTAGGAGACAGCCCCCTCCCCGCCCCACACCTCCAGCCTGACATCACAAAGGGGCAGGCAAGCCTCCCCATAGGGTGCTGTCTCCATAGCAAAACGCCCAGGCCTGGGAGGTTTACCAGGTTTATGTGTATTGAGCCCTTATTGCTCATGCGGGGAGAAGTCTGTTGAGCTAGGCGCTGTTGGAAGAGCCCATCTCTGCCCCCAAGAGCTTAAGCAGAGATCCTCAAAGGTCTTTAAGTGCCTACCATCCCTTGAAATCAATAGGAGCTAGGCACCTCAATACCTTGGAGGATGGGGCCTTTACAGTCCAGGGGCACAATGGAAAGGAAGGTAAACAGCAGGAGAGGGATTTGTCCAACATCTGCCTCACCCGCAGGGCTTTTCATCTGGACATCTGGGAGCCCTTTACAAAGGAAGTCAATATGGTTTATGGGGAGAGAAACTGAGGCACAGAGAGGGGAAGGAACATGCCCCACATCACCCAGCAAGCCAGTGGCAATGCGAGGAACAGAACCCAAGTATGCTGAGCCATGGTCTATACCTTAACCACTAGGCCATGCTGCCATGACAGTAGCAATAGGCCACAGCTGAGAATTCAGGAATCAGCTCTAACCCCTGGGGCCCAGAGGTGCATGGGGTCGGTTTGGTCTATTTAAATCCCATGCTGAGTTTGGATTATTTGCACTGCAGTGGATCTGGCTGTTACATGTCTAGGTCCTTCTGAAACCCCCACTAGTGCCTTAAATAGCTTGGAAACTCTGCCCCCTAGAAAGGGAGTTGCCCTCTAAACCCCATGGCTAGACAGATTGCACAGGATTTGCAGCAGAGTAATGGCCTGCGAAGGGGGGATGGGGACCTTTCCAGGGCTCCTCTCCTGCTGCATAGTTGGGAGGAGGGGGCAGAAAAACATCTGCTTTATCCAAGCAGAGAACAGTGGGGAACTCAAGGGCAGGACTGGACCCTGGGCCTCCAGAACACAAAACAGGGAGAGGCTCTTCCTTCCATGAGCACACGAGGGTGCCAGAAGTCACAGCTCTGCTCTGTTGTGCTGTAAGACCCTGAGCGAGGGGAGGATCTCCAGAGAAGAGCAAGCAAAGGGCCCCCGAGCCTTGTGCCTGAAATCTGCCGGGACCCTGGCATGAGTGTGAAATGATCCTCCCAAGGGTCATCCCAGGGGCCTGGAGAAGCAATTCCTCTCTGCCCTTGCGGTGACATCGAGCCTGGTTCGTTGACCCTGCCTAGTGCTGCATGGGTTGGCGCACGGGGCTGTTCTTGGACCCTCTGGCTTGGCAGCCCTGCAGCCAGCCTGTGCTCGCAGGGCTTGGTCAGCTCAGACCCGCTGAAAATGATGCAAATGAAAAAGAAGAAATCTCCTCTGTGCTGGATGTTCTAAACAGCACTGGCAGACTTTTGGTTCCCCTGCGGCCAGTGTCGACGGGCTCCATTAAACTGCCTGGAGCGCCTTGATCTGCCCCGGCGCTGTCCGTGCTGCTAACACCCTGGTAGAGCCACCAACACCAGTGAGGGCCCAGGCGTAGCGTAGTGGGACCTCCCAGAGTGCCCAGCAGGAGGGACCCTGGTCTGAGGCGAGCTGGGAGGCTGGAGGGGATGGTTGGAGGGAAGTGCGCCGTGGGGAATTGCATCTGGTTGACGTGTCTCTCCTCCCCACCCTCCAGTGCCGCTATCAAGGCTGTGAGAGCGCCTTCAAGAAAAAGAAGGCCCTCAGGGCACACTGGACCCAGCACACCAAGGTGCTGCCATTTGCGTAAGTGTCTCCTGTACCCCTATGGTGGGGGGGCAATGCCACTGGAGGGGAGCCCCCCGTGCAGCTTCATGCTCCACCACCCGTGATGCAGCCCCTCTAGCACTCGAGGGCCTTCTCCAGCATGGCATAGCCCCGTTCCTGAATGGCTGGGGAGTGATGGGGGAACCCCTGAGGAGGCATGAACCCCCAGGCTCTGAGCCCCACTCCTCTCTCCGCTTGGCCGCCTGGCGCCGGGTGCAGGTGGAAGAGAACCTGAGTGGCTCTTCAGTTCCACGTGCGGCTCAAGCGCAGCCGATCAGGCTTCCTGGCGGGCGAGGACGATCCTGGTGCCCCCTGGGGCCACAGGCTCCTCCTGCGCATCAAGGCCAAGCTGGAGAGTGACTTGTCAGGGCTCTTCAACGAGTGCCCCTGCCGCCACGCTGTCAACCTCGGAGGTCAACCGCCGAGCCCTTTTCCAGCTGTCCCCTGCCGACAAGGCAAAGGAGGTAGCCTAGAGCCAGCATCTCAACCGGGGAGTTGCTGCCCATCTTTCCCCCCCAACCCCGGAGCGGCATGGCTTGTGGGGGCCCTGCAGTCAAAAGTTAGGTCATGTGTGGCTTTTGGCTCTGATTTGCTTTAATTTAATTGATGGAGGGGGAGCTGCCCCCCATAGGGGGGAATGGCCCAGCCACCCAGGCAAGCGAATCTCCCTTTATGACTTTTCCCCCCAGAAGGTGGTGTCCATGATGTTTAAGCTGGTGTGCAGAGCAGGTTTGCATCGGTTTTGCTGCAACGACGGCAGCTGGGCTGGGGCAACGCTGGGTTTGGTGATGTCCCGAGGATGCTGCCTGTGACTGGGGGGGCCAAGCACCGCTGTGAGCAGTAAAGGCTGGGGGCAAAGCTGAGCCCTCTGTCTCCTCGGCTCTTTCCTCCTTTCCCCCCACTCACTCTAGCTATGGCTGCTCCCTATCTATCAGCCTGGGAGACCAGGGAGGAGATGGGCCTACCTCACATAGTGCCAGGGGAGCGTGCAGGCATCAGGTGTGCATTCAGTGCTGCAAACGGGAAGGCCAGGACACCTCGTTTCACTGCCCCAGCAAGATACAAAGCGTGCACATTCCTGCTGCCCCAGAGCAAACCAATGGGCCCCTGTCCCTGCAGCTCTGGATCAGACCAATGGCCCATCTCCTGTTACCCCCAGACTCTAGCAGTGGGTGATTGCAGCTGCTGTGGAAGGCAGCTCTTCTCCCTGCAAAAACAGCCCACAATGCACCTGCCCCAGGGCCCAGCGCGGCCTATGACTGGAGCATCAGTTCCTTCCTGACCCCTTGCGGCCTGAAGCCTGAAATCTGCTTCCCCATGAGCTGGCCCTGTCTTGCATAGCTACAGATGTTATTAATAGCCATAGAGCCAGCCTGCCGGGATCTGCGTCACTGACCTCTCCCTGCAGCGGGGCGCGCAGAAAAGAGCCGTGCTGCCTTTTGTTGATGCTTGATGTACTGGCCTGAAATCCCAGCTCCCGTTCCTTCTGGTGTGACTGAAAACAAAGAACCCTAGATCCCGCGTGATCTGAACCGTTAATGGGGAGGGAGGAGACCATGCTTGGTCCTGATTCTTTCTGCAGCACTGGGGTCGCTCCCTTCAACCCTTCTGCCCCATGCAGGCCTCCACCAAGCCAGCCCAGGCCAGGCGGAGCCTGCACGACTCTTCTGGTCTCTCTGTCTTGGGATGGGTTTTCTCAGGCACTGGCTGGTGCTCATTGGAATCATTTGCATGAAAATTGGGGGGGGGGGAAAGAAAACTCCAAACAGAGGGGTTTGGAGCTTTGCCTAGCTGGAGTTCTGAGTGGTGACAGGAGGGGCTGGAGATCTATAGGATTATTCTGGAGAGGTCAGCTGCAGCGTCAAGTGGGGTGCCCATGCAGTGGGCACTGGGCCTCTGGCCTTGGTCCAGGGTGTGCATTGCAGAGAGAGTGGCAGGGGAGGAGATGGCACTCAATGCATCTAGTGCCTGCTGTCTGGGGCCGTGGATGGCACCCAGCACAGTGCGTATTGTGCCCAGTGCCTCTGTCTCAGCCCCTGTTTCACCCACAGCTGCCAAGATCATCCTGGCTGTGTCAGGTCGAGGGCTAGGGCCCCACTGCCATTGCCGACCAGTGGCTGTTCCATTCCCAACGATGTTGCCCTGCTTCACCTGTCAGGCCAGCCCCTGCCAGTGCCGCCCTGAAAGCTGCTTCTGAGACAGAATGAGCCTCCCTGTGGCTTTTCTCCCCCGTTCCCTGCGTGGACATAAATATCAATGCAATGTGACATGAGATGATGGAAAATTCCTAGCCCAGGCCGCGGAGATGCTAATGCAACCTGATGTGGCCCTTCTGCCTCCTGGTACTTTTCCGTAACCCAGCCTTGGCTGAGCTCTGCCCGTGGGAAAGCACCTTCCCCACCAGAAACACGAGCCCCCCCGGGGAAGCCAGGAGGGGAAACATGCTGTCTCCGGCAGGGAGCGTACCACGTGGCCAACGTGAGAAGGGCATGTGTACAGCCTCCTGGGGACACTGAGGCACTGCTGACGCCTGCTGTAGTGAAGGGTCTTGGTTTAGCAGAGGGCTTGAGGCCTGCATTGCTGAAGGACTCTGCGGTCGGTGCCGCTCCTTCCCCACCCCATGTGTTTTGGGCTGGGAGAACTCATGGGAATGGCCTGTCCCTTGCCCCAGGCGCAGGAGGAGGAAAGCCAGCAGGAGGGCTCAGTCTGGCGGTGTGAGGTGCAATGGGGCCGGGGCAGGTCGTGGCTGGCCGCAGCCAGGCGGTGGGAACGCTGTATCTTCAAGAAGCGCAAGGCAGCAGGCTGGGAAAGCAGCTGCTGGAGGAATCTTGTCCCCTAGCCTTGGCCAGGATGCCGGGGGTCCTCAGATGCCTGGCTCGGTTCCACGGACAGCACAATGCACAGCCAGGCAGGCAGTTCTAGTTGCTGCCCCCATGTAGCTCAGCATGGCAGGATGGTGAAGGGGTCCCACTCCGTGCAGCAGCACCACCTCCTGGGGTGCCAAGCAATGCCCCTGCTTCACCACCTCACAGGGAAGGTGGTCACCATGACAGCAGGTCTGCTTTCTCCGGCACAAGGGGACGGCTTGCTCTGACATGTGGCTTGGCCCCCCGCCCCGGGCCTGCGCTTGAGTGGGGTCTGTCCCACTGATCTGTGCATGAGTGGGTGGATTTCTGGGAGCTCCTGACTGGGCGGTGCCTGGGATCGGCTGGTCCTTGCACTGCTTTGGTGATCAGAGTCAGTGGACTGTGTGTGGCCTGGGAGCCAGGATTCTGACCACTATCCTCTGTGCCCGTGGACACCTTTGTGCCTCACTTTCCCCAACTGGGGAGGTTGATCCCGACTTGCCTCCTAGGGTGAGCCAAAGGTTGGCTGGTGCTTTATTGCTGCAGCATGCCAGTCACTTGCTGTTATGCAGGGTGGGGGTGGGGTGGGGGCTGTTTCCTGTGTCATGGTTTCTCCATTGCAGGAATGTGGCTGTTCTCTGAGCATGGCCAGCATCTCAGGGGTTTACCCCAGCAGCCCTTAGCTGGAAAGATGTGCTGTGTAATTGCCAAGCAGTTCCGTGGGATCTGAGCTGGCTCTCACCCAAGTGACAAAGCTCTCATTGACTCCAGCAGGGCAGGATCGGGCCATGGCAAATGCAGCTTCTGCTCTGAGTCGCCTGTCTGCACCAACAGCCCCAGTGGGATGGAGGAAAAGGGGTAAGGTAAGGTCGCTCTCCAAAACCATCCTCCCCAGACAATGCACCTTTTGCCCCATGCTTGCTGCCCAAGGGAAAGGGCTGGGAGGATGCAAACTTTAGAGACGTGTTGTGGATGTGGTGTCTGAGCTCCCTGGAGACAGATTTAATGCAATGTCAGTTACTCCGAGCACACGTCTCTGCTGTGATTCACAGCATGGCTGGGTTTGATGGCTGGGACATGGAGCCTTTCCTGCTGCTTTCAGAGAGAGGTTCGTCACAATCCCAGTAATCATGGAAATGGGACGGAGTCCAAGACCCGGATCAGAACCCCCGAAGAGGCTGGAATCTGAACCCAGATTTGCAATTTGGGCCTCAGCCCATTTGCTACATAACAGATAAAGGGAAGCCAAATCAACCAGCTGTAATGAATGATGAATTATTAATTCTGGAATACAGCTTGGCGTGTGTCGCTTGGCATTAGGAGACAGGGACAGGCATGCTGGGGGGCCTCCTCATCTAAACAAAGCTTGTGTGAGGGTTTTTGTGTGTGTGTGTGTGTGTGTGTGTGTGTGGAGGGGGCTCTCTCTCTCTCTGGGGGGCGTGTGTGTGCCTGTATTTGCATGCATGTGTATATTTATGTGCGTCCCCAGCGCATAATGCATGCCCAGCTGGGATCCAGAGCGCAGGCCACATACACAAGTGGTTTCCAGACGCCTTGACACCATGCACGCTGGGCTAGAGGCTAGAATGGGGCAGATGCATCGCTGGGATTTTGAATCCCTGAGTTGGTGTGTGCACAGCTGGAATGCGGGCAGCCAGCAGGCCCAGGTTTACTAGACACACACAGCTGGATCACCCAGTTTTACCAGACGTGCACAGCTGGAACGCCCAGGTTTACCAGACACATACAGCTGGAATGCCCAGGATTACCAGTTGTGCAGAGCTGGCCTCTTGACTCGGACACCTGCATGACCAGACCAGGCACACACACAGACATCCAGTGTGCAGAGAACACCAGCCCATGCTGCTCAACATAAGCCTGGCCTCGTGCCACCCACTGCAGGCACCACCTGTCTCATCCAGCCACCCCTCCTTCTAATCTTGCTTCCCAGAAGCACTGCCCACGGCCAGTCCTGTGCCGCTCTCTGCTGCGCACGTCATGGCGCAGAGAGCCGAGCACGCTGCCATGAGAGTGACAGACGGGGCCCTCAGAGCAGGAGCTGCAGCGTCAAGGCCTTTTGCTCATGGAGGGCCAGTACCAAGGGTCCAGCTAGCCCCGTATCCTGTCTTCCAACCGTGGCCAGAGTCAGGTGCTGCAAGGGAGCGAACAGACCAGGTAATCATCAAGTGACCCATCCCAGGGAGGCTGCTTTCAGTGGGGCACAGGGTATTGAGGGGAAAGATGCCTGCTGCAATCGGGACACGGTCTCGTCTGGCTTCCCTTGCCTTCCTGTGCTGGCAAAGCCACATGGCAGCTTGGACGCATCACCAGGACATGTATTATGAGGGCCTCTGCCCTATCTGAAAAATTCAGCTTGTAAACTTCAGAGCTGAGTTTTCCCACCCCTCAGCCCTCCTGCCCCAGTTCAGAGGGGGCCGGGCAGGGCGGCCATTACAAAGGGAGTGGTCACTTGCGAACTACAGTGGTGGCTCTAGAGTCCGCTTGAGACCATGCTACGTGGGTGTTACCCTTGCTCCCTCCCGGGCCCTTCTCCTGGAAGGGGCACAGCACAGCAAAGCAACTTGGCCAAGGTCACCCAAGGAGTTAGGAGCAGAACCCGGGAGTCCTGCTCCCCCACACCCAGACCCTAACCCTGCCACCCTTCCAACCCGAATACTGGAAACGAACCCAGGAGTCCTGCTCTCCCTCTCCCTTCTTCTAACCCTGCAGCCACCTTCCACGCAGAGAGCAGGCAAGAACCCAGGCGTCCTGACGGAGAGGGGCTGTGACACTGCAGCCATCCGCTCATGCAGCGCTCTCTAAATTGCTCAGGCAAAGCCACCCTGGGGGCCTGCCTGTCTGCACCACCCAGGGAAGGGAAATGGATGATGGAGGGAGGTGCCCCCCGCCTCTAATAAATTATTTTGGACGAAGCTCCAGGTCCAACACAGGCTGGGCGAAAGGAGCTCCTGCAGCATGGCCAGGAGCCAGGTGATGTATGAGAAGCGAGCAGGTGGCTTCTTGCACCAATTGTTGGGCTCTTTCGCGCCCCCCACCCCCGAATCAAACAGGGGCCCCTGGGGCTCGGCCCTGAGAGGCCAAGGCTGCAAGGCACAGATGGTGCAGGAGGGCGCTGCGCTAATTCCACTCAATGTGCCGATTGATGCCCCTGAATCCTGACTGACCCCCACCCGTCCCCTCCACACTATGCAGCCCTGGGCTGGGGGCCCTGCCCCTCAAGCCCAGTTTGAACCACCAGGTGCTCCCCCACCACGAAAGCTGCGGTGCAACAATGAGTTCCCAGGCCCAGTCATTCCCAGGGGCTTGTCACACAGGATAGCTAAGCAGGCTAGTCTAGCGGTCAGATGGCAGGCAGGCCTCCTGGGTTCTAATCCCAGCTCTAGGGAAAAGCTGGGGCCAACGATTAAAGCAGGAAAATCAGCCTTTCCCCAGGGCTAGGAAAGCCTATTGCTCTGTGGTTAGACTAGGGGACTCTAAACCAGGACTCCTGGGTTCTATCCTTAAGGCTGATGCTCTTAGGGGAGGAACGCCAGCCCTAGTGACTTTTCCCAGCACAAACGTCTACCCAAGTCCTTCCTGGCTCTCCATGCCTCAGTTTCCCTAGCCAGAAGGGAGCTGGAAAAGCATGTGTGCCCTAATGAAGGGAGGGTGTTTGAGGTGAAAGAAGCCCTAGGAGGTCAGGCAAAGGATGAGCCCCAGGCCCATGGGCTAATGAAAAGGCAGAGCAAGTTCCCTTGGCAGGGGGCCATTCCCACTGGCACAGAGACA
The DNA here is from genome assembly GCA_007922155.1 of Mesoclemmys tuberculata. Taxonomy (NCBI): domain Eukaryota; kingdom Metazoa; phylum Chordata; order Testudines; family Chelidae; genus Mesoclemmys; species Mesoclemmys tuberculata. The sequence goes on from ML675642.1 coordinate 9,704,767, forward strand.
AACCATTTGAGGCAGACGTGGGTGCGACAGAGTAATATTTAATGTGGACCTAGGTCGGCCAGGCCGGTGGCTGAGCTCTCATGCATTCGTTACGTACAGGTGACACACCGCTGTGTCCAGAATGGCTCTGGACATTATTGCTTAGGTAAGCTGATGTGGGAATGGGGCAGCGTCTCCCCAAACCCGTCCGTCAGGCTGCAGTGATGGTGTGTGCACATGGGGGGGGTGCTACCAGCCAGTGCATGCCCCCCTGGCATGAAGTGATGTAATCTGAACACAAGGGCAGGGGCCTGGTTTGCAGCAGGCACTGCTGGGGTTGTTGGACACAAGCTGAAGTACCAGCAGGGGCGCCAGGTGGACAGGCTGCCCATCGCTGGGACACTGAACCCAGCTGTCGCTGATGAGCTGGCCTAGGCTGTTCCAGGGATCCTCCCAGGCCCGGCCCAAAGAGCAGTGCTGCAGCGGGGGTTCGATCCTCCCCCAGGTGCCGCTCAAAGGCGAGGTGGGAAGTGTGTATGTGTGTGAGGGGGATGCCTTTTGGTTCAGGGAACCCAAAGCTGGTGGCAGCCGGGCAGCAAGGGAGCAAAGGGCACATGGCCTAAGCCAGAACCCAGCTCCAAACCCTACCCATCCTTCCAGAGAAGCCAGGGGGACACGAGCCCTGCCTGTGAGGCAGACTAAAACTAAAGGCCCTCCCCTCAATGAAGGGGAGGAACCACTCATCCTAGGCTTTTGGGAGTGCCAGGGGATGCTGACAAGGAGGTCACCCCTAGGTGGGGGTGTCGCAAGACTGATGGCAGGAAGACTGGGGATCTGCCCTTAGTGGGTGCCTGGGAAACCTTCCCTACAATCTAGCGTGGAATGGCCCTGAGTTAGGGAAGAGACTATCTGGGGGGGGTCTGCACAAAAGGGGGGCATGCAGAGTGAAGATGGGGGCTGGCATCCTAAGGGACTCGGTCAGGAGAGGGAAAGCAACAGTCACCCCCATCTCTGCAGCCCCCCCTCGTGCCGGCATGGAGCAGCTCAGGGAAATGACAGAGTGGCACAGCCGCCAAGGAAAGGGATGGCAAACCCCACTGGTGAGGGGGGAGGAGTTGGCAATGACCATGTGGGCAGGGAACACCCTGGATGGAGGGCTGGGTCCCCCAGGATATTGGGGGCCGTGCCTCCAGCTGGGAAAGCCTCGTGCTTGGGCGTCTCACCCAGATCTGACCAAAGATTCCTGAGGTTGGATAAATGTGTCCACAGAAGAGCCACTGCCACTGGTGCCGAGAAAACCTCTTGGGAGGCGGAGCCTAGTCGCGAGCCCCCCGCCAAGCAGCACGTGGCTGCTCCAGGGTCACACGGCTGGTGGCCCAGGTGAGAAAGACGCAGCCCTGCCCATTGCTTTGACATGGACAATTCTGGCCCGCCTGGCCCTGAGTGGTTAAAGGACAAACCTGGGTGGTTGCCAAGAGGCCCCACGCTTATACTAAGACACACACACGCACAGACAGACAGACGCTACACAGACACATGCCCCTCTGAGCCACGAGGCTGGCCGGGAGCCATTAGATTTCCACACATTATACGCATGCGTCACGGCGTGGGCAGCAGAGTCCTCCTCCTGGGAGCTGGGGGGAGGGCAATATGAGCTATCGAAGCCCCCTCCCTGTGGCACCTTGGCTGGCTAGATCTGGTGTCCTCCTACTTCTGGCTCATGGCTCAGTCCGGCGAGTGCTGCCCATTGGGGAAAAGACAGAGATGGGGCAAAGGGTTAGATGCAGCCGGGAGACTCTCCTGCTCTTGCTGCGCTGCGGGGCAATTGGCACGTGCTGCTGGGGAATCCGTCCCCCGGCTACAAAAACAAAGCCAGACGTGGTAGGATCGGGCAGGTTCAGCCTAGAGAGGAGGGTGGGAATTAATCCCCCCCACACACTTCTGCCCTCTGCTGGCAAACGAGAGTGCAGAGAGGGCGGCGTGGGTGCCAACTTGGGAGTAGTCCCCTTCAGAAGAAACCCCTCCGAGTCCAGTGTGGAAACGGTAACAGCCAAGGTGCTCCTAGCACGGGGAAACGGTGAGGGGCAGGCTAGTGAGTGCAGGGCTGGGACGGGCTACGGAGGCTGCGTCCCCGCTGCCGGGAGAAGGAGTGTTGGACGGCTCGATGGGTCCTTTGCTCCCTTCAGATCTCCAGCAGGGCATCGGCAGGCACCAGGCCTCGTTTCTTGCCACTGGTCACCTTGATGAAGCCCTCATTCTCCTTGCTCTTCCCCACGCCCACGCAGATCTGAGGGAGAGAGAATCGGGCATGACAGCAGCGGGACCCAGGCATCCACACAAGCCAGCTGAGAATGGGACAAACTTGACACATGGCAGGCAACAAGGCTTTCGCCTGGTGTGGAAGAAATATGCCAGGAAAGCCATAGGGATAGATCAGGGCCCGTGTGCGCGACTGATCAGGACCACGCAGCCCAGCCTCCTCCCATCTGTGCCTGATTCAGAGAACAGGCACAAGCAGCGAGTGCTGGTCCTTAAACCAAGCTGTACAGGCAGCTTGCTGCTCGTAGCTCAGTGGGGTGGGCGTTCAGATCCCCAGGGCGGGGGGATAAATGGAGTAACAATACCCAAGGCAGAGGATCAGGGACCATATTCTGCTCTTGGTCTCGCTGGTGTCAATAGAGGAAGGCACCACAATAGGGCTAATCTGCTAGAAGAAATGCTTTGAACTCGTGAGCTGTCTTTTGAAACCAGCTTTAAATGTCCCCCCCCCCGTCTATCCCTCGCCCACTCCGGCCTGGCAAGACTGATTCATTCAGTAGCAACAACAGAGCAAGCAGGGGGCTGACGCCAGCAAAGAGCTGAGCCCAGGCGAGTTCATGCCGCCAAAGCCCAGGTCCCTGCTGCCAAGTACAGAGGACCAGCTTCAAAGGCGAAGCCAGCAGGGTCAGGGCTGCTGCTCCCAGCGCTGGGCCTAAGCCTGGATCATTCACAAAGTCCGGCAAACATCCAGCTTTGGGCTCTGTATTAGTCCCTGGGCCTTTGGTACCGGCCAGAGATAGAATCTCCCCCCAGGAAGCTGCTCTGAAATCCCGATTGGCCCCGGCAATGAAGCGAGATCAAGCAGTTTTGCTTCTTGGGCCCGGATCCCCATCTGGGGCAAATCGGCATCGTGCCATTGAACTCAATGGGCCGGGTCCCCGGGGGTGTCCATCAGTATCGATGCATGGAGTCAACACAGCTCAGGGGACTGACCCCACCCAAGGATCCAGCCCTAGGCTCCTACATCTGGGTTTTGAGCCCCGCAGGCTTGTTCCCCCCAAGCAGGCACCTCTAGCGAAATCTCCAGCCCAAACAATCTGAGCCCTGTCTGCATCTGAGATGCAGGGCACAGAACCCCTGGGTGGGTGTGGTCCCTGCACGGCAGGAGGATAGAGTGGGGGAAGGAGGCTGAGCGTGTAGAAGTGTGATACGCCCTCCTTTTGGGGGAGGCACAGAGGTATGCCATGGCCTGTGGTCAGCCCCACTATCTCCCAGTGCGCACAGAGTATCCCGGTGCCGGTTATGCAGCAGCCTCCCAGCGCCAGTGCCCAGGGGGTGGGAGGCTAGAGTAGAGCCACTGCTCCTGAGGACATCTAAACGCATCACTGGCCTCCCTGTGAGGGTCACCTGTGCCCTGCTTCAGCAGATTCCCCTCCACTCTGCCCCCCAGTATGGACCCCCACCACTTCCTGCCAACATAGACTCCCCCATCCCACTTTGCCCCCAGCCCAGACCTCCTCACCCTGCACCCCTAGCACAAACACTCTGCCCTGCCAGAGCCCCCCCTCACCCCCTGCCAGCATAGGCCCCCCATTCTGCTCTGTCCCTCCAGCACAGCCCCTTGGCCCCCCCACCAGTACAAATTGGCCTGCCAGCACCGAGAGCCCCACGTTCTGCTCTCCAGCCAGGCCAGACCTCCTTTCCCCTACTCTGTCCCCCCTTCCCTCCCAAACGCAGACTCCCCCCCCCATACCTGGCTCTCCTTGAGGCTCATCAGTCCCTGCTCCTTGTTGCCATGGAAGGGCCGGCAGCACTTCCAGACACTCTCGCCTGGACGCACTCGCTGCACAAAGTTGGCTGGGAAGAAGCCCACCCGGTCGCCCATCTTGCCCTGCATGGCAAATTGGAGCCATGAGCTTGACTGGCCTCCAGACCGTGCCTGCCAACCAGCCCCTGGTTCCTGCTGTCCTGCCAGATGGAGACCCCTGCTCCGGGCACAGGGCTGATGCCCAGGAAGCTGGTGGCAAACATGAGTCCCAAGACGATCGCAGCTTCTGGCTGGGCTGGACTTGGAGCAGGGAGCTGGAGGCTCTGGGCTCCATAACCAGGGGGTGGCTAGGTGGTTGCTACCAAGGGGCAGGGCACAAAACCCATCCCAGTGCCCCCAGTTGGCATGGATCTCAAGTCCTCACCTCCAGGCTAAGTCCCAGCCAGGCCCTGCAGCCAGCCTCCCAGGCCCATTAGCGCCCCTGGCCGCGCCGTCACCTCGTCGCTCTGGCGTGCGGCATCACCTGGCCATGGGGGCCTGTGGCCAGTTTCATTCAAAGGAAGAAGAGCCAGAGGGGGAGAAAGAGGGGGCATTGTGCTGCACACAGGCCCCGGAGGAAAGTTGTGTGACAGAGTCCACTTGTGTCTCACATGTACTCTGCGACACACAGGCTGCCCCCCCCACACACACACACAGCCCCCCCAACAGAAACACACAAACACACAGCACTGCTCGACACCCCCCTTGTGCAGTAAGCCCTTAACACATGGCTTGTAGGTATCCCAGGGAGAACGGTGCAGGGTTTTCCCCCAGCCCAGCCCTGCACCCTGCTGTCCCGCTGGCAGGCGGCCAGGGACAGCTGCGCGGCATCGCACCCACGCTCTTGGAGTGGCCACGTCACCTGGGGGGGGTCCGTCCCCATGGCAACTGGGAGAGGGAACCAGATGTGCGTCTGGCTCCACACGGCCTGTCACCCAGGGGCTGCGGGTGTGCATGTGCGTCTCTGCCGGCCTATGCGTGCGCTGGTGCATGCGTGGAGCCGGTCGCCTCCCCGCCTGCTCCGTGGGCAGGAGGACTCAGCCAGTCATGGCCCAGTAGGGGCACTCACCAGTCAGGACCCTGCCTTGCCAGGGGGATTTTGGGGGGGTCTCCAGTGAAATCCAGAGGCAGTAACCCCAGCCGAGTACAGGAGGCTACACCAGGGTGAGGGGGGTTTAGACCCAGGGTCCCTATCATGATGTCCCGAGTTAACCCTTCCTCCCACCTGCCCCAGCCCGGCTCAATCTGCCCCTCCAGCCTATGCCAGGGGCCTGGAAGTTGCTTTCAGTGGGGGGGGAGGCTTATCTGGGCTTGGGGTGCCTTTTCCTGAATCTCAGGCCTCTTTCCCCAAACCCCAGAACCCCCCCGACTCCTTCCCTGCCCCGCCCCCTGCTGTATGCCAACCCTCTGCAGCTCCCCAACCCCCCTGTCCCCTCCTAGCCCCCCAAGCTCCTGACCCCCACAGGCTCTCACTGACCTTCCACCAGTCTTCATTGGAGTCATCGATCAGCATGATCCTGTCTCCAGGTCTGTGGGGACAGAGACACGGGGGCCAGGTGGGATTAACCTGGGGAGGCGGGTGGGAAATGCCAGCACCACCCCCAGGGCCATACTGGGGCTTGGGAGCCAACATTGCCCAGCATGGAATGGGTCCTGCCATGCTAGGTGTGGAGCCAAGACCCTGGGATATCTGCCTCGCCCCCCGCAGCCTGCTCAGAGTCAGTGTGGGGCCAACACCTGCCCACAGCTCCCTCCTGGGGCTGCCCCACAGGGACCCAGGGCAGTCCCCTCCCCCTGGCTCCAGCATGCCTGCCCTACCCCGAGGGAACCGCTGCCAGTGTGCTAGAGCAGGGCGGGGTGGGGCAGAGGAGCCAGGCCACTCAGCCTCTACCCCCCACGCCCATGGCTGCCCCCGAGGGGACGGGCACTTACTGCAAGGGCAGGTCGTTGTGCTCCTGGGGCAGGAACTTGTAGAGAGCCACGTAGGAGTACATGGGGGAGACGTCCTTCCGCGAGGAGCCCCCGGCAGCCTGCAGCGACGGAGAACGAGCCCAGTGTCACAGCTGGCCAGGGACGGGCCCAAGCTGGACTCACGCTCCCCACTGCCCGTGCCCCAGCCCCTTGGCCCCAAGGAACAGCCATGCCATCAATCCCCAGGTGCCCCTAATGTCCTGCGCTGGCTCCTGGGTCCCGGCCACCCCATCCCACGTCCTCCCACTGTCCCAGCTGGCTCCCATGTCATCAGAGACCCCCCGTCAGAGATGCGGGGGTGCCCTTGGAGGTGTGGGGGGGTGCCAGGTGTCATGGGGCAGTTTGTCCCTCTCCTCCAGGAAGGGCCAGGGAGTGATCATGGAGGAAGGAGGCCGGGGTTAGTTGGGGGGACAGGCATGGACCTTGGGTGCAGCTCACCTGCTGCTCAGGGCTCTTCTCCTCCGAGCCGGCGCCTTCGCCCTCAGGGGCAGCTGTGAACACTGAGAGAGATGGAGGGAATAAGCCAGGGAGCTCCTGCAACTGTGTGCGTGTCCCCGCCCCGGCCTCCCTCCCTGGCCAGGGCCCTATGGGGAGTGAGACAGGCAGTGCTCCCTTCCCGGCTGTGACCAGCATGAGGTGCTAGGGGGCAGGGAGCGCACAGCAGGCTCCCCTCCCGGGGGTAGGGGGAGTTAAAGGGACAGCCCCATCCCCGCCCTGTGTCCCTCCCCATGCTTACCACTGTCAGCATGGCTCTCCTCAGCGCTGGGGATGCTGCCATCTGCTTCTTCCCCGGCCTCGTCCTTCTCATTCTGGGGAAGATGGAGATGCCGGAGATTGCGTGGAGATTTGTTGGACCATTCCAGCATTGCCTCCGCTCCTCCCCAGCGCCAGCTGCACCCGTCCCCCAGGAATCTCCCTACCTCATCCCAAGCGCCATCCCCTCCCTCACTAGAGGATCCAGCCGAATGTATGTCCCCAGCATCTCCAGCTGGGTGTTGATGGTTGTGTCGCGTGGCTGGGATTGTGACCCAGGGCTGAGATGGAGTTTGGGAGGATCAACTGGAGCATCTGCCTGCACAGATCAGGGTTGGGCGGGGCTGTGGCATGGGCAGAGGGGGATTCTCTCTGGCTCCCAGCCTGTGCTGCCTGGTGTCACCGCACAGGAGGCTCCCCGCAGCCTGGCCCCGGCAGTGCACTCTGCTGCACGGCTGGGCTCACTCAGTGCCAGCGTCCTGGCTGGGGGCCGCGATGCTGGGGGCACGTACCAGACTCTTGGTGGGTGACTCCGAGGTGCTGCTGAAGCTGGAGCGGTTCAAGTGGGCCAGCGAGGTGCCGTAGCGCAGCGTCTCATATATTGGATCCACCTTCCCGCTGGGGCCTGCTGAGATGGGGGTGGGCAGGCATAGGTGAGGGATCCTGAGCCAGCCTGTAACCCACCCATGTGCTGGGGGACCATACACCTACTACCTAAGGGGAAGGGGCTTAACGCACAAGGGTGGGGGGCTTACTGCAGATGGATCCCCTAACCCTCTCTACTTGCAAGAGCTGTAATCCTCCTCCCTTAAGGGGCATCCCTGGGGTCCCCTCTACTGCTCCTGCAGCACCCCCAGAGACCCCCTCCCAGTGCCAGTCATGTCCCCTTGCTGCAGCTGGCGTTAGGTAGATCCTGATAAAGGGACCCTGAAGGATTTGGACGGCTCCGCACCCCTCTCCCTGCTACCCCAGTGGGAGGGGATCTCACCTGCAGGGGGAGACTCCTTGGAGCTGCCCTGCTGCTGCTCCTGCACCAGGAGGGGGGAGCTGAAGTTGCGTCGGAAGGAGGTCGCCTGGCAGGAGAGGAAGGAAAGGGGCAGAAATGGAATAAGCCCCTTGGTCTGCATGCTGCCCCCTAACCATGGGGTCCAGCAGGCCATGCACCCCACTGCTGTGATAGCCAAGACTCAGAGGCACTGCCAGACCAGACGCTCACCAAGGGGTCCACGCAGATACAACCAGCCGCGTGGAGGTGACAGTAGGACTAGAACTCAGGACTTTGGCTCCCAGGGCAAAAAGCCTTGCTCAGCTGAACTGCTGCTGCACCTCCACACTTGGCAAGCATGCTGCCAGCAGGGGGTGGTAGCGCTCCAGGTCCATAGAGGACTGGGGGCTGGGGGGGGGAAACGACAGGGTGTGCACATGGGCAAGTGTGTGATATTCCAGCCAGCACACACCCATCCTCCTGCCAGGGAATGGGGCAGGGGTGTGGGGGGCCCCCCAGAGACCAGCTTGGCGGGCCCTTACCGTCTTGCCAGGGCACTGCTGGTGCGAGACCTCTTCTGAGCACCACAGGTGCACGCTAACCTTGCATGTTTTACACCGCAGGCCTTGCTTCGAATTGCCTGCAATACACCAAGCATGGGGAGGGTGAGAGAGGCCCCAGCACAGCAGTGGGGCTGGGACTGGGGGAAGGATATAAAGTTCTCCAGAGGGTCTCACGGTGGGAGGGGACCAGAGCCAGACCTTGGTCTGAGACCCAGGAAAGAAAGGGCTGGATTCGAGTCCGTGATGTTTTCCTGCATGCGTGGGGAGGAGGCAGTGTCAGAGACAGCTCCACCCAGAGGGTACCCTCCATACAAGATCAAGGAGGGAAAGGAATGAAGCCCAGGGCTGGGAAATCAGGGAGGCTATGGACTGGGATGGAGGGTGGTGGGCAACGCAGGGGCGGAGTAGCAGAACATCCCTTCCTTAGGTCCCTTCCCTTGGGAACGAGGCCCCAGGGGGACAGGGTGCCCACCTACGCCCCCCACCTTTTGGCACCCACCTACGATCAGCTGGTGGCACATCTCGCAGGGGCTGTGCTTCTTGAAGATGTACTCCTGGAAGCTGTGCGTCCGCATGGGCTTGAGGGGCGCCAGGGCCCGGTGGCAGGCGCTGGGCGAGTGCTCGGCCCGGGGCAGGACAGCCTCGGTGGGCACCGGCGGGGGGGATGGGGGCGGCAAGGGTGTCGGGGGGGTTAGCAGCACCTCGCAGGGGAATTTGAGCTCGCTGTTGGATCGCAGGAAGAAATTCTCCATGCTCTTGCTGCGCAGGATGGTCTTGAGGGACAGCGAGCGTTTGAACTTCTGCATCTGGGAGGGGGAGCAGAGCAGAGATCTGGGGGTCATGGGGGGCGGGAGAGCCAGGACAGGGCAGAGGGCTCTGACCACCAGTCCCAGTCCCAGTCCCACCCTCAACCCCTGGCCTCCCTGAAGACAAAGGTGGGTGAAGACAGATCTGGAGTCATCCTGGGCCCACCCCTCCCATTTCTTCCCCTCTCCACCCAGCCTGGCATCATTCCCCATCTGACAGCAGGGGCTGCAGTGAGGTCAAGGGGGGTGTCTCTGCCCCATCCCAGCGGGTGCCAGTCGCCCCCTTTGTTGGCTGGGGACCAAATGGGTCCTGGAGGCCAAGTTCCCCTCTCATCCTGGGGGGGGGAAACCTTGTGCTGAGGCACATGGGGAGGGGTGAGATGTGCCAGCCCCAGGCACTGTGCAGTGGAGACCCCCAGGGCTACACAGAGCCATATTCCCCCCCACATCTCCCCCCAGCGTTTAATGAAGCAGGAGGCTCCTGGGTGCTAATCCAATGAGGCTGGCGGGAGGGCTCTAAATCCTGCTCTCTGGCCTGGGACCCCCACCACAAGCCTCCGCTGGTAAAAACCATCATCTGGGTTTGAAGACGCTTTCGTTTGATCTGTTAATTCCCCTCCTGCACAGCCAGTGGGACGAACAAAACAAACCCCACCTGGTGATGTTGGGGAGGTGACAGGTCCTACCTCCCCTGCTTGCTTCCCCCCATGCTCATCACCCCCGGTTGTGGAGTACAGCCCGATCTACATGTGCAATCTGGGGGTCCAGGGACACCCCCCCCCCCGCAGCAGGGGCTGGGACTCCCACCTCGCTGGGAGCCGAGGCAGGCGCATGCACAGCCAGGACGCAGCCCTGAACCTTTAGGAGAGCAGCTGCACTTGCCAGGGACAAGGCCAGCCCAGTGACAGCCCCACACCCACCCATAGCTCCACCCCACATCCCATAGCCACACCTCTGTCCTTTCCACTGTCTCCTCACTTCTTCATCCCCACCAAGGGTTAAAAACCTTTGGGACAAGACTAGGGCACTAATATTATCTGATAGCTCCACCCCACCCCTTAACCACACCCACTTCCCATGGCCACTCCCCCACCCTTTAGCCACACCCACATGCCAGTCATGACTCCTCCCTTTCCCCAAACCCTGTCCCCTCCCCCACTATGACAGCCTCACCCCCCACACACATCTCTTGGGGTGCAGGATCTCCCCAGTCCAGTAGCTGCTCTTCCCGACTTGCCACAGTGACACAGACCCCGAGTCTCCTGTTCTCCCCCAGCATGTCTTCCCTGGAGGCCGCTCCAGTGCAAGGAGAGGGCACACGTGGTGGGCTGAGCGCTTCATGTGGGTCCCCAGCCCAGCCCTTCCCCCTCAGCCACAAGGCCCGCCAGCCGGCTGGGATAATAAATCAGGAGAGACACCAACAACAAGGCGATTAGCCATGGACCAGCTCCGGAGCTAATCGCCTGGAAGCCTGGTAGGAATCCAGCTGTTGCAGCGCCGGTTGAGCCATGCCTGGGCCCTGTCTGAATGGGGATGAGGGACCCCGTGGAGATTACCTGCCCACCCGCAGCATGACAGGACCAGGGTGCAAGCAGCTAGCGAGGGGTGGCATTGTGGTTAAGGCGCAGGACCGGGCGTCAGGACTCCTGGGTTCCAACCCCAGCGGTGCTGGAGCCAACGGCCAGCTGGCATGAAGAGCACACGCGCTAGTCCCACGGAACCGCCTTGCCCTGTCTTGCTAGCCCGCGGGACTGCCTCGCCCCATCTTACTTCCCCCCCTGCACCGTGGGGTGGCAGCACAGACTTAGGCTAACCTCACCTGTGGCTGTTAAGTGCTTTCAACCTCACTCCCAGGCAGGCACCACATGGGGCATTGTCACTGTCAGCATGGATCTGGGTCCTGCTGTTGCCTGGCTGAGAGCCAGCGGTGGGGGGGACCCCTTCATGAGCCGAGTCCCACACCATTTGAACTAGGGGCGAATCCCCATTAGCTGCTGCCGGTATAGGGCTCATGACACACAGCTGAGCAGTGTTGATCCTGTCGGCTAGGAGGCACTGAGGGCATGGACACAGCTGCCAGCTGATTACAATAGAAAGGGCCTTTCCTTTCCCACCACCACAAGCTAAGACACAGCCTAGCAGCTAAAACAAGGGCAGCATGAGACAGTCACTCGCTGGGGTCAAAGTTTCAACCCAGCTTCGAATGAGCCTGGCCCCCCGGCATGGCTTAGCCCAGGAACCATCAAGGCAGGATTGTCTCCTCCCCCCCAGGGCATTGTCCAGGCTAGTTTCCAGGGAGCTGACCCCCCCTCCCTGGGACCCCCATCCCTCCAGAGCTGCCGTGCCACCAGCACGTACCTCCCTCCTGGGAAAGCCTCCCACACCGGCACGTGGCACCTAAGGGTGACGTCTAGTCCACCTGACCCGCTCTCCCCCAGCCTAGGACAGAGCTCCTCTGCCACCCAGCCATCCCGTGTGCTGGTAGTCATGCCCCCACCCAATGCTGCCAGCCTCCCTGGTGGCCCTCACAGCTCCCACAGCCCTGGGGTCCATCCCTGGCATGGCTCACATGGTGAGTTTCAGGGATGCCAGGGGACGGGCAGGGACACTCCTTCCCGCAGGGCAGTGTGCTTTGGGGACAGATGAGGGGCTGAGCAAAGGCAGAAGAAGGGGGTGGGGCAGCTCTTGGCTTAAACAGGGGGGGTCTCTCTTTCCCTTGCAGTGACCCCCCACTCTCCCTGTCCCCCTCCCTCTCTGCTAGATGGAGCTCTGTGCTCCTGTCCCTCCCCAACTCTGCTGTGGGGAGGGTAGGTGGCCTTGGAGCCAGCTGACTCAGAGGGCAATACCAGCCCACAGGAGGGGGACGGGCAGGCCCGAGGGTCTGCTCCATCGCTGTCTCCAGACAGAGCCGGTGCCAGCTCCAGGGGCACTGGCAGCGGTGGGCAGGGTGCCTGGTAGGACGCTCTCACGCAGGATAATGTCATGGCTCTTGGCTGGCATCCCAGGGGAACGAAAGGGGATTAACCGCGAGCAAGGGGACTGGAGGCCTTGGGAAAGGGAGGGAGGGACCAGAGGGGCTATCGCCTGCTGCCTCCCCGGTTCTGCTGATACGCCTCTGTCCCCTCCCAACCCACAGCCCCCTGCCAGCTGAGCCTCAGCCACGACCTGCAGCCCCGCACTTTCCCAGCTGCCCCTCAGACCCCAGCCCCACAGCGTGGCAACCGGGATACGAATGGACCCAAACTGGCAAGGAGGGGGAGGAGGGTTTGACTAAAATGGGACCTGGATCCACCCAAGGAGATTGTGAGGCTACATCCCCCCTAGATTCAGAGGGCCCTGGGCCACCCATTGGATGGGAGCAAAACCATGGATTGGCTCCTCCACTGGGGTGATCGGATCCCAGAGGAGCCAGGCATGTTCACACCCACCCAGCAGCGGGTCGCGGGCACCCAAGCAAGATTCCTCCCCCTGCCCATGCCAGCCACTCTGCCCCCTCCCTCAGCCAGCATCTATCACAGCCAGGATCCCCCATGTCACCCCTGCAGGGCCCAGATCCACCCACCCACCCATCTGCAGTTGGCTCTTTGTGGGGCTGGAACTGTCCATCTGTCTGTCCCCCCCATGTTCTCCATGGAGCTGCAGCTCAGGCCCGTGTCGCCTCCCTGCATCCCTTCCTATCCCAGCTCCCACCGCTCTCAGCGCTGGGGGGTAGCGCAGGGTCAGCGCTGGGCTGTGGGTTTTGAGTTTGTGTTTAAATCTCAGGCTCACCCACGAGCCCCGGGGCTGCAAGTGCTGGTTTGTTATTGTAGGGGCGCGCTGTTGTTTTTTGAACTCACAGGCTGGCATGTGCCTGGGGGTTTGTTATTGTAGGGTTGCTCGTGAAGGCCGGGCTGTGGATGCGGGCTGGTGCGCTCCTGCCGGCTGGCAGCGCCTGCACCATGCTGTTATTGGAGGGCTGTGTGAGGCGTGGCATGGCGCACTCTGATGGGTTAGTGCAGGGCCGCTCGGAAGTGCTGGGATGGGGGCCTCGCTTTGTTTATTGTAGGGTCACTCTGGAGCGCTGGGCTCAACACCTCGCTGTGTTCAGTGTTGGGCGGCTGTCACGGGTGCTGGGTTGGGCAGGGGGGTTTCTCTGTAGGACGGTAAATGACAGCGAGGACACCAATTCCCCCGCAGCTGATCCATCCCCCCTCAGTGGATGCTCCGAAGAAGAGCTGGCAAAGCCCCCAGTCAAAGCGAGAGACATTCACGAGGCTGTGGCGGGGAGGAGGGGGGGACACCCCAGCTCTCACTTTTATCTTTCCGCAGCTCCCGAGCTGCCGCTCTAAAGCCCGCTGTTCTTTGACACCCAGCCCCACCCCGAGGTCTATTTTTAACCTGCCCTAGATGCGGCTGCACAGTGCGCAGCAGTTCACAGACGGGAGGAGCCCTGCGCTCTGCTTCCTCAGTCCCCTCCCCACAACCTCACCCCTCCGGAAATGTCCCGGCCCCGCACGCCTGGCACAACTCCCCTGCATTTGCTCCTGGCAGGATTGAGCCCCAGGCCGTGGCGCATGATGCGCTAGTGCATGGGCTGAGGGAGTGGGTGTGCTAAGCTGGAGGGAGGGGCAGACACAAACCTGCCACTAGAAGGGGCCAACTAGCCCTGATGCATCAGTACCTCATCAAAGCCACTCTGCGGTGGGACCGATGCTCCCCCAAGCATTGGTGGGGTGTGAGGGGAACGCTCCCCCCACCCCGAGAGACTCACCATCACCTAACCCAACCCAACCCACAGTTCTTTCAGACAGCCCCACGGACGCCAGTGAGACTAGAACCCGCGGCGCCTGTTGCTGAAGGAGGAACCCACTGGGCTGGGAGGAAGCAGGGCTTGGCTGATGTGGCTGGGTAGCCAGCAGAGGGAAACAGGGAGCTGCCCCAAGCCAGCCAGCACTGCGCGATGCTGAGATATCCAAGGGATTCTTGACTACCCGAGTGTGCGGGGGAGGCAGAAGAACAGCTGTTCATCCTGAAAAATCCTCAGCGGCCAATTGCGTCTCCAGGGTGCTTGGCTCATTGTGGCACCACGTCAGTGCCCTCACCACGGAGCTCCCCCCGCTGAGCACACGGCGAACCGGGGCAGCCCTCCACGCGTGCCATCTCCGCTCAGGGGAGGACGCCTCCCCCACGTGCCAGCTCTCAGCACCGCAGCACCCCGTTTGCCATCGTGACGTTTGCCATCTGGACCAGAGAGGGTGAATTGGTCCATCCCAGGACAGAGCCACCCACCGCAGGGCAGGGGCAGCTGGCAGCAGTGAGGGAGGGCAAGGGCGGCACCTCATGGTGGATGGATCAAGGGGGGAGGAGAAAGAAAGAAAGAACATTGAGTACCCGATGGCCTCCAGCCACTGAGCTTTGCTGTCAAGTTTAATCTGGATCAGAGCCAGGCCCACGAACTTTCCAATCCCTTCCCACAGAAAGCCCCAGGGAATACCGAGGCTGAGCCACTGGCAGGCCCTGAGAGGCCCATCGTGGTGCTGCTCTCCTCTACCATCAGTCACCTCTTTCCCCCTCCCAGCCTGCCGGGATCCCAGGAGCCTTCTGCCACTGCACCCCCCCATCCCATGACAGGGCTCTGTCAATATCATCTTCCCTCTGTCTCCCCATTGGGCAGTGGGTCCCGCTGCCCCACAGAGAACTGCTCCGCAAGCAGCAGGGGGAACATGCAGGCATCATTCTCCCGACTCAGACCAGTCAGCCCTTTCCCCCAAATGGATCCTGCAGCTGGGCACCGTGCCCCTGCCAGGGGATTGGACCCAGGACCCTCAGGACAGAGACCCACCGCTCTATGGAACAAGGGGAGGCAGTCACATGCATTGAGCTGCAGACCTCACTCCCCGGAGGGGGGACATGAGCAGGGATTTTGCCAAGGGGCGCCCGTTGTTCTGCAGAGCACAGGGCTGGCCAGAGCCATCTGGCTGGCATAGGGGAGCAGGTTGGGCTCAGCTCGACTGACCATCTGTGCCAGGCTCTCCCTTCCGGCTGCCCCTCTGTGGGGTGCTGGGTGCTGCCCCGGGCCTGGCAGCTGAACAGCCAAGTGGGGTTTTAAGCCAGGTCTACACTAAAGTTAGGTTGACCCAGCTAAATTGCTCAGGGGCATGAAGAATCCCCCCTCCTCGCCAACAAGCATAGTGTGGAGCTGATCTAAGTGCAGGGCAGACAGCACCAGGCTGATGGAAGAATTTTTCCTACCACCTCACAGGGAGGTAGATTCCTACGGCAATGGGAGAGCCCCTCCCGGAAGAGGCCGTGTCTATGCTGAAGCACTGCCAAGTCTCCAAACCACAAGTGAGTATTCGGATTGAAATCCCTCCTCATCACTGGGCCTTCTTGCTCTCCGGACTCAATTCCCCGTTGCCCGGAGCTTGATTCCCCACCCTGACCCGTGGGTCCCGCTTCACCTCTTCACGTGGCCACACGGTCCCCCTCTCCCCACCCCAGCACAGTGCAAGCAGCAGAAGAACCCGCCATCAGCTCAGCTTGACAGCGTGCTGTGTCTGCTCTATGCGATGCCCTCAGAAGCTGCTGGGCGGCAGGGAATCGGGCCCATCAATTCCCCAGACAAGAGGCCAGGCTGCTCTGAAGGCTGTCCAAGATGCCTACATGCACAGCCATCTCTGCTCCAAAGCAGATTCGGGGAAGGAGAGGGGATGGGGGGCCCTGCCCAGCCACTGAGGGCGTGGGCCAGTCTTTACAAGCCAGCCAAGAGGTTTTTAAATGGAGAATGAATTAGAGTGGAAGGAAAGTTTATGAGGTGGATCCAACCCACTTTCCCTGCAGAAGGATAAGCTACAGAAATCTCCCCTCCGCTGCCCTACAGGCCACACCCTGCTCTCATCTGCTGCTTCTGCAGCAGCTTGGAAGCCTCCCCCAGAGGGAACTGGGTTCTTCACCCCCAGGAGGCACCTGGTTGGGTGCCTGGGGAAATAAAGGCCTGAAAAGGGGAAGACAATCAGGGCAGAGATCAAAACAGGACCGATCAGCTATTGTGTGAGCTGATTAGCAGCCTGGATGTGTCAGGGAGCTCCTGGCGGTGGGGGCAGCCGCATGGCAGGGCTTGTTTGAAACTCAAGCCAGGGCCCACGGGCTGCAGTGGGAGACTCAAGAAGGTGCTGCGGCCCCCGTGCCAATACAGAGCTGGGCTTGTCAGCGTCACACCCCGAGATCTCAGCCCCTTAGGCGGAGGAACGCCCCCAATTCCCTGCCATATGCACAGTGGAGCCCCTCAGGCCACCTCAAAACTGATCCCCCCCGAGCAGCTCCCCCATGCTGTTCACTATTTGATGCCAGGCGAAGTCAGGGATGTGTCTGTTTACACAGCACTAATCCACCATTTATTTGGGGTCCCCTTTTGGGCTCTGGGGCAACCTCACCCCTACCCCATGGAATATTGCTGCAGTAACCAGATATGTTGGGATTCTGCACTCAAGCCCCCTTCCCTGCCCCCCCGCGGCTCTGAGCCCCACGCGCCCTGTTCCCAAGAGAGAGTCTGAAAGGCTCTAATTTAGAGCGCAGCCGACACGGGAATTAGAGCTGATTGGAGGCGCGAGGGGGCTGAGGCGGATCCCAGCCCTTTCTTTCCAGCACAATGCCAACCTGTCCTGGCACACACACCGAGGGGGTGGAGGGTGGCAAGGAAAGGATATTAACCGCAGGGAGGGGCATGACCCCTGAGCCCCCATGCAGCGTGGGGAAAGGGCAGGTGGGTCCCCGCAGCTGGCAGGTGGGGGAGGCTCTGCCACCATCACTCTGGCCTAGGGATGGGCACAAAGTACAGACACAGCCAGGTGCCTGGAGAATGCAGAAAAAAGGTGCCTCCCCCAGCACATTTCATCCTCCCCCAGCTTGTGCACCATGGCCACTGCTGGAATCGTCAACCCTTTGGTGTCTGTCCCTGCCTGGGGATGGGAGAAATCCCTCCACCCCACCCTCCAAAGCTTAGACATAGGGGCTGTTGAGCATGGTAGCCTCCGATCGGATACCAGGGTGGCTGACATGGTATAAATGCTTAGATCTGCAGGTGCTCAAGCTCTGCCCTCCCCAGGTGTCTAAAAGGGGCTTTCCCCGGCTCAAAGGGATGGCGGGGGGCTCTGGCAATGGGAGCAGATGGAAGCACTGGCCTAGATGGAGAGAGCAGAGAGAGCGCCCTGATGGGAATCGCCTCTCCAGAGCCCTTTGCAGATGCCCAGATCACTGTCAGCAGCTGGATTCACATGGTTCCCTTGCAGAAAACCCCCAAGAGCCACCGTCTGCCTCTGTTCGTTACGCACTGGTGGCACCACCGGCATTTTACTGCAACCAGCCCCCGGACACCCCAGTTCAGTCCCTGCTGGGATTAAGAACATGCTCAGAGCTTGTTCCAGCCAACGCACACTGACTCCTGGCCCCGGACAGGCGCACACATCATGCGGGGAACACTCCTGCTGCGCAAGGGCTCAGAGGTTGCTGGCCACTGCTGCACCCAGCCCACCCCTCTCCCCACATCACTCTGCCCTAACCCCACCTGGCTCGCTGCATTCCCCGCCCCAAAGCCCTCTCCTGCGTCGTCCTGGGATCAAGGCGCCCATGCAAAGCTGCCCTCTAGACCTCCCCTTGGTCACTATTTTCCTTTGCAGCACAGAACAGTCTAGCGCCCCCAGCCGAGGTCAGGGCCTCATTGTGCCAGGCGCTGCCAGACAGAGCACAGAGACAGTCCCTAGCCCAAAGAGCTCACAGTCTGAATAGAGGAGGTGGGGAAAGAAGGGAAACTGGCATAGGGAGGGGAAATGACTTGCCTGAGGTCACCCAGCAAGGCAGTGGCAGAGCTGGCAATTAAACTCAGGACCGCTATTGTGTAGCACAAATACATTTGTAAGGAGATGCATCCTTAAGTCAAGTTTGGCTTTCAAACGCAGTTCCCCGCTGGAGCTTAGCGCTTGGCTAGGCAGTCCCCCAGACTAGTGCTCTAGAATCCACCTGCCCCATCCAAAAGATGTGGCCATCTCTGCAGTGTCTGATCTCTTCACTACCCTTCATTTTGCTGTGTTGAGAGAGGAAAATTATGCTCCAGAGTCTGTCTCCCCCAAATCCACTGCCCCTGGAATGCATGCCCAGCCCCCTTACGAGTCACACACACGTGATCCCTTTTACTCCTACATTCCAGATCCTGAACCTGCAGAGTGGAGCAAAAACACACTCCAGCGATTGCATGACACACCAAAGCCACTAACAGCATCCTTTGCAAAAGGGAAACAGGGCCTGCTTCTGTTCGCATTTACACCTGTGTAAAACCAGTGTCACTCCACTGGCATCACCAAAGTCACTCCAGATTTATACCAGCGCAAGAGCAAAATAAACAAATCACACCCAGCAACTTTTTTCCATTATAATCCTCTGCTCTGTCCAGGGTGGCACCCCTAGCCAAGGGCCATTCTAAAATCACCCCTTTTTTTCCTCTCCAGCCCAGACATAAGCCCTAAATGGGCAACTCACCATTACTCTACTCCAGTATTATGAGGGGGAAACTCCACTGAACTCCAGCGAGTTGTGTGTGTAAAACTGGGGTAGTACAAAGAGAATCAAACGGGGAATCTGGAGGCACGGTTTGTGCTCCAGGTCGTGCTGTTTCTGTTGTGTTTCCAGAGTGCTGGAACAGATTTGTTTTAAGCCTGAGGTTGTGAATGCAAGAAACCATGTCTAAATCTGCCACTGAATTCATCATCGTTTTTTTCCCAAACACTCCCCCAACAGCTTCTAAGTCCGATCCCAAGTGAGGGAAGCTGCTTTTGCCTCTCTGCTTCGGCTGCTAAAAATGCAAAGAAGATGCCAGCCAAGCCTGCAATTAAGCTAGTGGGAGAATAAGTCACATTACTGCAGACACACACAGAGCTGAGCGGCCTTTGCCCAGACCCAGGCAGCATTCCCACACTAAGCCCTAGCAACCCTCTAGACCCTCCTTACCCCCACCCCCAAACGTGTGGCGGCAGCTTCCTTGCCACACCAGACCCCCCCCTCTCCAAGCCATGCACCGCCCACGTATTATCCAGCGGAAACCAGAGAAACAGAAATATCAGCGGAGTCCCAGCTGCTTTATTTTTAAATCCCATTTGCCTTTTAAATCGTTGAGGTCAGGAGAGATTCCGGGCCCCAGAGTCTCCCCGCGAGATGCGCTGGCGGCTCTTACAACCCGGTTGTGTCTAAAGCGAAGCCGCACACACGCACAGACAGACAGACAGACAGACAGACAGGGGAGTTCAAACCAGCACATTATGCAGCAGCAGCACCCGAGTGTGCTGGGGGGCGGCTCTCCGTGGCCTGTCTCTGGCCCTGCCGGCCCGCACCTTGTGCCACACGCGGCTTGGCTCGATTCAAAGGTCGTGCCAGGGAAAGCGTGTGTGGCCGCCCCAGGAAAGGGGGCAACGTCCCTGCAGCCAGGCAGATCGCGAGGGGGGGCGGGTGAGCGCTCGCCACGACAGCAGCCTGGATCGTGGCTGCAAACCGGGCTGGGGAGTCTTTCAGCCCCCCAAGTCCCCCTTCACGACCCGTGTGCAGCGATGACATGGGGGGAGATGGGGAGGCTGGAAGCCCTCGCTTTCGAAGGCGGGCTGCACCGCGGGCCGGGTTACCTTCGTCTCCTGCAGCTGGGCGAGGCTGCCGGGGGGCTCCTGGGCCTCCGACTTTTGGGGTTCGTTCTCCTTCTCCGTCAGCTCCGTCATGGTGCCGGTGCAAATAGGTCAAGATGCGGGGAGGGGGCGGGAGAGAGTCTCCCCCCCCCGGCCCGCCGCTCTGGTTTTCCTTTAGAATAAAAGCAAAGGGGTCCCCCTCCGGGTGCTCCTCGGGGGGGGGCAGCCCCGGGCTCCCCCCCGTTCACACGTGGAAAGAAAACTTCTCGACCGCCTCTTCCATCCAAGCAATCCGGATCCCCCCCCGGTGGAGCAAACCCGGCCCCGCGCGTTGCGAACCAGGAGCCCGTCGGGGGCCGGCTGCACGCGCCCCCCCCAGCTGGGAGCCGCGGCTGCACGCGCACTGCGCCGCGCGCTTCGCCCAAGTTTGATTTAGGGGAGGCTGGCGGGCTCCGCCCCCCGCCGTTCATTAACCCCCGCTATGCAAATCTGCCGCCTGCCCATTGGCTCCCTGGGAGGGAGGGGGCGGAGCTGCCGCTCTGCGCCCCCCAGATAAGCGAAGGCGCCCCCCCCCCACACACACACTCCAAAGTTGGGTCTGTCCCCCTGGGAGCAGGAGGCAGGGGAGGGGCGGCTCGGGTCAGTTTCAAAGCAGGCCTGGCGGGGGGGGGGCAGTGTCTTTAGTGGCAGCAGGGGGCACCCCAGGGTCTAGGGCAGCCCCCCACTGCCCCTCAGCTGCCACGAGCCGGCGGGCAGCCTGGCCCTGCTGGGGTCTGCTAGGCTGGCGGAGCGGGATAGTGCAAAGGGATCCTTCATTTGGGATGAATTTTTTTTTGGGGGGGTGGAAGCATCTCCCTCTTTTAAGGTGGAATTTGCCCCCCGTCAGCGAGATCTAAAATCCCCCTCAGGCTGGGTGGGTTTCCATCAGCCCCCCTTGAGAGCGTAAGCACCCGGCCGAGCTCCGCCAACGTCGCCCCGCTCCCCACTGCCTTCGCCTTTATCCCCCCCTGCGCCCCACTCGCCAGGCCCCTCCGCAGCGCGTCAGCCCCCGAAGCCTGCCTCCGCCGAGGCCCAGCTTTCAGGCACCTGCTCCCGCGCTGCTTGTGGCAAAGGATGAGCTCACCGGCAGGTGCTCAGCTGCCGCGTGTGGCCGCAGCTGCCGGGCTTGGTGCGGGGACAGGCGGTAAGTAGGGTGCTGCGGTGCTGGGCACAAGGCGGCTTAGCACTTCCCGCACGACAGCAGCTTCTCCTGGCCGTGTGCCTACTCGGCTGCCCACCATCTTTACTCATGCATGAGACACTGAGCATGTCTCAGCATATTAACTTTGGCAGACGTGCCTTGCTCGCTGAAGCCAGCCCTGCTTGTCTTTTGCTGGTTTGCCCTTCATGCAACGCCCCCGAGAGCTTCCTTCCCTGATCCTGGCAGTCTGCGAGGGTAGCGTCACCCGCCCCCGTGTTACCAACAGGGTCAGCAAAGGGGGAAGGGGGAGGAAGGGATGGGTCCTCCTCTCCCAGCAATTTGTGACTCAGTGGTAAAGCCACAAGGAGAAGTCCCTGGCTCCTACCACCCAACCCACGTTGGCAGAATTCATGAGGCCACAAGCTGAAATATTGTAGCTGGGTTTTGAAGAGAAGAGGGTGGCCTGGGTCGTTTTGTGATGGGTGATGAGAAAGGCTGAGCTGGGGGGGATCAGAACTTAGGCATCAGCTGGTCGGCTCTGGGGGCAAGTAAGGTGGGGCAATTCCCATCATCAGGAATTGGGGAAGCCAGGATCTGCTCACCGGTGGATGGATGTGACCTTCCTGGCTGAAAACTTGAACAGGTACAAACTGGGGCTGGGCTGCTCTTCACACTGATGCAAAGAGAGCGTGTGTTAAACAAATGAGCTCTTTTCTCCTTCGCTTGCCATCCCCCTCAAAGCCTGCTTCTCACTGCTGTCTGCTCTGATCAGTTTTCCCAGCCCTGCATGGCTGGGCACAGAAGGCTCTGGCCACCGCCCACGCCTTTCCAAGATGGCAGGGGGTAGGAGAGTGGGGCGGCAGGCAGGCACTTTACTCCCATTGACTTTCATGGGAATAGGAGTGGTGCAGAATTTCCCTCTGCTCCTCCTCCTGTCCCCGTGGGCTTGTCTACATGCCGGGTGCTACGTATCTGTGTTGCTGTAGTGCCATAGTGTAGACGCTTCCTGCAGTGACAGAAGGGATTTTTCCATTTCCCTGAGCAATGGTAGACAGGTCGATCGAAAAATGCGTCAGTGCCTATCTGCTAATGCCTGAGTTGCGATCACTCTCTTCTCAGCCTTTATTGTCTCTAGCTGTGGCTGCCCTGGGGTTGAGGTGGCACAGCTACGGTGCTCAGGGGATTGACATAGGTATGTTGATCTAAATTTAAAGTGTAGGCCAGGCCTCAGAAACTCGATCATCTCCAGTGGAGCCACTCCTGATTCACCTCAGAGGTGAAGCAATGCCCAGCTTGTCTAAGGTCTGGGGTATATTCGAAAAGTTGCCCTAGCAGAATTGGGTGTTTTTCAGTGGAGACAGGCGTTCAGCCTCATCTGCGCCTTTCCCTTCCCACACGCCCGCCTGTTTGGAGCCCTGTCAGCTGGGGGACAGCACAGCCACGTGCCAACACAAGCCTGTTTGCCCCAGGAAACGCAGTCCCCCTCTGCATCTCACACTGCACCCTTTCCTCCAGAAGCTACCTGTCTGGCAGCCTTTTGGAGCTCCACTGACCTTCAAGAAGCAAAATAGCAAGGGAGCATCTATGCCCCTCATTAATTGCTGTGGTGGAGGGAGGGACTCAGAGAGATGGCATTGCTGGCCGGGGGTGAATCTCAAGGCCAACTGAGATGAGGCTTACCCCCCACTTCTGGATGTAGGGCAGGCGGATTCAGACGGGGTGGTTTGATGCAAGTCCAGGATGAGGACATGTTTTACAATTGTCACTGCCCTCAAGGCAAAACAAAGGGCTGATTTATGATAATGGTGAGCTGTTAATCCCATTCTTTAAAGAAAACCACACACACACGGGAATTAAAATGCACCAGAGCCCCTTGTCTTCGTTCAATCATGTCTGAGACGGGAGGTTCTGACGAGACGTTCCTGGCAAGTGTTTATGAGATTCTCAGCCTCTGGTAGCTCCCTCTGTTCTCAGGGACGTGGGGACTCTGCAGAGAGCTCGCCAGGACCTGAGCAGCTTTGACCATCCAGTCCTTGGGCATCACAGCAGGAGCTGCAGAATCTGGACAATCTGGCCCCGATTGGGGGTGCTGGGCATTGGAAATCTGAGCCCCGGGGCTCCAATCTGGGTTGAGCAGCAATCTCCTCCACTGGAATGTGCAGAGAGGGGCTCCCCTCTGCTGGGAGATGAAAGCGATGTAAAGAAGTGATCTCCTTAGCTCACAATAAGTCTCTGAGGCCTTGTCTACGCTACAAAGATAAGTCAGCCTGTGTTAGGTTGACTGACAGCTACGGCATTATTAGTGCAGAACCTGATACCCACGCTGCCCTCCTTGAGGTGGTGGCGTACGCCCTCACCAGAAGTGCTGCAACCCCCCTAAGAGGGGTCCTGTGGGGAGCTGAGAACCTGGTCTCCCAGTTTGGGCGGCTCCCCCGCCACTTCCCGTTCCCTGCTGGGAGCTGAGGGAAGCCACCCAGGGCTTCCCCCCTCCCCGTTCCCTGCTAGGAGCAGGCTCCAGCTGTCCAGACTGGAGTGGGGGTCCAGCCGCTCACTCTCCAGGGGCGCTGGGGGTGAGAATGACAGCCGACAGCGGATGTAAGGAATGCAGTGGCTACACTGACACTGTGTCATCCTAGCTACACCGACAGAAGCCCCCGCCTCTCGTTGAGCTGGTTTTATGATGGAGGCATAGCAGGGCAGGTCCAGCGGTGGGAGGCACGTTTCAGTGTGTGCCCCTCTGCTGCTTTGTCGACAAAACTCTGTCGTGTAGACCAACCCAGAGAAAATCCTTCTGGCTGAGCTAGAGCCCAACTTTTCCAAAGAGACACCCGTGCTGGAGAGAGACTTTCACCGTGGCCTTGAGCTTGTTGTTCTGCAGGCGGGTTCCCCTCCCTGCCAAGAATTTGCAGCTTATCTGAAGTCTGAATTTATCAGATGCTTGACAAGGGGCAGCTTGATTCAGGGGCAGACAGGAGCTAGCACCCCTGCAGGGGAAATATTGTGGGGGGCTGAGCAATGTTCCCACCCCAGCGCATGTCGCATGCTGCTCTTTAACCCTGAGGACCGCCCCTGGCTCCAGCAGCCTCTGGTCCTGGCTGAGGAACAGTTGGAATCAGGGAGATCAGGCCAGGGCATGGCCTGAAAGCAGCAGCCCCTGGAGAGAGAGACACCCCCCTCTGTCCCACGCTCCCCATTGAAAGCGAGTGCTGGCTGGATTCAAACTGCAGCCCTCTGTAGACAAATATGTTTCCACTGTGCTCTGCTCCCTCCAGGCGCTGGTATCTGGGCTCCAAACGCAGGGACCTCCCCGAGAGGGAAACAGTCAACCAATGGGTTAATAGCCACTGTAGTTAGATCCCAGTTGTTCCTTAAGCCTGTTTTTCTTTTCTCTCTGCTCTTACAACTGCTCACTCACTCTGCCTGTGAACGTCAGCATCAGCCGTCAGAGCACAGGCTTTGCTCACAGCTAGTCATTCTCTTCCTCTGCCCTCCGATGTGATCTCTTCCTGGGCGTCAATGATAATATTCCCAGGCCCCTCGTTTTGATGGCACGTGACGGAGTGGATGCTCTTGGCGTTTGGACAGAGAGAGGCTCCCAAAGCAAAGTCAGCAACTGCATCTGGATTTGGATCCGAGAGTCGTTTTTCCATGCTCTCACCAGCAACAGAGGAGGCCAGGGGTCTCACTCGGGGCTGGGTAAATCCTGCAAAGAGGAATCTTCCCCCCGGGACAGCTTATTCCACAACTGTCCACTAGGGGGCAGTTCTTGTGGGTTCCTATGAACTGGCTGGTGCTGATTCCGGAATAGCTTTTCCCAGGATTGGCCCTTTTTGTAAGGCAGCGGTGCCAGGAAATCTGGGAGACTTCCCAGGCTATTAAAAGTCCCGGGTCCTGTCAGTCACACCCCTGTTGGCTCCCCCAGCCCCTACAGACAGTGGTGTCCTGGGGCCGCAGCCTGTGTAGAGAGACTTCTGGCTCCATGGTGTCTGGGAGCCATGGGGTTGGGTCAGCTCAGGAGCAGCGAGCAGGCCAGGGAGAGCTCAGGTCACTGCCATGCAGGTTCTAGCGGGGTGGGTCAGCGCCCGATGGGAACGGGAGGGGTCTGGCTGGCACCGTGCTCTGCTTGGCAAGGTCAGTGCCAGCGGGTGGGATGGGGAGACAGGGCCCTGGGTGGGGGATAGGCGGAACCCAGGGGTGCCTGTGGTGGAGGGCAGGTTGGATGTCTCAGGTTTTCGGACCTTAGAGTGCCTGTGGGAGGAGGGCTTGGGATGGGGCGGGGCTGGAGCAGCAAGATGAGGAGCAAGGGGCTAACGAGCCAGGTGCGGCTTGCAGTGGTACAGATGCTTCCTGAGTGCTAGGGGGCTGAGACCCAGCACTTGGGGACGAGCCACCATGCTGGGCTGGGCAGCACCAGAACTTGTGAGGCCTGATTTGGTTTCACACAGACGATGCCCATTTCCACCCAGCTCTACGGTCCCATAAACTCCGTGCGGGGGGGGGGAGGAGGAGGAAAGAATCACAGCTCCCTCCTCCCCCAAGAGGATCATCTCCCAGCCAGACACCACCTCCCAGCACTGCCCTGCCCTTAACCGCCTCTAGTGCCGGGCTCGTGGGGGCTGGATGCTATTTCCTCCCCCTGGAGCAAACCTGGCTGGGCTGGAAGTGGGTCACTAGCTCTGTTTGCTGCCTCAGCATCCCCGGCTGCCGTCACAGGCCCCTGAAGCCACAGCTCCCTCCCTCCCTCGCTCTCCCCAGCCGGGCAGGTGTGTGTCAGTCGAAAATGCTTCCAGCACCGGCTATATTTAGCCACTGTTTGTCATGCACGGATTTATAAGCCACTGCTTGGAAACTGCAATGCAGCCTCACGGAGCCAGAGGCCGAGCAGGGATGGGAGGGGAGCCCATGGGTAAAGTCATCCCCCCCGCCAGGGTGCATGGAGAATTGGCCACAAAACATAGCACTGGGGGGTTCTGTGTGCTGGGGTCCCGCTGCCTGTATTACCAGCTCCTTCCAGCCACGGCTCCCCAGGCCCGAGACAAAGGATAAGGAGGCGAGGCTCACAGCATCTCCTGTGGAATAACAGCCAGGATGCCCAGCCCCAGCACTCTTGAGTGACCCTACAATAACAAACCAGACCACCCAAGTGACTCAACACGAACAAGCCAGCCTCGCCTGCCCTAGCACGCCTGAGCGACCCTACAATAACAAACCAGCCAGCATAGCTGTGCCCTGTTAACCCTTAGTCTTCCAGAGTGTTCCAGTCCCAGCCCAAGGGGAGGAAGTCTGGTAAAGTGGTTAGTGCAGGAGACAGCAATTCAGGACATTTGTTTTTTTTGCATTGGGTGGGTCTCACTGGGCACATCCCTGTCCCACTTTGTGCCTCAGTTTCTCCCTACCCGCATCTCCAGAAATGTTGGTTGGCTTGGTGGCGACTTGGGTTAATCTTTACCAGCCAAGCTGAGACACCGGCCAGGAGCTCCCGTGCCTGCACCTTGCTCTGGGCTGCAGGGTGTCATCAGCGTGGCAAATCTTGGGCTCTGGCTTATGCCGGTGAGGTTGGCACCCTCTGCACCTCGGCCTTTGTCCTCTATGAGCATGGCAGTTAACTCCCGTGCTCCTTGGCCTACTCCTGCACTGCCTACCAACATCTGTCCCCATCTGGAAAGGCCGTGGGGAACGATCTGTGTGGGGTAGCTCCAGCCACCCCAGGTCTGTCTGCACCGGAAGCCCTTGGCAAAGGTGAGCGGGAGGCTGCGTGGTGGGGGGCCAGGCTGTGGCTGTGGCCAGCTCACAGCTATTGGGACTGCGGACGTGTCTAGCGACTCACACAGGGCTCAAGGCCCACATGTGCTGGGCACCACAGAGTGCAAGTGTCGAGGAGGGACTAAGAGCCGCCCCCCATCATCAGCTGTTCCTGTTTCTCTGCCCACAGCCAGTCCTAGCCCTGTATGCACCTCTCCCCTCTCCCTGCCCTAAGGCCCCCTCTAGCTTAGCCGTTTTCCATCTTCAGAGCCCAGCTCAGACAGCAGCTCCCAGCCCAGCTCTGCAGGGTCCGTGATGCCAGTCACAGGGGAGCCCCAGGCTGGATCGGCTGCGGAGCCTCCCCCTCAGGGTCACACTGATGCCCATGGGTGCAGGAGCTCGCCCTGCCGCTGGCTCTGCTTGGTGGGAAATAGAGGCCACAGGGGAGTCGCTTTGTCAAACCCGAGGGTCAAACAGGCTGGCACCGTGTTCCCACCAAACCCAGGCGCCCTCGTCCGTGCTGGGCTGTGCTCCTCTTTGCTGGGGGACACGTGTGTGTGTGTGTGCATGCGTGCGTGCGTGCAGTCTCAGGGTAGCCGTGCCCATGCTGCACTATGCTGGCTGCGTTGTTTGTGCTCCAGTGCCACCTACCAGCCCCAGGCGAGAGCTTGACCCCTGCACTGGGTCCCGCTGATGCGATGCCCGGCCCCAGGAGCTGTGGTCTAATTAAGAGCGGTCACCTGGGGTCAAAGGCAGTGCTGGGAACAGAGCGCCGGGTTCCTGGATCCCTGCCCAGTACCCTGCCCCACTGGGCCATGCTGCCTGTTACCCTCGCCCTCCCAGCTCCTCAGTCACCCGCAGAGTCCTCCGGGATGACAGGCTCAGTGTTTCTAATGTAGCCACCAAGCGCCTCGGCTCTGGGGAGGGTCTGATGGAATTCCCTAGCGATGGGGCCTCCTCTCTGCCTCATCCCCTCCTTGGCTTAATTTTCCCATGTCCTTGAGAGACTCCACAGACAGCGGGCAGGAGCCCAATAGCAAAGTGAGATCAGGGACAGTTACAGGTTAATGATTTTCCCCAGTAAAAACAGCAGTGCCACCCCCCACTTTCTGACCTATCCGCTCAGTGAGCCTGAGAGCCAGCAAGCAAGGGGGAGGGAATTAAAACCCAGTTTTAATTCGGCACAACTGGCTGGCATCCGGGAGGGGGGAGCTGATCAGTTGCGGGGATCAAAATCTGTGTGAATGACTGAAGGCCAGGGGTAGAGAGGATGCGACCCAGCTGGAATTTATCCCCCTACCCCGACTGTCACACACACAACATGGGGAGGCCCATCAAACTGACATGACTGGGCTCGGGACCAGTCACTGGATGAGTGGCTCTGGCCTATGTTACGCTGGGTCAAGCTAGATTATCTGCTGCGCCCCTCTGGCTCTGACCTCTGCATTGCTCAGACAGCAGCCCCTCTGCCCCCATCCCTGGCACAAGGTGCCTGAGGAGAGCAGGGCCCCTGGGGCAACCCCTGCAAAAGGCCTGGAGAGGGGAAGGGCATTTCATAGCATGGCTGGGAGGGCCACTGGTGCAGCCGTGTGGGCGAGAAGCATGGGTCAGCGAGCGAGGGGCAGGGGAATAGCAGGCAGGGAGGGTGTCTCTGGGATGAGCCCCACTTTCCTCGTCCCCCCACCCCCCGGTGCTAAGCGGGACCCCTGGCTCTGTAAGCATGGAGCTGCATGGGGGCATGGATGGTTCCAGGGCAGGCACAGTTTAGCTACCTGAAGCTGAAGAGGTGCTGGCCTGATGTGTCCTGCCTAGCAGGCAAGCGTTAGTGTGGTCAGAGACCCTGCAGCACTCATGTCACGGCCACAAGAATTGCCCGTGGGCACGCCCCCCCACCCAACCAGGATGGGGGGTGACAGGCCCCGGGAGGCTCTGAGCTCGCCCAGCTGCAGCCACCACATGCGGCCTCATTAGTGCGATCACGAAGGGTGATGACGCTGCCCACGTTTGGCACCAACATGTCCCTTAAACCCTCCAGTAGCTGCCCACACGAGCTGGCTGGCCAGGCGCTAATGGTGTGAAACAGCGTTGGATGCGGAACACGCTCTGGACACCTGATTGCTGGGGGGGCAGGGCAGGGGGCACAGTGATCCAGCTCCAGGTTTTCTCCTCCAAGGGGCTGAGCCCAGGGGCCAATTCCAGCTAAAGTGACATAGCTGGGCGGATAGGAGGGCCCCGTGTAATGACACAAGCCAGCACTGGCCGGGCGCCAGAGGGAACCTCTGAGTGTGGCTGTGTCCATCAGCCTTGCTGAAGAATCCCCCTGTGCATTGAGAGCAGCCGCAATGTCCCTTCTCTCCTGAAGGGGATGCTCTACACACCAAGAATTCGTAGCTTTATGGAGCCTTCCCCCATCGACACCCAAACCCTGCCTGGCTCTCCCAGTTCCTCCTGGTGGGGGCTCATGGTGGGCCAGCAGTCTGCAGGTGTAATCTGGGAGGGGTGATCGCAGGTTGGGGTGCTCGGTACATTCAGTTTGTCTGCATTGGGCGAGACGAGCACGCAGGCCTCATAGACTCATAGATTCATAGGTCAGAAGGGACCAATATGATCATCTAGTCTGACCTCCTGCACAAGGCAGGCCACAAAACCCTACCCATACACATATATAACAACCCCGAACCCATGACTGAGTGATTGAAATCCTCAAAAGTGAGATTTGAAGACCTCAAGCTGCAGGGAATCGATCAGCAAGCGACCCATGCCCCACGCTGTGGAGGAAGGCGAAAAACCTCCGGGGCCTCTGCCAATCCGCCCTGGAGGAAAATTCCTTCCCGACCCCAAATATGGCGATCAGCTAAACCCCAAGCATGTGGGCAAGACTCACCAGCCAGCACCCAAAAAGGAATTCTCTGCAGTAACTCAGTTCCCATCCCATCCAACATTCCCACAGACCATTGAGCAGACTTATCTGCCGATAATCCAAATCAATTGCTCAAATTAAACTATCCCATCATAACATCCCCTCCATATACTTATCAAGCTTAGTCTTAAAGCCAGATAAGTCATTTGCCCCCACTACTTCCCTCGGAAGGCTGTTCCAGAACTTCACTCCCCTAATGGTTAGAAACCTTCGTCTAATTTCAAGTCTAAATTTCCTAATATCCAGTTTGTACCCATTCGTCCTCGTGCCTATATTAGTACTAAACTTAAATAATTCCTCTCCCTCCCTAACGTTAATCCCCCTGATATATTTATATAGAGCAAGCATATCCCCCCGGAGCCTTCTTTTGGCCAGGCTAAACAAGCCAAGCTCGAGTCTCCTTTCATAAGGCAGATTTTCCATTCCTCGAATCATCCTAGTAGCCCGTCTCTGAACCTGTTCCAGTTTGAATTCATCCTTCTTAAACATGGGACACCAGAACTGGCCTCAGTTGACATCATTCTCTTTGCAGGTGGTTGAGGGGGAGGCAGGGGGCCTCATCTGAGCTGGGCAGATCTCTTAAAAAGGATGCGGAAGAGTCCTGCCCTCCCAGCCCCAGCAGCTCTCGGATCATTGCAGGACTCGTGTTTACTAGAAACAGGGCTTGTGTACAGCAAATACCCCAGGCGGGCGCGGTTTTTCACCCAGAGTCTCTGATCATTGCCAGCCCCTCGCCGCCCTGCTGGGCCCTGGCCTGGAAAAGTGGGGGTCTGCAATAGGGAGGCTTAGAGGTGGGGCTGTGGGGGAGGGGAGATGCCCCCACCCAGGTTGGGAGTGAGCAGAGCCAAGGCTGGGGAGGTTCCAGGTTGGGGCATAGCAAAGGAGAGCTGGGGAGGGAGGAGAGAGGAAGCTGTGGAAGGAGAGTCAGAGGCCAGGCAGGGGAGCCTGTGGGGGAGATGCCGGGGGGCAGAACTGGGAACCCCCCTGTGTGGGGGGAGCTGGCAGGGAGGAAGAGGCTGACCCTAAGAATATGCTGCGCAGGGGCAGGATTGGCTATAGGGATGGGGGAGCAACAGGAACAGGGCAGAGAGATGCTGCAGTAAGCCCCTCCTGGCTGCTACCACAGGGGGGTGCCGAGGGGCCCTGGCAGGGCCCCCCTGGACTCTGGAGTTCAATC
The DNA here is from genome assembly GCA_007922155.1 of Mesoclemmys tuberculata. Classification (NCBI taxonomy): domain Eukaryota; kingdom Metazoa; phylum Chordata; order Testudines; family Chelidae; genus Mesoclemmys; species Mesoclemmys tuberculata. Next base: position 9,735,549 of record ML675642.1, read on the forward strand.
CTGCCACAGGTGCAGGCACCTTAGTGCCCCCGTGTGTGCTGCAGCCAGGCTACAGGGACTCCTCCCTGGCCCTGAGAGCTGGGACCACTAAAATCCATGTCGGGCAAAGTGCTCTTCAGTGCCCCACAGGCAACTGTCCTGCCCCACCTCTGCCCTCGACCGTCAGTTCCAATGGGCTCCACCTGCCCCAAGGCCTGCTGACAGGCCCAGCTGGTGCCGGATGGGTCAGAGCCTGGAGCCGGCCAGCCGTGCCAGTGGGAGCATGGCGCCAGATCTGAATGGCTTGGCCCTACTGGGAACTCGCTTGGGGTTGGTCTGAGCCCAGGCCCACTGCTCCATCGGGGGCTGGGGCTGTTAGACCCCTGACCCCTGGAATTTTGGGGGCAGGAATGGGGTGTACCAAGCTCTCCCCCTCCATTTGTAGCTCACATCAGGTGTGTTGTGCTGCAATGTCTCCGAGGGCTGCCCGGGAGGCTAGATACTGACCACCCTGCTCTGCTCCCGTCCCCCAGGTCAGACCAGGACCTGCCCTGCTGCAGGGTTTCGTCTCTCCTCTGTGCCATGGGGAAGAGGGGAGCTGATTCCTGGGAGAGCCTGAGCTCAGCCTGTGGTAGCTGCATGGGGAGGTGCTGCCCCTCTGCCCTCCCCAGCCACTCTGCAGTGGATCAATATGGGCCCAACCAGCTGGGCATTTCTCCAACCAGCCCCCCCACCCCAGACCCATGGGCTCTAGTGCAGGATCCCGCCCTCGATCTGACCAACAGATTAAAGTCCCCCAAAGTCCCTCTGATCCCTAGACACCCCCCCAGGGTGGCACATCCAGGCTGCACCTTCCTGAACATGCTCTCCCATCCCCCTACCCCTGAGCCCCCTCTATTTTGACACCAAACACATGCACCTCTCCTGGTTTCTGGGACAGCTTGTTACGACGCGGGCTGTGTGCAATGTAAACATGGGCGCTGGGGAGGAGGGGAGACTCCAGGTATGCAGCAAACCATCAACACCCCTTTGTGTTTGTGTGTAAACACTAAGCGGGTGCAGGGAGGGAGGGGAAATGGGGCTGGGGATGCTGACATCAGGGGGCAGGGAGCTGCTCTGATGCCAGCCCTTGGGGGCAGGATGCGCCTCCACCCCGGCTCTCCTGCAGGGCTGGCACAGCCCATCGGAGTCACAGCAACAGGTGGCCATGGCAGAGCAGCCCCAGGGCTGCTCTAACCAGCACCAGCGGCTAAAATGGCCCCCAGCCGTGGCGGACTTGGGGGGTGCAGAGCCTTGGTCCTGGCTTGGGGCTCTACACAGACGCAGGGGTGAACTTGGGCCACAGACTGCCCCGTCTCAGTCCCACAGTGCCTCTCTCATCCCCGGAGCCCTGCCCTTTCACCCAGCCATGCAGAATTTAGCACAGGAATTTAGCACAGGAAGGAGCAGCGGCCACCATCTCTTCTCCTGGTGTTCCACTCCCCATCTCCCCCCTCCCCCCTCCCGTCCCAGCCCCACTGATGCCCCAACCTTTGGGCTACAGCCCGTCCAGCCACACCTTCCAGCGAGAACTACAATAAATAGGGAAGACAGGAATGTCCCCAGCTCAGCTAAACAAAGGGCCCTTGGTTCTGGGCTCTGCCTGTTTTCACAACAAACCCCCCGTAAAGTGTTTGCTGTAAACCCGGCTCCCTGGCTTGCTGCTAAGGAAGTGTGTGTGTGTGTGTGTAGGGGGGGGGGTCGTCAGTGGCTCTTCCCAACCCCCCTCCCTGGAGCAGTCCTGGACTCACACTCACCCCACCTCTACTCCTCAGCTTTCCATGTGCCCCTTTCCTGGAAGTTCCTGAGAGCTCCATGCAGCAGGAAAGAGACCCAGGCCAGGTCCACGCACTGAAGGAGGTGGCTGGCGTAGCTACACCCGCTCAGTCCCTGACCCACCCAGGAGATGGGGGGCAGAGCTGGGACCTGGGGAGACCCCTGTGCTAGCTGCACCGGCAGATCCTCTCGTTATATCGGCAAACTGGCACCTGACTGGTAGAACCTGTTCCAGCGGGGGTGATGGACTAAGTGTGGCGGTAAATGCACGGCTTAAACCGCACGCATGCTAAGAGAGTGGTGCTGGCACAGAACATGTGCATGGCTATACCAGCAAAGCTCCCCAGTGCACAGATTCACACACTCCATGGCCGGAAGGGACCCTTGTGATCATCTAGTCTGACCCCTGTGTAGCCCAGGCCAGAGAACCACCCCCCGAGTGATTCCCAGAGCAGATCGTTTAGGAAAACATCCCCTTAAGATTTAAAAATTGCCTGGGATGGAGAATCCACCGCAGCCTGTGGTAGACTGTTCCTGTGGTTCACCGCACGTGCTGGGAAAAATTGACGTCTTAGTTCCAGTCTGAATGTGTCTAGCTTCGACTTCCAGCCACTGGATCCTGTTAGACTTTCCTCTGCTAGACCGAAGAACCCATTGTTAAATATTTGTTCCCTTTGTAGATACTTGTCAACTGTGACCACGTCACCCCGTAACCTTCTTTTTGTTCAGCTCAATAGATTGAGCTCCTTGAATCTATCGCTCTCAGGCAGGTTTTCTCATCATTCTCGGGGCTCTTTTCTGATGCCCTCCACTTGATCAACGCCCTTCTTGAACTGTGGGCACCAGGACTGGACAGCAGCTCACCTCAGTGCCAGACACAGAGATCAAGTAACCTCTCTACTTCTTGTTGAGAGTCCCTTGGTTATGCACCCTAGGATCATATTAGCCCTTCTGGCCCCAGTGTCGCACCAGGCACTCATGTTCAGCTGATTATCTGCCATGACCCCTGAATCTTTTTTCAAAGTCACTGGTTGCCAGGATCAAGGCACCTAGGAAGCGTGGCCTCCATTCTTTGCTCCCAGACAGATACATGTCTATTTAGCCATGATAAACACAGACCAGATTTCCAAGCACTTAGCCTGAGAGCTGAGCAAATCAATAATTTTTTAGTTTGCTGCTGATGTTCCTGCTTAAACAACTGGCTCTGCAGACAGACAGGTCCCTGCCCTGCATGTGTCTGGCCTGTCTTCGCTGCCCCTCCCCGTTTGTCTCCCCGATAAAGCCCAGTCCCCATCTGTTTAATCCGCAGGTCAACCTTGGGAACGTTAATTTCTCACTCTGCAAAATGCTCCAACCTCTGAGACGCCCAGTGGGAAAAGCCTTTGGCATGTGAAATGACAGAGACAATGCAGGAAACTGGCCATTCTCACCGTCTCTTCCTGCATGTCACATTCCCTGCCCCAGGTTTCCCATGTGTGTACAGGGAAAGCCAGAGTATACAACAGTCCCAAGCTGTCCCATGACCAGGAGGTGACATGCGCCAAACTGCAGTGTCCAGGAGGCAAACGGCATCAAGGATGATTGCACATCTGGCGTTCTACTGCTACACTAGCACAGCCCGTGCCTGGAAAATCCCCCAGCAAAAGAGACCCACTTCGCCTGTCTCCTGCACATCCAAAGCATGCATGGGGTGTTACCCAGGCAATGCCTACTGTGAGGTGAACCCCTTTGGGCCCAGCCTCCTGGGGAAGGCCGGATGTGGCCATAATTTGCTGAGCTTGTTTCTGTTGGTTGTCCTGTTTCCCATCAGGTCGGTGCTGCTTCGTAATGCAGCTCTCAGTTTATTATGAGGGGAAGGACCCTGTCTCTGGCTCTCGGCCCCAGTCTGAGGCGCTTTGCCTGCCCGTGCCTCAGTGATGACTGCCCATCCTGTAACACGGCGGACGGACGGCAGCCACAGTGAAATGGCTCCAGTTCCCCCCCTTTCCCCCCAGGGTGTGTCCAGCTGCTCAGAGCTGGCTGGGCGCTGGCCAATCCTTGAGTACTTCTTGCACACACCCACCTGGGGAGATTTGGAGCATAAAGGCAGGTGCCAGGAGGAGCTGCCTCTCCAGTCCAGACCACAACTGCCTGACAACCCGGGAACTTTGCCGTCCAACCTCTCACCCTTACCATGCTTTTCTGGCACAGCCAGCCTGAGCACTACTGGCCAGGTCCTGGGGAGATGTACCCCTGCTCCGGCAGCACTCTGCTAAGGTAAGCAGCCCTCAGGTCTCGCTTTGTAGCATCCCCAACCTGCTCCAGGGCTTGCTTGCAAAGGCTTCATCATGAGCCCAGAGGCTGGGAGATTTGGATTCCAGTCCCAGCTCTGCAATTTTGGGCAAGTCTTTCCCCGGCCACCACCTCTGTGCCTCAGTTTCCCCCTTCTGTGACACGGGAAATCTCGTTTCTCGTGAAACGGGAAATCTAGCCGGAGAGGTGTGTGTATATGAAGTGGAAGAACAGGACAGGCAGCAGGGGCCCTCCTGGAAACTGCTGAAATGTATGTGACGAAGGGGTGGAGGCTGTCCCATTTCAGTGCCTCTCAGCAGGATATCTGGGCCTGTTCTGCACAATTCCTGCTTGTGTCTGGCAAAGCAGTTGGCAGGCTCCTAGCTCTGGCTGGGAGAAGGGCATTTGGTTTTGGTTCCTCCCTCCTGCCGAGTAAAAAGTTTGGACATTTTTAACCCCCCTTCCCCCAAGCGTGACTGACCTTTCTGGCGGGATCGTGTTGGTGCTGGATTGCCAAAAGCAGCCTGAGCTGCGGCCCATGCAGCCAACACACACACCGTGGGGAGACGTGGCTGGCTCACGTGTCGGCTAGAAGGAGGGAAAATCAGCCTGGTTAGTGACTGTATGGCAGGGATGATGCTCAGAGGGGCTGAGAGCTCATGCAGGGCAACGGAGTTCAGAGCTCTTGAATCCTTGACCACAAGGCCCTTAGCAGGGGCTGAACCTGGGCCCTCAGGAGTTAACCACATTTGCTTCTCCTGCCTGAGTTAAAATGCCAGCTGGCAGCACCCCCCCATTAACTTCCAAACTTGATTTAGCCACTAGCTGGTGAAAAAGAGCCTCATGGGGTTAACGCTGGCACCTTCCTAGTGCTTTGCAAGCATCCCAGGAGACAGGATCTAGAGCCAGTCACCTCCCTGGAGTAGGGCAGGATTCTTCCCTCTAGCGCAGCATTTCTCAACCTTTTTGATACCAGGGACCGTTTTCTGCTGTTGTCCTAATTTGGGCCAGGGGGATCTCGGGCACTGGTGCCGGTCCACGGAGCGGTCGTTGAGAAACACGGCTCTAATGTATCCTCCTGTGCTGAGAATTCCAGGATTGGGGAGGGGTGTGTGTGTGTGTGTGTGTGTGTGTGTCCCGGACATTCAGCTGAAATATTTCTTCCAAATCCTAAATGATCCCTGGGGGCTCCCCCCTTCAGGGCTAAGCACTAGCACAGTGGTTCCCAACTTGTGGTCCATGGGGGCTTTCAAAGTGCCCCGCGGCTCCTCACCTGTTGGCTGCAGATGGGAACCACTGCCTAAGGACCCCGGTGGAGCATGTTTCCATGGGGCTTAAAGACCGGTGCAGGCTCCTTGCTGCAGCCAAGGGGATGGGAGATCAGTGCTCCTCTCTCCCTGGCTGTAGCAGGGAGCATGGCAAAGTGCTCTGCCTAGGTTCATAGGTGCTGGGGTCCCTGCTGGAGGGCAGCACTGATCTCCCATCCCCTGGGCTGCAGAAAGGAGCCACTGCCTAGGGAACCAGGTGGAGTGCACGGGGCTATGGGACGCGTGCTGTTTCCCTGCTGCAGCTAAGGAGACAAATTGAACTCCTTCTTTCTGGCTGCTGTGGGCTGCTGGTGGAGACTGGTGGCCCTTCAGGGCTGTAAAAATGGTATCTGTGGCTCTCAAGCCAAAAAGGTTGGGAACCATTGCACTAGCAGATGGGTCAGGCTCATGAGGGGAAACTGAGGCTCAGGAGAGGCGAAGCGATGGGCCATGGTCCCCGTGGTAGGGGCTGGGTTGAGGACTCTGGCTCTCAAGCCTGTGATCAGTGCAGGGGTGACAGGAGAACTGTACTCCCCTTCCCCTCCCCCAGCCCTACACCTAAGGATCATCCCCTTCCAACGTGCTGGGAAGGCTGCGGGGAGAGGACGCCGCCCCCACCGCCCTGTGCTCTGCTTTGCCGCAGGGAGTCCCTGGCCCTGCCCTTCCTGAAGCAGGAGGAGCAGAACAACATCTCCACGTCGGCCGAGCTGCACTGTCCGGCCTTCCAGTACGTGCTCTGTGCCGCCACCTCGCCCGCCATCAAACAACACGAGGAGACCCTCACCTACCTGAACCAAGGTGAGCTGGATGGGCCACGCCCTGGGCGGGGCGGGGGAGTGTCCTGGCATTGCCTTGCCTTTGTCCATGCACATGCTCATGGGGAAAGCACCTGCTGTTGCTTTAACAGCCCCCCGGCCCTGGGATCTCATTGGATCCCATAAGCCAAGCCGGAGATGGTGAGCCCAGGGGCTAGCAGCGGCCTGGTGGCCCATTGCTGGCCACAGAGAGTGCAGCTGGGCCAGGACTACTCCCAAAAATCCTCTGCCCACCGCTCTGCCAGAACACTAGGGCGAGCCCTGCAGTCGCCTGCCGGGGATAGGCTCTCCACCCCTGCCTTGACACCCAGTGCTCCGCCTTCTCTTTCAGGCCAGTCCTACGAGATCCGGATGCTGTGCAACCCCAAGCTGGGAGATTTTTCTGAGTGCCGGAAGCTGCTGAAGGTGAGGGGGGTGATGAGGGGGGAGGACGGAGAATGGGACCTGATCTGTTAGAGCCCACGCTACCCCTGCTGGATGACGTGATGCCCTCCCTGCCTGGCTGGTACAGCTCCACCGCCCAGCGGCCACGCTCCTGGTCACGGAGCCCAGCAGAGTCACGTCCCAGGTGCTGCATGGGCAGCCTAGGCCTGTGACAGTGCCTGATGCCCTCTCTCCTGCAGAGCGTGGCCAGGGTGGTGTTCCACGACCGGCGCCTGCAGTACACGGAGCACCAGCAGCTGGAGGGCTGGAGGTGGAATCGCCCCGGTGACCGCATCTTGGACATCGGTGAGCCTGGCTGCCACCAGCCCTGCCAAAGGGATAGAGGATGAGGCGGGTTGGGGGGGGACCAGGGCCACACCCTAATATCACATACATGCAGCCTGGTGCCCCTCACTCCTGCCACCTACAGCCCAGCCACGTCGTAGCCAGAATCTAGTCCATGTGGGCAAGGAAGCCAAGGTCAAGGTTTACCCAAGATCAGGTTGCCACGATTCAGTTCAGCCCAGCCTACTCCAGCGCGGCTCCTGCAGACACTGGCAGTTGGGCCACTTGTGACGACTGGGGCCCATAAATTGCTTAGAGTGCACGACTGGGAACCAGGACTCCAGGGTCCTCTTCCCACCTTTGGAAGGAAGCACGGTCTACTGGTCAAGGCAGGCCATGGGACGGCAGCGTTCTAGCCCCCTCCTTTCCCTAGGGGGAGAACAGCTCCCTGCCCCTGGGGCTGGGAAGCTCAATTCCCTATGGCGTCTGAGGGCTTTGTGATCCTGGTTCCTGGCAGGGGCTGAGGGCCCCAAGAACGCAGCCAGCAGGACACTCTGGGCCCCTGGAACATTCAGCATGTTCTGTTTCACACGGGCTCCCCTGCCGTGCCCATCCCCATGGATGTCTGGGCACCTCTCATACTCGTCTTCTGGCTCCGCTTCTGTCTGATCCCTCTGTGCCCTGCTTGCAGATATCCCCTTGTCCGTTGGGGTGATGGAGCCACACATCCACCCCACCCTGCTGAACACAGTGGAGTTCCTCTGGGACCACACCAAGAGGACGTCTGTCTTTGTGCAGGTCAGAGCATGGGTGCAGCACAGGGTTGGCGGGGAGGGTGAAGAGGCAGAGTGTGGGCCTGGGGGAACCCAGGCGGCCACACTCACAATCTCCCTCCCCCTCTGCCCCCCACTGGCAGGTTCACTGCATCAGCACCGAGTTCACGCTACGCAAGAACGGGGGCGAGAAGGGCGTCCCCTTCCGCATCCAGATCGACACCTACAAGGCCAACGAGAAGGGCGAGCATGTGGAACAGCTGCACTCGGCCAGCTGCCTCGTCAAAGTGTTCAAGGTGCCAGCACTGCTCCGGGCATGGGCTGGGCATCCTCTCCAGCTTCCCTGAACATCCCCTGCTGCCTGTGCCGGCGGGAGGCAGGACAGAAGCAGCATTAAAACAGAGATGGTCACGGTAACAATGCTCCAGGGCTGGCCCCTTGCAGCCCGGGATCTCGGAACACAGGAGTCCGGTGCACCATCCTCTAGACAACCACTAGATGGCACAGCCCCCCCCCCCCACTTCCACTGCCTCGTAACAGCCACTAAACTTTGCTCCCTCCTTTCCGTCACCGGCACTCACCAGCAACAGACTCCGACTGCTAGGCCTGCGCTGCCACAAGGCAGGGAGCAGCACAGGGGCCAAAGCCCAGACTTCAGCGCTGCTGCGCTTCCCCAGGCTTTTCTCTTTGGGGTCCTTCTGCCTCCCAGTCTCAACTGGGCAAGCTGGTGCAACCACTGCGCAACTGTCCGGCAAGGGTGCGGGGGAGGGGGTGCTCCATGGGCTAGCAGAGGGGCGCCAGTCCTCCCTGTTCAATGGTTTATATTTTGCCATCACCACTGCACAGGAGGCAGTGTGCTGTAGTGATTAATACATTGGAGTGGCACTCAGCACACGAGGGCTTTATTCCCAGCTCTGACACTGAGCTGCCAGCTGACTTCCCCTCTCTGTGCCTCAGTTTCCCCATCCACAAAATGGGGATAATGGCACTGACCTCCTTTGTGAAGACCTATGGCTGCAAAGAGCTAGGGCTTTGGGGGGACTGTCAGAGGACCCTCTCCTGCAGTTTCCTGCTGGCACAGCCTGTAGGAGGGTTCCTCCAAGAATATTGCGGGGTCTGCGCTTACTGGAATCAGGGGGTGAATTTGTCTTTCAGCCCAAGGGAGCAGACAGGAAACAAAAAACTGACCGGGAGAAAATCGAGAAACAGTCACTGCAGGAACGAGAAAAATACCAGCCCTCCTACGAGAGCACGGTGCTGACAGAGGTGAGTCAGCGCAACCCCAGAGCACGGGGGGCAACTGAGGGGCACAGCACGTCTGCGGGCGTTCTAGCTCTACTTCGGGCACCCCAGCTCTGCAGGATTTGGGGCCCCCGTAGCAACCGAGCTGAGGCGTGTGGGACTGCAACATTCCCAGGTAGGGCAGAGCTGGGGGGTCCCTGACATGTCACGGGGGCGGGATCTCTGCCATGATCTTAATGGGGCAGTAAGATAACCAGGACATTATCCTATTTGCAAACCTGAGGTGTGTGTCCTGGCTGGGATGTTCGTGAACATCTAACTCCAGAACTCAGAGAGGGAGGGTGGGGAGGGAGGTGGGCAGGGGGTAGCAGCTGGGTATCACCCTCCACTCTAGAAGTGGCTGCTGGAGAAGTGGAAACTACCCTCTTCCTAACCCTCTCCCCCCTGCTCCCAGTGTGCCCCGTGGCCAGAAGCCTCCAGCAGCTCCCACAGCCCTCCAGCCACCCCCGGACTCCCCTCTCCTCACGCCTTCAAACTGCTGACCCCCGACAGGTAAGCTGGAGAGACCCACAGGTCTGATCACCCCCCAGCATTTGTAGCCCCCCTTCTCTCCTGTGCTGCCTGCCACTGCTGCAAGATAACTGCGTCCCTTCTCCCTGGCAGGGTTTGTTCGTCACCCAGCTGCTCCTCAGACAGCCCGGCAGAGAGCATGGCGGAGGTAAGGGCCTGCCTGGCATTCACCTTCCCTCACGGTGCTTTTCTTCCACCATTCCACCCCCACCCAGGGCCACGGCCACCTGCCCTCTGGCTGCAGAAGGCGGATTTGGCAGCGTATAGAGCAGATGTACTTGAAGCACTTTCTAATCAAGCGAGGCCATGCATGCTGCGGGGTGGGTGTTAACGCAAGGGAGAAAACTGAGGCAGAGCAACAAAGAGATTCGAGTCGACAGCCTGAAGCAAGGCCGGGGTAGAGCCAGGCACAGAACCCAGGAGTCCTGTCTCCTCTTCTCCTGCTCTAATCCCTGTTCGTGCTCCTCTCCTGTTTGGGGATGAAACCCAGGAGACCTTCGCTCCTGTTCTGACCCTGGCCACACCGTGAACACCCCAGCGCTGTGAAAGGAACGAGGTAACCACGCTTCAACCAGCGGTGGAGCTGCTGGGGTAGTTCCTGAACGTGCCCTGCTCCTGGGTGATACCTTGATAAGACAGAGGGTCTGCCTGGCTGGCAAGAGATTGTATGGCACCAATATTCGGTGTGCTGCGGAGCTCTCTGACGGGGCAGGGCAAAATGCAGAGGTTCGATCCCATGCCCTGTGAGGACACAGCTGTGTTTGGTACTAGTACGAGGCCTGGGTGTCTGGGCCCAGCTGGGACAGGCTCTGAAGGCATTAAGGTTCCTGGTGTCTCTGAGCAGGCCCCCAGCTAGCGCTGACAGTCATTCCACCAGGTCCAGCGTACCCAGGTGAGCTCTGGGCTGAGGCTTGCTGACTGAGTATGTACACACTCGTGATTGGTGTCTCCTGTCACTCCAAACTCCTCTGAGATTCCCGGCCTGTGGTGGTCACTCACACCCCTCTGTCCATCTGTCCCAGGCCCTCAGTCCCTGTGCTTCCATCTTGGAAACGCAGCAGTGGCTGCACAAGAATCGCTTCTCCGGTTACAGCAGGATGTTGGCTAACTTCACAGGTGAGGCTGTCTCGCTTCCACGGGTCCTGAGACAATGAAACTAGAGAAGGGCTGGGTGGCATTTGGACGCTGGGTTTTGGGCCAGGCTCATCATTGCATGGATCTGTCCCTGTCCTATCGGGATGCTCACAAGACAAATACACCTCTCTGCTCGGGAGAGATGCTGAGCCCTATGGATAAAATCTGGGGAGCCTGGACGATGGAGAGGGCTCCAGCGGTTAGTGGGAGGCATTGTGGCAGTAGCACTAGGGACCTGCGAGTGAGCGTTCTACTGCTGTCAACACAGAACATCAACCTCCACTTACGAAGGGACATGGTCCAGGTGACTGGTACTAGAACCCTTTCTGCTTCCCCGCTCTGCAGAACCCAGCCGATTTAGGGGGGTGGAACAGCAGAGAGTTCTCAACAGGTCTCTGCTGTTGAATTTGTTGGTCTGGCAGGACACAGCTCTCTTCATCCTCTGCAGCAAGTCGGGGAAGGTTTGAAACAGACGAGCTCCCATTGGCTCAGTCCTGCCCCAAGGGACACTTTCCTTCCCCAGGCACAGACTCTGCAACATGGTGGGTCCAGTGGCTGGCCTTGAACTGCTCCGCACTGGGACAATTGTGCCAACCAGGCCTGTCTGTCTGTCTCTCGCTTCAGGAGCAGACCTGCTGAAGCTTTCCCGCAGTGACCTCATCCAGATCTGTGGAGCAGCTGATGGGATCCGGCTCTCCAACATGCTGAAAGCCAGGTGTGAAGGGGGAAAAGCTATATCCTGGGCTGGGGGAGAGGGAACGTGTGGTCCCTTCCTGCACTTCTCAGGCAGAGTCCATTGATTGCATTGCAGTCGCGCCTGGCAGCCCTGGTCGTGGCCAGGGCCCAGGCTGTGCTAGGTGCAGTATGAACAGAACAAAAGGACAGTCTCTGCCCGAAAGGCTTGATAATCTAAGTGATCCCTTTGAAGCAAGGGGAGATTTGCCTTTAGGATTTGCTGCCCTACGTCACTGCTTTACCTTGTCTAGCAGTAGCTTAGAGGAAGGCTCCCAATCTCCTTTGTACCTAGCTGGCACCTGTCACCAGTTGTTAAGTTCTCAATGCTGTCGCACGGGTAGGGGGAGGTGGATATAGACATCAAAGTGTTAGGCCCAGATTTCAGGGGACAACTGGTGACTTTGCGGGGCCCAATTCTCAGAGGGCAGGTACTTAGCCCTGAACATACTTGAACTTGGAATCCCACAGTCACTAATCACCTTTGGAAATCTTGGCCTCAACCTCCAGGAGCAGTGGGTGGCAGGCCCTTCCCGGCTCCTCACAGGCCTTGCTGGTCAGAAGACAGGAACATGGAATGGGCTAGTCTTGCAGTGCTTTCCCCTGAGATACGGCCAGGGAGCCGCTTCTATTGCCATGGAGCGACAGGGTCGGTCCTGGCCATGGGACGCAGTGGTACCCTCCCACACAAGCAAAGGGGTTGGATGCTGCTGATCACAGATGGCATGGGAGCATCATGAAGAGTCACATGGAGCCCTTCTCACACCTTTACAATGGCCTGTCCAAGCTAACTCTAGATGGGCTAAAGGCTACCAACTCCTTCCACAGTCCACTAGATCAACTCCCAGCAGACTGGCTCCTGCTATTCAGCCTGCATTGCAACCCCTCACTTCATTCCCATGCCCAGCTCCAATGCCTGCGATCTCACCCCATTTTCCTCCATCTAATAGCTGCTAGGTGACGGTGGTGCAACCCTGCCCAGACCCAAATAGCTGTGTTCACACAGGAGCATGTTGCCTAGCCTAAGGCCTAAGGCAATGCTTCACTCTCTCCTTGCCCCCCACCCCGCTGTGGGGCAGATCAACGCAAGTCTAAGTGGTTTGTTACAATCTCTTCAGCCACAGGGGTGGGTAGGTGGGGTGGGGTATCACTGACACCCCAGGAGGGAGAGGATGGAGGGGTATGTATTTGAAGAATGGTGCTGGGAACCTGGGAGATCTATCTTCAGTTCCTAGCTCTGCTAGACTCACTATGAATTGCAAGCTCTGTGCCTCAGTTTCCCCACCTGTCAAATTGGCATTGAGGTCTTTGGGGGACAGTGTCTATGCACACGCACCTATGCAGCACTCAATCTCTCCTGAGGCCCCATGGCGCTTAGTGCAATACACATTACATGAGCCTGGCTCCTGTACCTGTACTGCTTAGAGACACTTGGCTCTACAGTCAATAGGCCAGTCAACATGCGCTCCTGTCCCTCAGGTGCGTCCGCCCTCGACTCACCCTGTACGTGTCCAAGGAGCCCCAAGCCAATGGCAGAGAGAGCCCCAAGGACTCACACGCAGGTAAAATGAGAGGCTGCTTTTTGCTGTCAATGCTCCCAAGGCAGGCGGCCGTCAAGTTCAGGGAGCCAGGGGCTGGGCGTAGCAAGACTTGGCCTCGCGAGAGATCCTGGATTGGACTCCAGCTCTGAATTTCTGGTGCACCCATCCATGCAAAGCTGCCCCAAAGCTGAGCTGCCCCAAAGCTGAGCCAAAGTCCACTGAAGCCAATAAGATTAGGGGTGTTAGGCTCCTCGGTATCTTTGAGAATCTGGGCCTAAGCCTTTACACTGTCCTGACGCCCAGTTAGAAGGGCTCAGGACAGCTCAGGGGCAGAGCGCTATGGAATTTAAGGGACCCCCACTTCTAAAATAATCTTGCTGCCACTCTACCTGTCCTTCCTACAGTGGCAGTGCAGAATTGAAGTCCCTGATGAGGCAGGCAAGCCACAAACTCCATGAAGCCCACTAGGGCTTTTCCTATCAACTTTACGGGGCCGAGGCTAATATACCACTGTGATGGGCAACTGTATAAAACCTTTAGCCAGACAGCCCTTCCTAAGCATTGGGTCAAGCCTCTGACTTGCAATTAAGCAGTGACTATTTCACTTTGGAGTCAGGAGGGGCTGCCCTGCCAGGAGATTTCAGGGACTGGGGGCAGCTACAGAGTCTGCATATGAATTGAAACTTCTTCAAACTGCAGGAAGCGCTGGGCTTGTGGGCTGATTTGTCTCCATTCCAGCCGCAGGTGGTCCTAGAGGTTCTTTCCTTGCTTTACAAAGCTCTTGGGCCAGGGAAGGAAATCTCAGCAATGGCTCACTTTGTTTTTGGGGTTTTCTTTGCAAGCCACTTACCAGGAGGTGTATCTGGAAGAACTCAGTGCCACAGAACTGACCAATAAACTGGCAGAGCTGCTCAGGCTCCCAGCCAATCAGATCCAGCAGGTTTCCAAGCAGGGACCCACTGGGATTCATATCCTCATCAGTGACCTGGTAAGGGGCTTTTACTGTGGGAAACCTGCCCTGCCTTTCCCTTCCCCCATCCCATCCCCTTTCCTTGACTGGCAGAGCCCACTTTGTGCTGGACTCACCCCTAAGAGATCACCTGTTGTGGGTGAAGAGGGAGGATGGCACACCGGAGGGGATGGGTGGGGGCAGGTGAAGGATAAGGGGAAAGTCAACTGGGGTCACCTATCCCCAGACCCTGGCATTTTGTTCCTTCATAGCTAAGGGTCAATATTGCACCTAATGAGTCCTCCTGGCACTGGCTGTTACATGCACTTCCCAGCCTGCCCCACCATGGGTGGCCTAGAGCCGCGTTTCTCAACCTTTTTGATACCAGGGACCGACTTCCTATACAGTGTCAGGGAGATCTCAGGGACCGGTCAGTCATTGAGAAACACTGGTCTAGAGGATACAGCACTGGACTAGGAATCAGGAGAACTGGGTTCTAACCCCAGCTCTGTGACTGGCCAGCTGCATGACCTTGGGCAAGTTGCTTCCCTTCTGCATTCCCCACTCTCCCCTTCTGTGAAATGGGGATAATGATGGAGATAGTGCTTTGAGATCTGCTGATGAAAAGTGCTGTGTAAGAGCTGGATATTCTACAATCACGGCTTTCCGCAGCAGGGTGACCCAACAACTGGTAGCCACCCTGGCAATTCTCATGCTGCCTCTTAAAATCCTGCCGAAGCAGTGCTGAAGAATGAGTGGTTGACTCACGCTCCAGCCTGCCCACTTTCTAACCTTGTCTGTTTTCTCTCTGGGGCATCACAGATGGTCAGGAACCTGCCAGATGAATCCTGCTTCGTAGCAGCTGTTACCAAAGGTATATGGCTTTCCTGGGGAAAAGCAAAAGGGTTGGGAAATTAGAAGCAGTAAAAAAGCCTGTGATGGTAAATTCCAGTCCACAGTCAGTTGTGATGGCACTGGCTAATGACATATGAACATCAGTAATAAAAGAACAGGGAAGAGAGAGAAAAAAATAGAGAGATACACGAGGTGGGATGGGAGCTTGGGGAGGTCTTTTTTATTATGCATTAGGGATCTACACCAATGCTGATCCCCAAACCTTTAATTTATAATCACACCTCCACGGAAATGCAGCTTCACTTAGGGGTGGAGAGAAGCAAGTAAGGAACACCCAACACACTCAATAGTGGGAGAAGGGCAATGGGGGAGGAAGGGGCGAGGCGTGGCTACTACTGATCCAAAACATGCAGCCGGATCTTTGCTAACACTGGAGCTTCCGAGCAGCCTGTGCAGTTCAAGTGGGAAGGAGGGGAAGCACCTTCATTCCCCAAGCCTGTCCCATTTTGCACCTTCCCCAAGCAGGACAGTCAATTAAACTGAATGAATTAAAATGAAGTCATCACCTGACAAACACCTTCTAGTTAATTGTGTGGATGGCCGGCCACTTGCTCCTGCATAGGTTCTCACAGGGTGACAGGATCTCTGTCACCACATTACTATATTTACGCTGTAACAAAGCACTGCCTTAAGGCTTCTCTAAGGCATGGAGAAGCCATCTCTCAAGCTAAATGAGAGCAACATTAGGCCTTTGTTTCCCAGGTGGGGAAAGTGACCAGTGTGTGCATGTTTCTCTCTCTCAGTGCAGGCTCCAGAAGGCTACCACCTACTTTTAAGATAGGCTCACAGCGGCCTAGGCCAGTACAGCGCAGAGAAGTGCAATGACAGAAGTGAGTGCCAAAAGAAAGTGAGATTTCCCCACAAAGAAGCTGGTGAAGAGGCCACCAGGATGATTTCCCGACGAGGCAGCCGCATCCCAGTGTTAGAAAGAATCTAGGCCAAGGTAGCCAGTTTCCCCTGGCTGCATTTGTGGAATGCCCATGGCACCTGTTTTAGGACCTGCTCTGCTTTGGGTAGCCTTAGACGGCAGCACATTATGTTTACACTGTCATACACACAGCCAATGGTCTCCTGCACACAGAGGAGTGGCAATAAGGAGTTCACCTCTAGGCCGTTGGTTCAAATCCAGCTTAAGTCAGTAATAATAGTCACCTGGAGGCCTCTGTCACGAGGTTTAGTGGGCAGGCAGGAGGGGTCTGTCCATTTCTCAGTGTCCATATCATAAGTTAACTGGCCACCTTAGCTGGCAGAGACTCAGATTGTAAGCTCTTTGGGGGCAAGGACCATCTCTTTGTTCTCTGTTTATACAGCGCCTAGCACAACGGGGCCCAGCTCCATGACTGGGGCTTCTCGGCACTACCACAATATAAATAATAGGTGAAGTGTTTGATGGACTTTAACCTCCAGAGAACAGCTGTGGGATAGCTGGAGGCAAGTTTGAACAGCCAATCAATGGTGCTGTACTTGATCTGTGGACAGAATAAGTCTGGGCAGAATTTCCAAAGCAGCCAATGGGAGTTAAGCACCCAACCCCTTTGGCTCCTCCCTTCACCATTTAAATTCTCCCCTTCACAGACCTGACTTGGAAGCAAACTGTGCTAGTATTAACAGTGGAAAACCAACTGCCTTTTTTTAGAACTCTATTTTTATTTGGATGTTGTATTGTCTAATCCTTTTTATATTAAAAAATCAGAGTTGAAGCTTTAGTCTATTACTGCCATCTGCTACAGTTTGGGTTTTTTAATGGGATTTCAAATCCCCCTCTGTATCACTGCAGAGCGGCAGCTCTTGGTGATTAAACTAACCCCTAGCAACTAGTTTGTGAGGGTGCAGTATGTGTGCGTATGGACCAGGAGTCTGGCCTACTCAGACACAGGCCTGGGCTGTAGCACAAACATTTCCCACCAGCTGGTGCCTGTGAAATACAAAAGCAAAGCTCCAAGTCCTCCTGCATTTTGATCCAGTGCAGTGCCTTGCACATAGAGCCCTGAGGGGACTGCCATCAATGTAACTGCAGAAGCAGAGATTAAGACATTCCCCCCAACCACTCTCTCGACTGCAAAAGCCTGGCTGTTTCAAACTCCTCCCGAACACCGTACATTCTGTCAAAGGCGCTGTTGACTTGTTATGGGGGCTAGGATTGAAATTGTTAAAAAACCCTCTGGTTAAACTTTTGCATTAGGCTCAAAGCAAAGCAGCCCCTAGTCTATGTCTTGTTTCTAGGTTGCTAAAAATATGATTTTTAGAAATACTCAGATCTCTGTTTCATATGCCGCAATCAGCCATTGAAACGGGATTGAGGAAAAGAAAAAGCTGTTGAGCGTTGGGCTTCTTTGCTTCCCACGTAGAAGGAAAAACGATTCTTAAAAGGAACATGGATTCATTTTAGGGAAGCCCTGCAGTTCAAAATCCTCATGCACCTTCCGAAAATGCCCATCTCAGTTATTCTAGCATACAAAGGCTGGGAGGACTCCCCGTGCCAGAGTCCCAGTGGGAAACTGGCCTTGCTTTCACCCCTCGGGCCCTTCTTGTTGTAACTGTCATTATAAAACACATCTGGCCCTTGTAGTGGTGATGAGAATCTGCTGAAGGTCATGCAATGCTGGCTGCAGCAAGAAGCATCTTTCAGAAAAGTGTCAACTACCCCCCCATGGAGCCTTAACACAGGGAGGACTCTTGACTACTAGCAATGATACTTCACGTTCAAAGAGTTCCTCATAGAGCTGAGGAATAAAAATGTACCAGGGGACCCCAGATTTCTCTAAGTCGTTACTCGTCTGCGTCCTCTTACGTGTCTCTTCCACAACCGAATGTGAGAGGGGCAGGGTGGTGTGATGCAGCATTAATGGACCAGATATATTTCAATGGCCATAGTTAAGGCTGAAATTTTCAGAAGAATCGATAAAGGGGGGGATGCACATCTCCCACTGCATTTGGCAATTAGGAACTGAACTCTCACACTCTTGTGTAATGAACCCCCTATCAATCCTAAATACCAGGGAAATCTCAGCATTAGAATCTAATCTTAATAGGCTGGTTTTCTCCCTTTTCTGAACATCAGTCTCTTGTCATGTTTTTAGCCACAGACAAATCCAAATCTGACTACAAACAGCTATGGACTATGAAGGAAAGCTAGCAATGAATGAAATATTAATGAAGCTATTTTTGTGGTTATGCTGGGCTGCGCCTATAGCTTTCACTCCATTCCATGTGATGACTGCTCACCTTCGCGTATTCTGTAAGGCGACGCAGTTCAGCTCAGCTAGGAGCATCTGAAAGCAAGTGATAGTGGGGACCCTTCAGAGCTCTTTAATTGCAACCTAAACCCGGAGCAGACACGAAACAATAATTACAGCTCAATTACGTGTGCGCACATTTTATTGTGTAGCTCAAAGATTTTTGTCCTGTAATGATCCAACCCTCTTATAATAAAAAGCCAGCAGAAAACCAGACATAGGCTAAAAAAGTCTAGGGGGTCTGAAGTCCAGATAAAATAGTCCACCTGGAGATTTACATGCAAACACATTAATTCTCATAATACTCATGTTGCCAGATAGAGAAACTGGGGCAGAGAAGGGGAATGGCTTGCTCACAGGCACACGCAGGGCGGTAGCAGTGACAGAAACAGAACTCAGGACTTTCCAACTCGTTCTTCCAGACTATGCTACTCTCCTAACCTCAGAAAACAGTGCCTATTAAAACTCAGCAAGTCAAACCAGGGCTCATGTTTGGCTAGTGCAGTGGTTAAGATGCATAACATGGAAACAGCAGCACAAAAGATTATCTTGGGGAGTTTGGGGAGAAATGTTTGTCTGGGAAGAAGGTGAAAAAGTTTTACATGGAAATAAAACAGCAGGAATGTAGCCAAATCTGGCAAGAGACGTTTCTTCCTGTTCCTACAGATCCACAGTGGCACTATTACTGACCCTCCAGAGGCAACACTGAGTCTTTTCGGTTTCCTTTTAATGGCCCCAGATCATCAGCAGATAAGAGGGTAGGTTCTTGCCCACAAGACTCCTACCAGCACAAGCAATGAGGACATTTGAGGCCAGCCAACTTCTAAGGAGTGGTTCTGCACCCTGTGACACTGGGTTAAATCCACATCCTGTTCCCTACATCCATCATGCACCCTAAAACCAAGGGTAAGCAGATAAATGATGTATTGGTAGAAGCTTGAAGAGGTGCACAAGTGATGCTCAGTAGCATCTTGTTTAACTGCAGAAGCCAGGCAGCAGTAATGGAACTGCACCTTGCTGGTATAATTGCTAATTGAACAGGAACAAAGCAAAGTAAAAGGAGTTTTCCATTCTTCTCAGATATCTTCACTGTGGCTAGTCATTGGATCTTGGGTTCTATAAGGCAGCTGGCTTCGTTCTCTTCCGTGGAGAAGAGTTCAGGTCAAAGTAAATAAAAATTGAGATGAAATGATCAAAGCATGTTCACTGTTTGCTCCTGCCCAGAGCCAACAGGGTTACGGAACCAACAAAGAATTGGTGAACGAGGCAATTCCTAGTGAACTTTAAACAGGAATGGATGAGAGATGGAGAAAACCATACATTAAAATCAGCTGATTAAAGAAAAGTGCTTGACCAGCTCTAGAATTTGCTCAAAAATAAGAGGGGGGGGGGGTGAAAGAGGGGAATTGGCAATGTTTTTCCCAAGTTTTTTCAGTTTTCAAAATTCCAAAGAATTTAGCTGGCTTGACATCAAACATTTTATTTGCAAGGGAAAAATACACCAGGCATGAGGGACATCATTCCATAAAGTTAAAGCAATGAAAGAAGTGTTGCCTAATGTCATCTGCTAAATAATTTAGCAAGTCATTTTGACTGGAGTTATTTTCAGAAAATGCTTTAATTTCAAGATAAAGTTTCCTTCTCCATCCCTTGTGCCACAAAGTAAATGAGTGCAGAATTACTGACATTGCTTATATGTGGCTCAGTGTACATGTATATTTTTTAGAGGGGACACGTGGATTGGGGTTGACGCACGGTACAAAATGTCAAACCAGAGCTAGCTCTGCCTTGTTTGAATGTCTGTTTCTCTATTTTGCCTGTTTTTATCTAGCAGATAGTTTGTCATGCACTGTGGGGTATTATAGATTCCTTTGGGCCCATGAAGCCCTCTCAAACAGATAGTAATCTCCCTGTAGCTACCCCACCACCTACAGAGGAAGTTTGAATGGCTGGTGAACTGATCCATCAGTGGAACAATCAGATGGTGGTGCTGTTCACTGAATCACCATGAGCCTTCAACGGCATGACAAGATCGCAATGCAATATCACCTCGTGTCATATTGTTTTAGAAGTTTCCTGCAACGCCACTGTAATTGGGCGCAGCTCATTTGGTGTTGCTGGAGCCATGCCTGCTTACATCAGGGTTGAATGTTGCCCAATGCCTTCTCTATAACTCTCACCCTGAATGACAGGATACGCTGCGAGAGGGTGGTTTTTCCTCTCCCTCTAGGACACTGACAAGTTGGCTGGTCCTGTCTTGTATGCCACAGGCCGAGTCTGGTTCAGGACTCCTTTTATTCTGCCTGGGACCAGAAAGAAAACAGTGTCCAGAAAATCTCCATTCAAGAAAACTCATCATGGCTATGAAATGGAAGCTAAAATAAAGGCGACTGTGTTATTGCTGGAGGACTGTTGACATGGGCATGACAAAAAAGCATTGGTTAAGTGCACAAATGAATATTTTAACCACCCCTGGTGAAGCAGGCTCTCTCCCTTATAATCTTTAACTTGAGGGATTAAAAAAATCCTGTAATTTACAATTTTAGCATGCTTTGAGTGGGCAACACACACGTATCAACAAGGGCTGTGTGGGGACACTCCCCTCCCCAAAAGGTGTGAGACTATGAAAAGAGGATAAATGACGGAAGGGAAGACCTCTGTCTGCTTCATCACAGTGGGAGTACAGAAATGTTGGCGCTAGGACGTTAGTGACATTCAGCTATTGCCAAATACATTAACACTTCACTCTAGACAGTCTTTCACTCAAGGATCTCAAAGCACTTTACAACTTAAGCCTCAACATCACTGAAGATTAGGTCAGTATCATCCCCATTTTACAGATGGGGAAAACTGACGCACAGGGCAGTGACTTGCCCAAAATCTCACTGTGCATCAGTGGCCGAGCCAGGAACAGACCATAACCCCCCAGATTCCAATCCTGCACTCTGGGGAAAAAAGAAAGCGAGCCATTTACTTGAAAAATAATGGGATTCATCAAATGCATTATCAAAAGCAGCAATATCAAGGACTGAGGACCAGTCAGGACATGTAATCATTCCAAAAACAATTAAAGATCATTTTAAAGTTGCATTAACGGTGGGATTTCTAAAGTGCTCGGTGCCGGCCTAACTCTGCTCCTGTAGAAGTCAACCTTGAAAACCCTACTTTAAGTGTACAAGAAACAGACTAGGATTAAAGAGCCTTTGTCAAACGATACCCTAATTATTTGCTGCGTGACCTCAAAATGCAATATATGAGAGCTCTCCTTTGCACTAGCATCACCACACTGCAACCTCAGCATTAGTCAGTCTTACGGCTTATCACACGGACAAAAAAAGTACAATTTAGCTACATATATATATTTTTACTTTTAGTTAATTGGCATTATTATATCCGCACAGTGTCCAGGAGAGGGAAAGCACAGATTACAATATCATTAAAATAATATTTTACATCTCTCTCTATATAATATATATAATTAAAGGAGTGTATGACAAGGTTCTAACTTGTGTGTCCAATAAAATACTTTAAGGGACATGATGCGTCCGCCGAAGTTTAAATGATTAAAAATACTCAAAGAAACCACCCCCTGCCCTCTTGAAGACGTACAACTTTAGAGAATAGTACTCAACACATCCAAAACTGCAGCTATTTGGACTGGATCAAAATAAAAGACAACTGGGATGGGGGAGAAGGGGAAATGAACTACAGGACAAGAACGTTATCCCAACTCTGAATATTAAAAAGCAAAAAAATAAAACTTTTCTCATCACAACAAACACTATTTCTTTGAGTTCAATTCAAATTACGGGGCTCACAGCCAAAAATAAAGAGAGACTGAAGCACCCTCTGGGAGAACTGAATGCAAACTTATGCCAGCTTTGCTATCTTGGCTAGAAGTGTGGGGAAAAAATGACTCCCCTTAGCCAACGTAGTTATGTTGGCAAAGTCCCCAGTGTAAATGCAAGCAGGCATAGTTAATGTTGTTTGGGAAAGGTACACTATGCCGGCAGAACTCCTTTATGTCGGCGTATGCCGTGTCTACGCTAACAGGTTATGTCGGCATAGGTTCTGTAGTGCAGATATGACTTCAGTTCAGGAATTTCATCAGCTGCAGGAATTCAGAAAGGTTAAAGATCTTCGTGTGGCAGGAAGGGCCTCAGCTGGAAAGGATTATTACAGGGGGTGACTGCAAGAGGGATTGTTGTGGTGCAAGTGAAGGGGTCTCCTAGGCCCCATCTGTTCTGGCTTTACAGCCAACCTAAGTATCATGCCTAAATTCATGGATAGCCAAGCTGATGACAACTGGCCAGAATGGAAGGGGCCAGACTGCTTTACAACAGCCACATACTAGCCTTGCTAGGCAACCATGCAGATGGGGCAGAGGAAAGGAATGGCCTCCATGTGACTGGGGAGGGGTGATGCACATCTGATGGGGCACAAGGGAGATTGTCTCAGCAGGGGCAGTAAACAGTGGGAGCGCAGGAACCAGTGAGAGCAGAGAATGCGCTGCAGAGGCTGGCATACATTGGCTGTTTCTTTAAAAATCACCATCAAAGTAAACACAAAACCAGCAGGTAAATGCCAGCTTTTGGTATGGGAAGCTACACACGTTAGGTGGCAGCAGTGACACAGCAGCATGTTCTAACCTTTTCCTCCCCTGCCTGCCTGGGGGGTGGGGAAGGAAGATGAGAGTAATGCCCTACCACAGTGACAGTCACTCCACTGTGGAATGCAGAGGTGTAAGGCCATGCCACAGCGTACAGTTCATTCCCTGCAGCTGTCAATGACAAGGGAGCAGAAGTTATTTGAGGTGGAGTGTAAACAAGATGAGAAGGGTTTAAAAAGCCCAGCAGACATCACTGGAGATGTAGCGTTGTGCTAAGCAATCCATTCTGTACCAGGGCTGCTGCAATTGCCATCAATTGTATGGATTTTGACAAGTAACCCAGGCAAAGGCTCTCTTCAAAGACAGAACTGAAGGGCTAGGAAGGCAAGATACCAGATTTGTGAATGTGGACTGTAAGGGTTTTGGCATGAAGCTTTGAAAGATAAAGTATGGTTTTGGTGCATGCCTGGGAAGCCCTTAAGAGGCTAGGCATGGAGTTGGAAAGCCCGGCATTAAGGAGTAGGACTGACTCCCAATGAGTTTTCTGGTTAACTCTGCAGAATCAGTGGTAAAGCAGCACAGACAGACAGAGCTGCAGTTTGGTCAAGTTGCTTGGATACCCCTCACAATAAACCAAAAACCACCCCACTAAGCCACACTCTTTGTGGACAAAGGATCACAAGTTAGTTCAACCCTCAGCTCTGCCCATCCCAACTTATAGGACACTGTAGTGAAGAACCTTGTCATACTGGTCTCCCCTGCATTCCCCCCCCCCCCTCCAAAAAACCAAAACACAACACCATGGGCCAGCCATGAACAACACATTCTGATTAAAATAAAAAACGGAAAAGGAAGAATACAATGACATTTAGAAAATAGGAATTCTGTTTTTTTTTTAAATATTCATTGTGACAGCATGTTACATCTTTTTGTGCCCACCTTTTCAGACGCAGTTCTAGAATCATGATTGAAGGTACTGCTGTTTTTTTTTTTTTTAAAAAGCCTCTTATTTTTGGTTGTGTTAGACGACCTCAAAACACCTCTACAGGCAGATCTCAAATTCCATTAGTCCAGAGGTTCTCTCTTGGTCTATTCTGTGAACCACTTCGTACAAGATACATCTTCATTTTCTTTACCTTCTTGTCTGTTCTGAAGCTCATCCCCCCACTTCCCCCGCTCCCGTAAGTGCATAGACCATAGTTTAAAACCACTGCACCAGGCCACAGACATCTCACAGCTGCATTTAATGTGTTGAAAAGACAGACACAGCTTATGCAGAGAACTTCTGCTCTGAAAGATAATGCATGGTTCAATCTACAGCACTACCATTGCAGATCACATGGATTCCTATGGAATCATCCCAACAGTTCAGGCTGTGTATGTGGATTTTTGGTGAATGGGCAAGGAAGGAGCCAATAAGTAAATGCAACAGTTGCCTCATACATCTTTAAGACCTGCACTTCCAGTTGCCGGAGATGACACTAAGTGAAAGAAGTTTGTTTCCTCGATTTAACTCACATATTTGGCACAAGTAGAAGTCTTCAAATCAGATTAGATATTTGACATAGGTTTGTTTCTTGCGGAACCTTTAAGAAGTCCCACTATTTCTCATCACTTCCCCCCTAAAAGACTTCACACCCCTAAAGGATGACCTCTTCATCTCCTTTATTCATCAGGGCAAACAATGCATAACCCTGCCTGCCAGTGCCTATCAATCCCACATGGCTAACCAAGACAAAGTAGGAACGCTCCTGGAACCTATTCTAGAATTCCGAAAGCCAGAGCTTGGCCAATACACTATAAAGTGTTGAAGTTCTTGCCCTACAAAGGCATTCCTCTGATAAGACAAAACTTGGAAAGTGGTTGTTTATTGGTATTTTTAAATACAAAACAAAGAGGAGACAATTTAAAGAGATCCTTGACATTAACCGACTCTGCCAAGTAGTTTGGAATACCACAAACCGTTACCCTGTTTAAGAAAATGCTTTGGATTCTAAATTCTTAAGTTTTCCCTCAAAACCCCACCAATCCATTGCTAAAAAATTAAACAGCCACTATGTCATTGAATTTACAAAACCATTGTTTTTTCTTCTCCTGCCTCATCAGAAATTAACTAAAAGACGATTCCTAGAGCTGTGTTAATACTGACCACTTCTGGAGCCCACACTGACATACATCTGACTTGCTCAGGTCAGCAAGTTGAAGCAGTTGTAAACCCACAGTCCAGATATCTTCTGCCACATTGAAATCAAGGGAAAATAGCAAGTTTTGCAAAAGAAATTTGACCGCTGTTGTTGAGAGGAAAGATTATCTCAGCTTCTGAGGAGGGCTTAATGAATATAACAGATATAAAATTAAAATCTATGTGGGAAACAGTTGTAAGTATCCTTTTAAACAGTGCATATTGAGTTCCTTCTGCATATCTTTCCAGCAGATTAACAAGGTCTTGCAGACTCAAAAACACATAATGATGGGTTGGTGAAATAAATTGTGGATGAAGGAATATAGCTTATACGGTGCTAAAATGACACTTTTAATTGCCTGAATTAATTAGGTGGTGATGACAGCCTGGGGAAGGTAACACTCTGCCCACCATGTAAATGTGCAGGGAAAAAAAGAATCAAACCCTCAGAGCTCTGAAATCTATTACTAGTACTTTAGAAAACCATCTCTTCTTCCCCACCTCCTGTAATTCTTCTCCATAAAGGTGGAGTATCGCTTCCTCTGTCTCTGATGATTACGAAGATTAAGCATCCTCATTCCTCTGTGTTTCAGTCAGTTGGGAACAATTCACATAACATGTGCTCTCTCTTCTACCCAGAGTGCTGACAGCAGGAAAAGAGCAATTACTTACACCTGATGTCTCCTTCCATGAACCTGTCCTAGTCTGACCAAGTTCTGCTCCATTAAGCCCTCAGTGCCAGCACATCTGTTAGCATCCTTCACGCTGGGCAATCTGGACTCCTGGTACCAAGAAATCAGTGATTACGTGGAAGCTGGCTCAGGCTCTCTACATTCCCTCAAAGCACCAGGGTTAAGCTTGCCTAAATCACCCAAAAAACAGCTGCTACACAGATCTACCATATGATCTTTCAAATCATACATTTTTGAAAGTTGGGAAGAGCTGGAAGCTTGGTATATCGTTCTGGCATAGAGGAAGCTCCCATTTCACTCAAATAGATGCTTCTCCAAGACAAGACACTTACCTGTGGAAAATGCAAAAGTCAGCAAAGTTGCTGAGAGTGCACAAACTCAATACATGACAACATGGCAACAGTGACAGATTTTCAGGTCTGCTGTCCCTTCTGCTTCAGACAGAGTCATTCCTTGACCAGGGCACAAGCATTAATGTAATCCTGATTTTTTTTTTGGCAGGAGACAAGGAATCAATATTAATTGGATTGTAGAATGTAGCTGTGTCCCCTATGTTGTGAGCTATGTTCTCTTTGCTGGGGTAAAACCTGAAATGCAAAAGAGTTGAGACCCAACTACTGGTAAAAATGGGCAAATGAGCCCATGAGACCCTAGCCTGTTTCTCAATCTTGCTTTCTATTTAATATCTTCCTATCAGAGAGGCAGTCTCAGGCTCAGCCGTCTAATGGTAAAATGTGTCTTATTTTTTAATCGATAAATAATTTATGTTTGATAATCTCAAAAAATTTCTAAATTAGACATTTTAAAAAAATGGGGGTTGGATGGGGTAAAAAACTGAGCCCAACATTACAGATTTCAAGCTATATCATCACCACAATCTAGGAAGAATCTGAGCTGAATGCTACGAATCACAGAAGAAACGGATGAACCTTCAATGTGAGCATGCTCAGTTTGTTAGCATGGAAACAAGGAAGTACTGAGGCACAGTAAATCATGTCTCACAATGGCTGCTGTTTTCATTCTCTTACTGAAGAACGGAAAACAAACCTTTTTTTTTTTGGACAGTGGATGCAAGAATAAAGCATGTTCATTTCTCTCCCTCCCCCCCACTTCGAAGGGTTTTGCTGCTTTTCCAACATAAAAAAAACCACAGCAGCTGTCGTTTAGGGTTCGCACAACCACCTCCCCAGTGGTTTCTTCTGAGCATGCCCAGTAGGAATGGTTCAGAATTATACCAACCCACCAACAGCAAAAGACAACACAGATCCAGCTCCAATGTCACAAAGTTCATCAGTTTGCTGGAACAGGTGGTGTGTGTGTGTATATGCGTGTGTATGGGTGGCTACAGGGACCCGACGCCACAGCCCTTTTCACTGGCCCTTGCAATTGATACTGGGATCACTTTTGTTGAAGATACAGGTGTCCACTGTAATTCTAGAAGTGTAATTAAATACTCAGTTTGCAAGGATGACCAATTCCAATGTCATAGGATGATGCAACATCTGCAGAAGCGCTGTCTGCTGCCCCCTACTGATGGAGGTGGAGTCACAGGAGCGAAGTAGGCATGGACTTTAATATTGGGTAAATGGGTCTGAAAAGATAAACACAGTATTTAAAGAAAGAACAGCTGTGGTAGTGCAATACGCAATCACGCACAGGCAAGCAGTTCAAATGCATGTGGGTCATTGAAGAGCCTGCTATTTTTTCTTTACTTGGTCACCTAAAATTATTTTTCTTTCATAAAATATCAAGCCTTTTACAGATCTTAATGGAAGGTTGGAATTTTATCTTCCTGGATTGATACCAAGTTCTTTTTCTCATCTACAATTTCCTTCTTCTGCCTAGTGAGAGTGGCCTGGAAATTGCCACCTCTCCCACTTCAGCAGAGTTCACCGAAACCGCAGTTCCTCACTTAATAAAATCCCAGGGCCTTTGATGGCAAGGCAGTAATTGCCCTAAATAATAATGTTTTGCTCTTCTTTGGTCTATGAAGCTATAGTTTACTTATGCCAAGCTACTAAAGTTATCATGAAATAATAAAATAAAATTGCAAATTTGCACCGTGATATTGCAGATTACCAAATGCTCTGAATTATCCAGTAGGTTAAAACACAAACTGTAAAGGGTACGACACCAAGAGATGCTGTTATTTTCATGTAGTACCCAAGTGCAATAGATTAGCTTGCGTTATTTACTAGCACATGAGGAGGTATCCATATGAAGTACTCTGTGGTTACTTCATCAGGTTACTTAATATGAGCTGTTGATCTAGCACTGACTCAAGTTATTTCTTTGCTGAGAAGAGGCGAGACTCCCAGGTTTCGAGGGGGCATCATCAGGCTTGTGCATCTGTGAAGTGAGCATTAGCAAGCTGACTTCTCCTGTACTTCTTTTTAGTTCTACTCAGCAGGAACTGTACATGGATCCTACACAAAGAGAAGCGACCATTCCTTCTCCACTAACCAGTGCTTACTGTCATCAGCTTTCTCTCAAATGAGACAGCTGTCATTTTCCACAGATGATGGCATTACCCTGGTAGCACACTCTCTCTCACGCATCTTAAAGACTTCATCTAGATTTCAGCGAGTCTGGAGCCTCATACCCACCCCCTCTCCACATCCAGCCACTTAATAATACGAAAGTAAAAGCCTTGGGAATGTTTTTTTTTTTTTTTACCCTGAGTCTCTTGATTCCTGCCCGTGAGATCTGTTGACAGTCATAAAGTTCTATCCTCTCCAGGCTATGGCAGCTCTTTAGGTGTTCCAAGGAGGCATCTGTGATCAAAGGGCAGTTGTCCAGCTCAATCACTTCCAGACGGTCATGTGCACAGGCCCCATTCCCCAAGTGACGAATCCCATCATCTGTGATCAACTCGCAGTGCGACAAACTCTACAGCCAAACAGAGGTGGTTAGCAGTCTCTGGAAACACTACAGTACAGCCATCAAGAACACTAGGCTAGAAAACCTTTTGGAGAACAGATGGGATGAACTGAGATAAAGTCCTAGAAGAACAAAACACAGTTGAGCAAATCTGCCATGTCAAAGTTTTGAGCAAGTCTGCAGTTGTCCTCTGATGTTGGAGAGGGTTGTAAGCTCTGAACTCTGGTGATCAGATCCCTGGGCCAATCTCTAACTGGCTAAGAATTCTGTAGGCAAAAGGGGAAAGTCATATAATGTAGGTGTAATGGAGAAGGGAGTCAATCAAGTTATAGAATCATAGAAATGGTAGGCTAGAAGGGACCTCAGGAGGTCCTCAAATCCAGTCTCCTGCACTGAGGCAGGACCAAGAAAATCTAGACCATCCCTGACAGGTCTTTTTCTAGCCTATTCTGAAAATCTTCCCATGACAGGGATTCTGCAATCTCCCTTGGTAACTTATTCCAGTGCTTAATTATGCTTAGAGTGAGAAAGTTATTCTTAGTATCTAACTTAAATATTCTTTGCTGCAGGTTAACCCATCACTTCTTGTCCCACCTTCAGTAGACATCGAGAACCACTGATCACCATCCTCTTTACAGCCGTCCTTAACATATTTGAAAAAACTTAATAGGTCTTCCCCCTCAGACATCTCTTCTCAAGACTAAACATGCCCGTTTTTTAAACCTTTCCTCACAGGTCAGTTTTTTTGAACTTCTGATCATTTTGTTGTCCTCTTCTTGACTCTCTCCAATATGTCCACATCTTTCTCAAAGTTTGATGCCCAAAACTAGACACAATAGGGCAGAATAGGGTGGAAAAAATTACTTCACTCATCTTACATACATCACTCCTGTTAATACATTCCAGAATGAAATCATGGGAGATGGAAGAGTCTCAGATAGATGGAAGAGCAGCCACGTAATGTCAAAAGAAAACAAGACAACTATAAAGTTTACCATCTCTGGAAAGTTTACCGGTTCTTAAATACTACAGTATTATACAATACCCGAGTCACAGTGGCAATACTACTGTGAGCTGCAGGTACTGGAATCATCAGGATGACACAGACTTTCACACAATTCATCAGTTACCCTTATTTTAAATATTCTTGTATGTGAAACTGAACTGTGCAGTGAGATGAGACACTTCACCATTCCGCCATCTTGAGTGATGTCAGTCCACCACCAGAGCATCTGCACAGTTCATGTGCCATTTAGTTTGCAGAGGGACTAGGAACAAGAGCGGTGCACAGATCGCTGTGGCGAAGAGTGCACTGGGTGCATGCTCCAGAGACAGAAATTTTGCAGCTAAGACAATGAAGCACTGTGCAGAAGGAGAGAAACCCACTGTTACGGGCATTTCCTGTCCAAAGAGTGCTAGGAAGCACAGCAGGCATGCATGACCACTTCAGGTCTAAAACGCCGTCAGTGATGAAACTGACATTTTAAGGCACGCAAGCTGTTTCAGTGAGAGCTCAGTTCCCCAGTGGCCTTTTGCTATCTTGCACCACACACTGAAGGAACGTTCTGTTTAGAAGTGAGAAAATTTGCTTCACAGGTCACCTCACTCTCGATTGAAGCAGAGACTCACACTCAATGCCTAACTCACTGGGAACTACTCCAGGACATCTAGGTTTGTCAAACCTGGATTCACTAGGTTACAGGCCTGAAGCATTCATGCTCTAAACAAGTGAAGAGAACTCATTGAAAGTCCTCCATTCCTTCCCCAGTTCTTTTTATTTGGGGCCATCATATGTCCCCTTTATTCTATGAATACACCCTTATTGGACTGTCGCCAAAGCTGTTAAAATTCTAACCCACAAGTCAAACTTCCCTTATGAAGGTGATAATACACATTTCACACAGAGAAAGACTCAGAGGTGATGAGTGCTATTAAACTGCCTTTCAGCAAAGACAGCTTCTGAAATATAGTGTGAAGAAGGGAAAAGAGAATGATGCAGCTTTCTATCGAAAGTGCTTATCTGGCCCCCATCACTGCAGTATCTGAACTGTCTCAAAATCTTAATGTATTTATCTTCACAAAACCATAGGGCTACCCCCATTGTACAGACCAAGAATGGATGCACAGAGAGGCTAAGTGACTTGTTCCAAGTTACACACAGGAAGTATGTAGGTGGAACAGGGACTTGAAGTGAGCTGCCCCAAATCTTAGGCTAGTGCTCTAACTTCAGCACCATATCTGTTCCCCCGCCACTGTATGAATTATATATATTTCTATGCTCTAGAGTTGCAACTAAAGCAATTATATCATGTACCGGGATAATTGCTTTCCAAATTAGATAAAGTCTGAACAGACTAACACAGTCATAGATCAAAAGTATTGCTTTAAAAGCACACATAACCCAAACAGAGTGTGTGTGTCTTATTTCTGTGAGGAAGCCTCGTAAAAACTCTAAACTTGATCCTGGACCAAGATCTTTTTCTTTCAGGCCACAAAGTGGGGACTCACTGAAACACCCTTCAAAATAGCAGACAACTGCAATGCAGTAATGAGATGTGGAAGAATTCCTTTTTGGATCATACAATGTGTGATCAGAATTGTGGAACCAGAATGCAGCTGTAAGTTCACAGAGCAGAAGAGTAAAATAAAATGCCATTGAAAAAGGTATCTGAAGGGTTTTAGCAGGGAAGCAAAGCATGAAAGCTAATTACAACACTGCACTTTGATAGCCATGGGATTAACTAAACTGGTGTTGGTGGGCCAACAGCTGCATTTAGAAGTCAGTTGTGCACCCCTCTTCCCAGGAATTCTAACCAAGACAGCACACTGAATTCTGCGACTGCATTCTAGTCTCCACAGATCACAGCTCCAAATCCAAGAAAACAAAGAGCTGCAGTCCACTCCATCTTACACAAACTAGAGGCAGCAAGCACAAACCTGGCAAATTGCAGAGGTAATCTTCAGTTGGGCAAAATTTGGAGGATCCCATTTTATAAAGCGAGAACATGGAAAACTGTTACACACACAACACTTACCAACACCTGAAGCCGTGGACAGTGTATGGAAAGCTGGATTAATGTACTGTCTGTTATCTGGAAGAGACAGAAAGCCCTTTAAGACTGAAATCTTTGTACAGCAATTTCTTCCCAACCAAAGCATGACTGTAGATATCTAAATATTTAACATTCCTCTCCTCCATCCGAACCTGCCATTACTATTTCTTGAACATTTCCAGAACTGGTCTGCACCTGGGCCACATTTCAGCCAAGGTTCCTGTTCAATCTTTAAAAGGTGACTGGAAAGGATTTTTAAGAAGTTAGGCCTGTGGTTTTTGTTTCCCTATAATGGGTGGTTTAAAAGGGTTTAAAAGGCTTTCTTTCTGTTTGTTTTTACATTTGCAACATAAGGGATGTCTGCTCTTCCCAGGTTTTGCTGGAGTGAGTGCTCAATTAAAGAGGCAGGGCAGCAGAACCCTGACTAATACATTCCTCCAAAATGTTCATTTAGTGCTGAAGTTAAACAGGAGTTAACAGCCTGCTAAAAACTCTTCCTCCTCTAAACTGCTTAGATTTCAGTCTCTGGACTCTTTCAGTGTCCTCACTTCACTAGTTCTTCAGTCACTAGAGTCTTAATGTACATCTACACTGCAAAAAAACCACACGTAGGCACAGCCACAGCTGGCCTGGGTCAGCTGACTGAGGCTCGTGGGGTTAAAAATTGCAGTGTTGACATTTGGATTGGGCTGGACTCCAGCTCTGAGACACTGCCCCTCATAGCATCTCAGGGGCCAGCCCATGCCCGAAGGTCTACATTGCAATTTTTAGCCCTGCAAGCCTGAGTCTATTAACCTGAGCAGCTCTGAGGCTCAATGCCCCAGGTTTGTTATTGCAATGTAGATGTATCTTTCCAGCCTAAACAAGACATGAATTTCTAATCTTAGAAACATGCAAAACCTCCCCGCACAATTGCCCTTTTAATAAAACTTGTTAGCTCGTCTTTGTACAAAACAGAAAGAATAGACACAGCTTTAAATCATTTTCTGTCTGGACTATTGTAATTTCCTTTTCTGTGGCCTTCCCAAATCCCTATTCTATAATCATTAGACAGTGCAAATGTTAGGGCCAATCTGTTTTCTCACTGCAGGAAGTGAAAAGTCTTGTCTACACTAGCACTTATGCCAGCCTTGGGGTGTGAAAAATACACACACCCTGAGCGATGTAAGTTTTGCTGGCAAAAGCACTTGTGTAGCTGTATTATGTTGGCAGGAAAGGATCTCCTGCCAAGAGAGCACTGTCTACACAAGTGCTTATGCCAGCAAAATTAATGTCACTCAGGGATGTGTTTTTTCACACCCCAAGGCCGGCATAAGTGCTAGTGTAGACAAGGCCAAACCCTATTACCTTCACTGACTTCCTATCCATTTCTAATTCCAAACTGCTCTGACTTTATACGTTTCACTCGCTTCAAGGGCTTCCTTATTTCATACCCGCTTAACACACACTTTCACTTTAAGGTCAGATTTAAAGGTAATCTTATCACTCTTACGAGGTATGTGCTAAAGGACTGTGTTCAGTCATATATGAAGGGCATTCTAAAAAAGCCTACTGAACGAGTCTGTAGCATTGAGTTATTAGGAAATTCAGATAACAGGCTCAAAGGCTGGTGAAGCATTACAGCCCACGGATTTCTGGGGAGATTTTTGGTTGGAGGGTATCATCTTTATTTCTAGTTATTTCCCTCCACCTTCACATACAAGGTCACAGTTGTTCAAACCTTTCGACTGCAGTAACATTTTATATTTGGAGATTACCTTTATTGATCTCTAACAGTTTATATACCAGAGACCTTTCCATTTACTAGCAGCAAAGATCTCATCCTGGGGTTTGTTGTTCTTGCAGTTGCCAGATTTTTCAAAGGTGCCTAGATTTGCAGATCTATACATGGTCTTTAGTAGACAAGCACACAGTCTAGATTTGATGGGATCTTTATCTTATTTTAAAATTTTCAATATTCGTTCAATGTAATTCTCTCTTGAAAATTGGAATAAAGGTGATCAAACATACGCAAGTAATTCATCTTGTCCAAACTTATCAGCTCCTTTTCTTGCTAAGGATTCTGGAACAAGTTGTCTTCATTTAAAAAAAAAAAATGAAATTTGGGATTCTGTGCTCTCTGATCCTTTAAAACCTAGGCATGTTTGTCACAGGCCATATTTCCACACTGCTGTGACTTCCTGCATGAAACCACCAGAGTCAGGAGCCTGGGTTCTTACCTGAACACACTCTTCCAGGTCCATTTTTTCAAGCTCATGACAATTCTGTACAGCGCAGGCAGGAAATAAAAACACACAAAGCCCAGTCAGTATGTTTAAAATTGTTGGATTCCTCCTTTCTCCACACAGATGAAGTGTGTTTGAAAAGGAAGTGGTCATGTGCAAATAGTCTGTTGCTCATTGGAGGACAATGCAACTAAAAATAGCATAATTCCAAATACCTATCAAGCCTGCCCATTAAATGACATTTATAAAATATCTACTAACTTGTTTAGCTTTTCCTTTTATCTACAGAAAGGAAAAGGGGGTTAATTCACTGTTACTCATATGGAGTACAGGTTGATCTGTCTGATGCATCAGATTGTACAGTGATTTGTATCTCCCTAAATGTTAAATAGTTTCACTGACTTTAGATATATATATTATCCATGTGTATTATCCACAGATACTGTAATCGGGAGTTGGGTGTCTAAATACAATGTTGAAAACTTAAGGAATTTAGAGATAATTACTTAGCCCATGCACTTCCACTCCATTTCAAAACCCAAGAGATGTCTTGCAAAGCATAAATTCATGGGACAGAGCTAGTGTTATTTTGAGCTCCCAAGAAAACAGATGCAACACGCACAAAGTGCAATGCAGCACTTACCTTAGCCAGAGTGGTAAAGCCCACATCTGTTAGCTGTGAACACCTTGCAACTTCTAATATTCTGTATAGAAAGAATTAAGAATGCAATAACCATGGTATAATCATTTTGCTTTACAAAACCTATGTTATTAAAAAAAACAGGCATCAATGGAGGGGGAGGAGAAGAGGAAAAGAGACTAAGTTGAGGCAGTACTCCCTGAGTGGGTGACTTCCATAGAGTATCATTGCACTCAAGCACATTTGAATGGAGGTTCAATTCCACTCCATTTGATAAGCTCACCATGAAGCAGTATACTACATGACACTGTATTTCATGATGATGCACAGGTCATGTAAGAATAAGTACTTAATGCCATGACATATGGATTTAAAGTTTTCTATATAGCAAATTGCTCATTCTCAGGACAGATGACTGAAATTCCCAGGACATACAACAGAAAATTCTTTGCATTTAATAATGCAGTTTCATGGTACCTCCCCTTTTCCCTCGTTTGCTTTATAGTGTTTTACTTCTCAATGTTATAATGCTGCAGGGGAGAGCATTATTTCCATTTCTAAAAATTTAAGATCAGAACTTTCCTTAAATGTGTGATATACTTTGTTTTATGGCATGTTGAACATAAACATGGGATCCAGTTGGAATCACAGCATTGTTTATCATCCTCTTTCAAAGTTTGAGCTGCAAAAATATGAAAACTGACACATGCACCCATAATCTTTTACTTTATTTTTGAGCTTATTATAGAAATTCCATTTCTATTCTGGATGCCACTTATTTAAGCCAAACTTAAAGCAGGGCCCACAGCTGTAAAAGATGCCAAATACTTATCTTTTTTCTACCATGTCATTTTTCTAATTGCACTGTAAAATCTTTATGGAGATGCTCGTCCTAATAAAATATGTATTAAAAAACCATTTCTAGAGATGGCACCTGAACCCATTCTCTGTCTGAAATAGAGAAAATTAACCCAAAATCCATCTTTTGCTTCACTTGCTCTAAAAGGATCATCAATGCACATTAATAACTAGGTATTGAGGCAGAAAACAATGCAGTTTAGACTCTGCTTCCAGTTCTTAGCACAAAAAACTGAGGACTAATTTCAATTGTTTGAACCAAAATAAGGTAACACACAGAGTGAAAAAGGGAATTGTCACTAATTCTATATAGGCACATCAGAGCAGCACACAACACTGCTATACTGACATGAGATAACACTGCGATATCATGTAGAATGATATTCTGTGGAATCAGAAGTTAGGGCATAACTAACTTGGCCTCATCCTCTTCACACTGAATAGCTGGAAATAACTTCAGTGGTAAACAAGTGGACTTCTTGATAGGACAACGAGTCATGACCCTTGGAATAAAGATTGGCAAGGGTATTCCATTACCAGGTCGCCCACGTCTTTACTCAAACTGTATTGTGAGACTCCAGACTGAGAACTCACCTAAGCCTCGGGCAGTTTTGTCCCAGGGCATTCAAGATGGCATCTGTAATGTTAGAGCAGCCAGAGGCACACAAGGATTGCAGTTTATGGCACCCTCTGCATATTGTTATGAGACCATCATCTGTGATTTGCTACAAGAAAAAACAAAACATCAAAACCATTAGTAGTGATCATCAAGATCCAAAGCATTGCCCAATTTGGCCTTCTGAGATAAGCAAGGACACTCAGAGTGAAGGCCAAGTTACACTTATCAGCCAAGAAATGCATTCAAATATTTTTACTTGATAGCTGAAACAGCATAAGGCACTCTGAAATGGCTTATAAATAGTCTGCAGCTGATTCCACAGGCATGCAAATATTTTAGGGGATGGCACTACAGAATCCCCTGGCTAACAAAATAGCGCTGTCTATCAGCTTCCTCAGCAATGCCGACTAAGTAATTCTTGGCTGAAAGTTTAATTAGGAAAGCTTGTTAGAGGTCACAACATCATCCCCCGTAATATAAAGGCTTTTTATTTTATACACAACTTTTAAAAAACTCAATCCACACTACAGTGGTGCCCAAGAGATAAGCGCTAAGACACAGGTCTGAAACCTCATCAAATTCAGCCCCTGAGAGACTTCACAGTTCAATGGAGCTGAACCCTGTTTGGCCAGGGATACATCTGGACCTTGGTCTAACTCCAGGAACCAGTTTGGGATGGCAACACT
Source organism: Mesoclemmys tuberculata (assembly GCA_007922155.1). NCBI lineage: Eukaryota > Metazoa > Chordata > Testudines > Chelidae > Mesoclemmys > Mesoclemmys tuberculata. The sequence continues at coordinate 9,771,980 of ML675642.1, forward strand.
TGAGGCAGAATCTGTCAGAAGAATGACATGTCAGCTGACAGTGGCAGCACTGACCGAGTGCTGGAGCTCAGTTTAGCCCTGCCAACTAGAGGACAGTGTGGTGACAAGAACAAAGTAAACAGTGGAGGAAGAAAAGGAAAGACGAGATGAGTTGGTAAAAAGGCACAGGAACAACATGGGCCTCACTGGATTTTGGGACCTGGCCAGATTTGATTTCCCATAGGGAAAGCACCAGTCTGGAGACTGGCAGTAGCCATTTGGGCCAACTGCTGAAGTAGGAAAAAACGCACTCTAGAAAGGGTTAAATTAAAGGTCAGTGAGGACCTTACTTGGTTTTCCTTTCACCTCCTTCTAACAGTTGCATCTTCCAGATTCCAGGTGGAGTCCCTTTGCTCCCTACTCATATTTCTCTTCTAACCCCTTCACCACAAGTACCCAGTGTTAATACTGAACTCACACTAACCATATATACATCTCCCTTCAGGTGCAAACACTACTCCTTAAAACACATTACTGTGTGAGGCACCAATCTACAAATCTCCAAGCCCCTTCCAACTTTGGTGGAAAGAGTGGAGACAGTCTGTTAATGCTGCCATGTCAGAATAGCTAGATCATGTACACAAAGAACTTTGCTCAGATCCTTTTTGGCATTGTTAATAGTTGATTCAGAGTCTTTCAGCACTGGACAAATATGCTTCTTGATTTAGTTTTAAAAGCTACTGAGTTTGGATGCAAACACACATACATTTTGGCCCGATGGAAAGAATTTTTCCAGCCAGTCCTGCAAATGCGCTTAGAAGCCCCATGGGCAGGGAAGAGAGACACAAATAGTCTTCTTGTCAAACTGAATGCTAACAAGGCTATTTTGGGGGCCTGTACAACTCTACAAATGCTACCACAAAAGAAAGCCAAAAAATATTTTTATACATGTATTTTTTTAAATAGCAAAAGTATAATTTTCCAGTCTACAAAGATGAAGTTTCAAGGGTGGAGTAGGTCTTACACGATCCTGTTTAGAGATGCCCTTTATAGCTACGTTGCACGTAAAATGGGAGTCACAGGAAAGATTACTTACTAAGCAGGTTTGCAGGTTTAAAGTCACTAGCTCAGGACAGTGTGCTCCAATGTATTTGAGAGCTTCATCCTCAAGCTAGAAAGAAACATTTATAGACAAACAATTTGTTACATTCAAAGTGGTCTCAACAGAGAAAATACAAGTTATTGCTCTCTGAATTTTCACTAAGGGAAAAAGCCACTCCGTTTCCAAAATGTATGCAACTAAGCATTATACAATCTATCTTCTACTGTCTCAGGGATTGAGAATCTAGAGATTTGCAAGGTTAGGTTATTGATTTCAATAAATTATGATCAGGCCAAAAATACATGATTAACAGAACGGGAGGTGAAATTATCTTTTAATTTTGATAAATTTTGTTTCTAGTAAATTCATGCTTTACATGGTTCCTCTGTAGCACCATTTTACTCCTCTGTATCACTTGTGAAGTGCTCTTAAAAAGTATTTTTTTCAGTGCAGGAGCCACAAAGGCACCCAAGTTGCTTTTGCTGCTAACAAAAAGTCACTGCCAGTCTTACATCCACGAGAACAGATGGCAAATAATTGATCACAAGGATGTATTCCCATCAATATTTCTCAGGAGTCCATAAATAACCAGAAGCTCAAGCTGTTTTTCAGTGATCTAAATTCTGAAAATAGGCTCAGATTGTTAAACCTCTTACCAGTCATGTATACGTCTCCTAGGCTATTAAAAACCACAGTAACATAAGCTCAGGAAACTACTGGCACCGCTCCCAATATTTGGGTTTGTTTTGCACATAGTGATATATGTACCATTGCTTTGCTTCATATACTAAACATTTATTATTTTCTACACCAATGTACTGTGGGACTAATCATTTGCAAAGTAAATGTTATTGAAGTTTACATGTCCACAGCAAGTAATATTTTGACCCGGCTCCAAAGGGACAAAAGAACCAAAACCAAAATCTGCCAAATACAACAATTTCAATGTTTGGGCAAAAGAGAACCAAGTACGTCCAGGAAGGTGGCTTTCAGGTTTAATCCTTAGGTTCTAATTATGAAGATTTCCAGGAACCACAAGTTGAAAATATAGCAGGGAAAACAGCGCTTCACCTTCCCAAGACAGGAAAGTTGAGTTCTGCACAGTCTACTGCACTTTGATCTTTCAGTCTTTCCTGTCTGATCTACATGTGCACTGAAGATCCCATGGCTTTCTTTCCCCTCCCTAATAAGGAGTAAGGGGAATTGTTCCCATGTTCTTGGACAAAATTTCTCTTGCTTTCACTATTATTCAGCAAGCTGCATGCCAGTTTTCAGCCCAACTACCATTCTCACACCCCAGAATTGGTAGGTGAAGTAATTCCTATGCTTATAAATATTTTGGGATTCTTATGTTCTTGTGATGAAATATATCAGGTTCTACTGTGTCATTCTGACTAAGGCAGGGGCATGTTTGTCTGTACAAGACAATCATACATTCAAGTCCTACATCAGAGCTTGGGCTCATATCTAATGCTACAACTAAGAGTACTAGAGAAGATACTAAATTGTTTGAAGCTACTGTCTTTTGGATGACATTAAAATGGGGTCCCTTTGGCTTGTTTCTGGCTAGCAAGGGTTAGGACCTATAACCTGGATATGAACCCCTCTACCACTAAAAGAGATTCTAATACTCAAGGAAGATATCAGCTATTGCTGAGTTCACAACTGTAACATCTGCCTAAATGAAGTCACACTGCTATAGCCATATTTAACATAAAAAGTTCTTAAATACCTAGAGTATGAAAAGAGTTATGCGAGTTTCATTCCAGTTTGAAATGTGGGTATGTTAATGGCCCAGCATGTAGAATAGTAAGGTTAAAGAAAATTAACTCCAAACAACAAAGGGTAATGGAAATGTCAGCCTTAAAAGCTAATAATGCACAGTTTATATACTAAAATGTCAGGGTTGAAGATCCATCCATGTAGTGTCTTCAGAACCTATTACATCTCAGTCTGCACACAGTTCAAAGAGCAGCAGGGCACCTCTGTGAAAGGGTGGCACTAAGTGTCTAATTTGCTGTAGGAAAGCCTTTGAAATGAGAGAACAACAGTCCAACACTACATTAGCCAGCTGGAAGATTCCAGAGACTCAGGAACTTTATCATGTGATGCCAGATGCAACAATAGCTGGGCTTTCTGCTACTGTCTGACCCTAAAACAGGCCACAGGAAGTCTATGGACATTGCAAGGATATTTTATCTCTTATTAAAAAGAGTTAATGTGAGTGTGGTTTTGTTCACTACAGCCCCTGAAGTGGGGGGAAGGGAGGAAAAAACCCAAAACAAAAGAAGATTCCACTATTAGTTTTCATTTTTCAATGTTCAGCTATTCATGCTGGGTTCAAAGCTAGTAAACAGTTTCAATAAAGCACTTGATGTCTAATTTGTAGATCTTGAATAGTTATTTCAATAAGGTAACATTTTGAAATATAAGATCTACAATACATCACACTTATACAGTCAGCTGAGTTACAGCAACAAGAAATTCATTGTTGTAGTTAGTTTAATGCACATGTTTTCCATAAAGTCATACCTGCGTGCAGCCTTTCAGAAACAGGGCTTTGAGTCCCCCACAACCTCTCACCAGAGCCTGGATGCCATCCTTAGTCACTTGGTCGCACCAGGAGATATTCAGCTGTTCCAGCAGTGGGCATCCCTCACTTGAGAGGCAAAAGGAAAAGTGGGTGGAAATTTAAGAAATCCTGCTTCAAGCCAGATTACAGGAAATTCCAATTTCTGGACTCCAAGTGAGTACAGGAAGCAACACCCACACCCCACATGGAACATTCATTTATTAAACATATTAAACAAAAATCTCCAGATGAGAGCAGCTCGCCAGTGGTAGGCTCAATAGTGTGGCATTCTAAAAAAGGAAGGTAGATCTACTGCATTCTAAGTGGGTCATAGGGTTGTGTCCCACCTCTGTCATTGGATGAGAGGCCTAGATACAGCCAAACCAATATTAAATCAGATTCAAACACCTTGATTTTTGAAACATGGCCTCTGATTTTCCAGGCACAACTTTGGGCTTGAAAATAGCTGCTGGCACAAAAAGAATGCACACGTTTGATCTGCAGTCAGGTAGACAGACACATAAATGCTATCAATTGTGTTTGCAAATAATTACAGGCACAAAACTGACTATAAAATTGGAGGCCAGGTTGAAGCCCTTAAATAAATAAATAAATAAATACATTAAAAGGCTCAAATTCTTGAAAGCCAGCTACAAAGAAAGCCTCTTTCCATTTTCTGCACTCCAATTCCTTCGATACCTTAATGCATCCTTCAATATTTTGTTTTCCTTTAGATTAGCCTTTCTAGACTTGTCCTTTTTAGATAGATCCATTTATTGTAATTGAAAACCCACTTTACTTTTTTTTTTTTTTAAATAATGTAGGTTTCACTCCCTACCTTTACCTTCAGTTTTCTCTTTTGCCTCCCTCGCTCTGTCCCAATCTCTCCTCACTATTGCCTGTCTTCCCCTTCCAATTCTAGATTATTTGACCATTACATTTAGTAGAGTTAAGTAGTTACCACATCACCTAAGCAGTTTAAGACAAGTAATCACGTGCCAGTCTTTTGTTTGCAACTACAGGACGCTTGTTATCTATGCAGTCGGAGTTGTATAATTCAAGAGTCAACTATTAACAAAAAGGTATTTACAAGGCATGTTGACTAAAATCGAACCCTCAGTGCAATCGTGCAATCCAATTATTCTGTTGCTAATCATTTTCAGGATGAGGCACCTGATGTTTAGACCCTGTCTCTCTGCAGACCAGGAGGCATTATCCAGCAGAATTCAGCATTAATATATTAATTTATCTATCCATCTCAACCACCACCAAGGGACTGCAGAGATTAGGGGACATGGTGGAGCAAGGTATTTAGAATGAAACTGGTGCACAGGATCTCAATGCTGTCAGTTCCTACCTTAGTGCTTTTAGAGAGAGGTTGGTTATGGAAGTGCAGGAGGCCAAATCAAGGTGCCTGAGCTTAGAGCAGAATTTACTAAGGCTGGTACATGTCCTGAAAGAGAATATAAACCCCCCCCAAAACTTCAGACAATACATTTATCCATCTAAGACATACATAGATAATGATCATGTATATTATTCCATCACACACACACACACACACACACACACACACACACACACACACACAC
>ML675642.1:9777234-9823841 GCA_007922155.1 Mesoclemmys tuberculata
ACACACACACACACACACACACACACACACACACACACACACACACAGTGTGTACAAGTATATTCACATAAGCTTCCTCTTAAAAAAAAAAAGATAGAGAATACAACATGGGGCAGGCATTGGCGGTTGCTGGTGGGGGACAGAGTGAAATGCACTTAGTAAGCAACCTATACGTGTGTGAAGAGGAAAGATTTTCTTCACATTTTGAATCGTTCAACTTTTGTTGAGGGATTCACTTGCTCAAAACCCAGTGCTGAAGACCATTGTACAGGACATTTCTAACATCTGCTATCAAAGAGGGCAACATAACACTTAAGATCTGTACCCTCTACCCCAGGGGTCGGCAACCTGTGCAGAGAAATTGCAATCTCCATAAATTCCGACCTGGGGGAACAAGGAGAATATTGCTTTTCTGTTCCACTATACAGTGAGCCTTACTATTCTGAAGTGGAGACTTTAGTAGCCTTTTCTGCATCTGAAAAGATGAGTCATATCTGTGTAAACGAATTTCTTCCTTGGCTATATTTTCCCCTTAATGTCAACAACTTGATCTGATCACCTGCCTTGAAATGATGATTTCTTTAAATTTTTATCAGACCATAACAAGTCATTCCATCAGGAAGTAGACCATTTACTCATACCACATTTAGAAAACAAACGGTACTAAGATAACAAGATGGGACAATGGAGTAGAATCTGGAACTATTACCATCCATGAAGCTGAGACAGATTCATGTATATTAATAATTACAAAGATTAATATCCCAACATTCCCCCTAGTAAACACATTACTTACGTATCTGTGATCTTGGTGCAGCCATTTAGGTTCAATACTTCAATATTTCTGCAGTTCTGTGCGAATGTCCTTCATTGGAGAAAAGACAGAACACCACTACTTTTCAGACAATGTTTTCAGATGTTTAGGAACAGATGCTTTAACCTGAACACTACAGAAATAATTTAAAGAACAGGCACTGTTTATCTTGGGCAGACTGTTGATCCTTCCCACATGGGTGCATCTTTCAAAAACAGAGAATCAGACAGGCTACTGAATGCTGGGCTTAAAGGGCAATGCAGAGGAACAAACTGTCACCCACATCTTATCTTTGGAGTTCTCCCAGCCCAGGAGAAAGGGACAGAGGTTCAAGTCTCCAGTGCCAATTCCCCCAATGCTGCAACACCATCAGGTTGACTATGCTGCTATTTTTTAAGAAGGGCTGGGGAGAAAGGCTCATGTTTCAAACACATAAAAAAGAATTATGCACATATTGTTCATTAGTTACTTAAGCAATTATTTTTAATGCGTACTGCTATTGGTCTCACTCTAATGAATTCATGAGTAGATATACTATTCCAGCCCCCTGTGGATGGGGAAGCAGAACCATTCTTTGCTTCATATTTAAAAGTAGGAAGAAGCCATACCACTACCTTAATGCATTGTCTCCCACACCTAGACAGCCACGCAGGCTTAGCTTTCGCAAGAAACCCCCACACCTTTTAGAAATATTCTCCACTACTCGACCCTGTAAAAAGAGAGGAAAAGAATTCCACTGACATCCCCTCTTAGTTTCCATAACCCCTTGATTAAAGTTAAATTCAAAACTTCGTAGGTTAAAAACAGTTTGCATATTATTTCAGGCATAAGGGCGCTGAGCAAACACAATTACCATCAAGGTACCAATATAAAACTGAAGAAGTCTATGATTCAACTTCTAAAAATGGACAAGGAACAATTATCCAAAACCAAAGGAAAAAAGCTGAAGCTAGATACTAGGAAAAGCCTCAACAGTAAGAGCTACTGGGCAGTGCAAGAGACTACCCAAGAAATGGCTGAAGCATCATTACTGAACATATACAACAAATCACAGAAACAACACAGGTAACGAGGATTTGCAAATAGGCATGTGTTGTCATAAAAGATTAAAAGATTTTTATATTGGGGGACAGAGTAGAGATGAATAGTGCAAGGGAGTTTTTTTCTCTCACAGAGGAAGCATTTCAATTTTCCTCTCAAAAACATCTAGAGAAATGCAATAATGTAATAATTTACATGATAAAGTAACTTCACAGAGACCTCAGAACAAGTCTGAATTTTCTACAATGTTGACCACTTTGGATGATGAAATAGTAAAGAGACCAAGGAGAGGAGGGAAAGACTATACAATCTACCAACACACATTAGTTTCAGTGTGCAGTAATATGGACATTTTCTCCTTCATTTTATTCTCCACATCTGATCATTGGAGAATTGAAAGTGATTCACATTTCAGTGTTAGCTACTAACCGTTTGTATTAAGAAATTTTTAATTCCTCCCTCCCAAACTAAAGATGCTTTAGAGCATTAGGGTAGCTACATGATGCTTGATCCTGCCCTGAGGTCCATCCAGTCCTACGAGTCTATGATCCAAAAGGGCTATAACCAGTTGAGACCCCCTGCATTTACCTTCTTTAAAGCCTACTCTCTGAAATTAAACTACTCTGGGAATGCCAACTGCAGCCAGAATGTGCTGCCAAAGTGTTGCATTGTCTAAAGGGGATAAAGGAAGATAAATCCCATGCTGCATTTTAGAAAAAGAAGGTTAAAGGATTCTAAACTGTGTGTATAGGTCCTCAACAGCATCACCATAGCTGTGAATATCTTTGGGATCACAGGGGATTCAAATACATTTAAAAAAAACCCAAAACGCTTTAAAGTTGCAAGTTTATCTTCCTTTAAGCATACAACATTTAGGGCTTAGACTGCTTGGGAATGTCTTTTTAGGTTAAGGAACGGCTGCATTTTAGAGCATCTTGTATTAAAATATAAGTCAATGCTCATGCACAAATATATATTTAGTACACACCGTTGAGGAAGAGAATGGAGAGACTTTAAAGCCATGTAAAACCTATCAAAAAGGGAAAGCCTAGTTTAAATTCACAGCATTACTCTCTTTACAGTCTAGATCAGTGTTTCTCAACCTTTTAAACAGCAAGCACCCCCTAACTTCTGAAAATTTTAATAAGTAACCCAACACTCAATTTTCCAAAGGATTTTATATTTTCATACTAATGTGAGCCATATGTTGGAAGAAGGGATGAGTATAAGGCCATGATACGACAGATGTCAGATCTAGTGTGGGTAGCGTTATCTCCTTTACACCAGGGGTGCACACTCAAGTATGTACCTGGGCTAGAGGAGATGTTGGCCCACACTAGGAGGCTTTGAGTGGCATGCCAATGCTAGGGCATATAAAGCACTGTGCCAAATTTTTGCCACAACATCAGAGGCCAGTTCCTTTATGTCTATATCAGATACTTCGACCTGTCTGGCAGAGTACTTTATTCCTTCTGTCCACAAAGGCTGTGTAACTTGCAGCTTCAGCCAAAACATCAAACAAGCCATTCTCAGGCACATATTTTTCAGTTTGTGTCAAGCTACAAGGCTGTTCTCCTCTCCTTATCTCCAAAAAAATAATTTTTTAAAAAGGAGAATATAATGATTTGATATGGGACTTAGTTGCTTTTTAGAAAATTCAGCCATGAAGAATGCAGGGACTTTAGTTTTCAAAACAGTATGACAACATTGAGGCACAAAGTTACCATTTCCTACAAGCACTTCATAGTTCACGTCTAATAGATTTTATCCAAAGTTACAAGAAGGCATTCCCACAGAGGTACATCTTTTGAACAAACTCAGAACCGGAAATCTCCAGCAACTTCCTGGTTTGTGTTTCCATTTCCAACAAAGGAAAGCAGACACTATAGACTATGACAGAGAAATTTGGTGTCTTAAACGGTATAAGTCCAAGTATACTAGGACTAAAGCCATACTTGATTCTGTTGAGTGGGAGAGAAAATCTAGACCAATACTTATCAGCAAGATCTTTCAGCAAAAGAACATATTTATCCCTGTTATTTCTGCTTTTAGTAAACTAAAAAACTGCTTCTTTAAAATCAGTGTAGATGTACATGCACAAATACCATTCAGTCCTGGTACAGTTAAATAGTTCTGTCCATTTTCAAAAGATGAATTAATTGCTAAGACTATAAAGGCTCCCTGAAGCTAAGAAGAACTGAAAATTAATGATTTCTATCTCCAGGGAAGGTAGAAAGGGTTATGCTGGGGGTATTAATCTATTCCATACTGTAATTACATTTAAACAAGAAAAATGGGTTTGTATGTCACTTAATTATACCTCGATATCCCTCTGGAAATCAAACAGGTCAATTCGCTGCCAGTTACTGCCATCCAGGGCCAGAACATTCCATGCCTTTATTGGGGGGAAAAAACGTCAGTGCATGATTAATATGAAAAAAATGCCAGTGGGAATCTAGTTACAATTTGTTCCTTTCAGAAACAACATTGTGTCTCAAGTGAAAAAGTACCAAATAATTATTGCAACTGATGAAAAACCCTTGGTTCAGCAATATTCTCAGTTCAGACAAAACTTACCTTGTTTATTCAGGGCGCTCTTAATTCCCCAAATATCACTGGACACATATGCAGGCAAGTTCAAGGTGTCACAGAGATTATCTGCACACAAATGATATTTCCATTTGTGGGCCACACAAACTAAACTTTTTATTTTGTATTTTAGAAAGGAGCTTTCCAACAAGAGAACATATACAGTGGTAACATATTGATCTCAAAGCATTTTACAAACATTAAGGCTGTTAATATCCATGCAAGGTAAGTCAGTATCATTTTCTATATTTCACAGAAGGGAAAACAGGCAAAGGCTCGCAGGTTGATTTCAGAGTTCTGAAGCATCCAGAGACTCCACTAATAGTAGTGCAACCTGTAGATACTCAGCACCTCTGAAAAATATCAGGTCACAGGTGACTTGACAAAGGTCACAGTGAGTAAGTCGCATAGCCAGGAACAGAGCCTGGAACTTGACTCCTAGAGTTCCTCTTCTCTAAACAACAGACCACTCACTGTATCATTTTCTTTCACATTTGCTTCCTCAGTGACAGCTGTGTTCAATCGCCACCTCTCCGAGCTCCCTGACTTCCCATCATTTCCTTCTAGGCAATTCTTCAGTCATTTCACAATGCTGGATTTGTAACATCCAAATTCTGAGAAACTGACCAAGGGTCATATGCACAGGATGACATCACTGTAGCATCAAGCAGAAGGTGAAGTGGAGATGTGAAAAAGGAAACAAACACCTGTATCCATATATTAGCAACTGTAGCAAAGAAGAATGCTGAAGAGTCACAAGTAAAGGTAATTTGCTCATGGAGGCTCCATCATGGAAGTTACAAGTCACTAAAAGTCTCACACATTAGCTGTTTCAACACCACATTTATTTCTGAAATGACATGGAGCACCTATATAAGCAAATCCAATCTGTGTACAATGGTGGTTGTTTAGAATTTTTACTGGGCACCAATTAAGTGCTATTTAACCACAAAACAAGTTAAAAGAGATTATTAAAAGAGCTGACTTAAAATGTGAAAAGCAAGAATGCTCAGAATTTAGGCAGAGAGTCTGTTCCTAACTCACCAAGGTGGTAAACAGGCCCAGAACAGATATTATACAGCACACATGCTACAATGCCCAACAACAAAGAGGTAAGTCACGGACAGAGCCTTAACTTTGCATTTCTTTACCTCTGTAAATTTAAAATCAGATGATCTTTTAAAAAAATGTTACAGTTCATTTTTATATCAGCAAACAAACTTTAGCAAAGCTATTTTTAAAGCATACATTATTTTCAGCCAGCTACTTTACTTACCTGTGATCAGAATATTTCAAGATGAGCCTCTGCATATTCACATTTGTGGGATCAAGGCACCTGCGCCGCAAACTTGCAGAGCCTATTGGAAAGCAGCATCCATTGGGGCTACTCTCACTCACTCACCCCAGGAGGGTTCCAAGGATTTGAAAGGGGGGTGGCCCTAAGCACCCCTACATTCATTCCAATAACTCTGGAAATCCTAACCTGAGGCTCTGAAGAAGTGGGGATGGTGGGCAGGTAGTGGGAATATGCAGAGGGTCATCTCCAAGAACACTGGTTACAGATAAGTAACCTTCATTGCCTCTTTAAGTGGCCTCTGCATATTGCCCCTTGTGACAGTTTAGCAAGCAATACAACCCTCAGGAAGGGGGGGGGGGCGCCTGCAGAATTCTAGGTAGACAAGGAAAGCACAACTGCCAAACAAGCATCAGCTCTGGATGCCAGGTCAAGAGTGAAGAGAAGCAACCGATCTTGTACTCCCAAAACAAGTTTAAATGAAGGAACATTTTTGCTAAAAACATGTATATCTGCAGTATCAGTATGTAACATGATGCCATGAAGACTGAGTGAGGGAATCCCATGGACACTCCCTTCTACCAGGATGAGGAGTGACAATTCCAGAAAATTAAGCCCTGTGAAGTTATAATTGTGACACACAGTGCAACAGATAAGCAACCTTTGGACCAGGATAGACTGGCTCATAGTATCAGTTCCTTTTCTCCAAGTGATTGGGAAACGGGTAGATAAAATGTGGCCTGATATAATAAGAACAAGTTCTCTGAATATGCAGATGTACAGTACACATTCAGGGAGGCATGTAAAATAGGCCCAGGGACAGACAAGACATTCTTGTGGTCTGCAAGAGATTGTTGGTATAGAGATGTGGGCAGCACTACCTGTTCTCTAAGAATGCAACTTAAAAGAGATATAATCATTAGGCTTGTATGTCAGTAACTCTCTGAGCTATTAAGAATGGCATTTTCATTTAAATAGTCTAGAACAACAGTTAAAGATGACATTATCAGGTCCACTCACTCATGAGCTGTCCAGATGGGAGATCACAGAGTAGATTTGACTGACCCAAAACTCATGTCTCTTTCTCTTTTAGACCTTAGCATAACACCCATAATCAAGAGATGAAGCAATCTGGAGTCAAGACATTGACCAGAGAAACTTCAAACCTGGACAGAGATTCTTGCCCCATCTCACAGGCAGGAAACCCAGTAGTTTGGAAAGCAAGACTTTATGGATGTTAATTTCATACCCATGATTTTGATGGACACAATTGCCTATCTCTAACTTTGGCTAACAACGGCAACTTGGTACCAACTGAATCAACATTCAAATGGCCTCTTAATTCAACAGAATCAGTGGGATCATATAAAGAAGTTCCTGCTCTTGATGCAGGAAAGGAGTACAATGCTTATGTTAGGACTTGCTTGTCTTGGATCAGAACCATGCCCAAGCATGGTATCCCTGTTAAGTCCTTCTCCAGTTGGTGTTTACTTCACTTGCAGAACAAGATAATAGAAGATAAAACCCTTGCTTAGAGCACTCGTAATGTTGAGTGAAAAACTCTTCTCAAAGAATTTACAAATACATAACATTTTCTCCAGGCAGATGAGTTACTGGACCCATCCAATGAAGGTACAGAGCCTTAAGCACAGGAAATTTCCCTGACAACTGGCTAGAGCAAACCCTTCTGTGGTGGCCTGTGTAATACATTCCCATAATGCTGTCCATCAGAATTAGACAGATTCAGATTTTATGAAAGGGAGAAAAACCTTGCAAGTCTGAGAAACAGCTCTCAGCTCTGGTACCTTTATGTGGAACCACATCTGCCACTGAGTGCCAAATCTTGGAGTGGACAGAGGTCATTGTGAAGAATCCCTCACACCGTCTAGGAATATTAGTGCAGACAGCAGAAGGTGATAAGGGAACTCCATGAAGGGCATGTTCTTTCCCTATTTTATGAAATAAGGTATTTGAAAATACTGAGATATTGGGGCACAGGTATTCCCGTCAAGAAAAAGTGACACTCACAAAAAGCCCAGCTGAGGCCTCAGATGTAGCCTGATATTAAAGCTATCATGTATCTGCACCAGTAAGGAACTTGTCCACTGCAGGAAAGTTTGCAGGACTGGAATACATCAAGGCTCAGTGACCACATATCTACAGGGGTATGAAAGTACCCTTATCTATGCAAACAATTAGGGAAGAGCCATCTAGACACTTTATTGAGGGTCAGGTTTATACACAGAGACATCCAACCATTCAGGGAGGAGACATATCTACCAGGCATTTAATAGAACACTTGCTGTCACAGCTAGACCAATTTATAAGGTACATTTTTACTGATGGGGTCTTTTCTCCAATCAAAGCTATGTATAAAAGGACAGATATGTGACCATGTCACAGAAGAGTGCATACCACTAGCACCCTGCTGGAATAGGAGAGTTCTATTTCTGGAACCCAGAGATGAACACAATGAATCTCAGGGAGTTAGCATGGTCAGACAGCATTTTGCCCCATGCCACATAGTCTTATTGTCCACGATATGATAGGTGGCAAGTCTCACGCACATTGGGGCCAGGACACAAACCCCACGCACCACTAAGTGTAGGTGATGCAAGTCTCAATCCTGAGGTGTAACCATTCCTTCCAAGATGAGAGGAATCAAAGCTATGTTTACTGAGAGTTCCAAAATTGCAGAGCCAACTGCTGCATTGGACCCAGGTGGTCTACTTCTTCCAAGAAAGGCTTGGTAATGCTAAGGATGGGTGCACCTATCTTTCTAGAACCCATGCAAGGGGCTACCAAAGACACCACCCAATCCTAGACATTGGGTAATCCATGGTGGGGCCAGAAGCAGACCTGAAAAGTCTCCTTCCTGGCTTAAAATTGAAGGTAGGTATCCCAGAGCCCCATGATGTTCTAACAACATTTTCTCCTACAAGAGCTCAGACACATGGATCTATCACCGTATCTATGATGTCCAGTTCAAGGACTATCATAGTCCCTCACATAAAGCTCTACATCTAAAAATATCTAATATAAAGCTCTGCATCTTCTTTGCAGAACTTTGGCAATGCCCTTTTTAATTCCCTGAAGAAGCGGGATTCCAAGAATCTCTTTTTTTCCTTTGCATTCAAGGGTTACGAAGTGACTGTGCAGCCAACAGGAGTATCAGATGGATCCTGTGACACTGCACCCTGTTTCTTCTGCAGAGGCTGTCACAAAGAAATCTCTGGATCTGTGAATTTCAAAATAAATAGAACTGCAATGGGTATAGGGAGTCTCTGAGCCTGGCATCAGTTCTTAGCCTGTCAGATTCTTGTGAATCCAGTCCTGGGCAGCTGAGCTGGCCCTTAAGAATGGGCTGGGAGCCCAAGAGAACCTCAACAGTTCCTATCCAGAACCAAGGGGAACTGACAGTTCCACAACTAAGTAAATTGGCTACAACTTCTCATAGTAAAAGAGTCTAAGAAGAGAGCAGTCCTCCTTTTCTCACCTACAGGGTGAGGGTCTGATCAATAGAGCACTGGAAGGGGAAAACATTCTCTCAGACAAGCAGGACACTGAGTGAGTGCATCTGAAGATAACTAAACAGGAAGCACAGTGGGGAAAACATTATGCTGTAATGAAGATCCACCATTCCAGATCTCATCAGAAGCTTGTAATGCATTTCCTCTTTCCAGTTTGTGAGGACCTCCAAATGATCTGCTTGCTTAGGCCACAGTATTGGGCATAGAATCAGTGAAGCAAGCAATTCTGCAAAGATCATGGTGTTGGAAATGTAGTACCAGAGCCCACTGACCTGAGGCCTCAGTGGTACAGAACTCTTAGACAAGTCTCAGATGTCAGCTCCTCATGCTGGCTGGATCCCAGGTAACCAGATTCCTTCTCGGCAACTGTGCTCTGCAGTCCTTCATGTGTGACTGCTGCATCTGGATTCAGGGTCTGATCCTAGCTCCATTTGGATCCAAAGCCAAACACGGCTTCTCCCCCCCCAGGTGGGTGGAGGTAACTTTAGATCTATGCTGTTTGGATTCAGGTTTTCCAGCTCCCCAATCCAGTCTCAGCCAACAAATGCGGATCTAGACTTTACAGGCCTAGATACACTGTAGGTCACTGGATCAGAGTTTTACAAAATCAAGGAGTGGCTCAAGCCACATTGTATAACAACCTGCAAAAGGAAAGATTATGTGGTTAGTGCAAAACCATCAGCTGATTACAAAAAAAAACTTGTTAAATGTTCATAGTTCAAGATTGCTTATACCAAACTCAAGTAAAAAGCAGGTTTTTAGAGAATTAATAAATCCAGTGGGGGAGAGGGTGGGGAAAGAGGGAGAGAGTTTATAATTAATACACTGATGATTAGCTTATACTATTTGCCACATCTAATATTTTAAGACCACATTTCCATGATGAGGTTTGTGCATTTGGATATAGTTGGAAACTTGTATTGGAAGTTTCTGCATCTAAAAGATTACCTTGGACCGATGGAAAAACTCCATATTTGGAACAAACAACCACTGTGACGGGAAGCTCCTTTTTGCTCTGAAAGGACTAGGAGTATATACTGTGGTGAGAGACTAATTTCCTAATAAGCCATTAAGTGAAGATGCACACTCAAACACTAAATATTAACATCTCAGAAAAAAGAATGAAGGAATTTCAGGGAAGTTTAGGCATTTCTTCTTAGTAAGTCCAATCCACTGACATAAAAGATTCTTCCCCTATTAAGCTATTTGACATATTAAGTTAATGTCTCCCGACTTCATCATAGATCAGTATTTCTCCATGTGCTGGGACTGTGGGAGCGGAAGGGGGTAAGGATGACACTGCAACCTTGCTGAAGCTCTAAAGCAAACTATTCTCTCCTGCCTCTCCATAAACTTAACTCCTTAAGGACATGTCAGTCATGATTTTCATAGGAGTGCATTTCCTCTTCTCCTTACTTTTACCCTGATGGTTTCTGCATGGACTTGCAATGCTGAGAATGAGACATGATTGCTAGAAGACAGGTCTGGAGTCAAGGCTGAGGGTAAATGTACTGCATAAGCATGACATGCTGAGATGAGCACTTCCTGTCTCATCACCATGGCTATGAAAGCCTTAATACGTGCTGCAGCTTTGGTCTTCAGGCTTGTTTTATTTAGCTGGAATTGGTGGTGCTGGGCAAGAGATTTGGTCTTGGCATGAGACTGAGGAGATAGACTTTGAGACAAATATAAAAGGTGGTGCCAAGGCCAGAGCAGTAAAATGAGCCTTGGATCCTGTGACAGAGGACTTTGGCATGGAGGCTGATTTCAGTATCCTCAATGAGACAGGAGCATCAGGTGTAAGCCTGGAGAATCCAGATGAGGCAACAGCCTGAGGCTTCTGTCTTCTAATACAAGAAGCGATGACTTGGCAGGCTGACTGCACACTGGGTTACTGGGAGAGTCTCACACAGACAGAAAAGGCACAGGCCACAGAAGTCAGTCTCCAGTATGACTGCCAAGCAGGAGGTGCATCTCTTGAAGCCCTTGGAGGCATGGTGTCCCAACATGGCCCAGGACAAGGACGGTCCAAGAATACCAGGACAAGGACAAGTTGTGTGCGCTAAACTAGACGATGCTACTTTAACCACAAGAAAAATAAGCTAGATCAAGGCCATAAAGGTGAGTTCTGTTTACAGAAAGCAACAGAGGCACTAAGGCAGTTGGGGGTGCACTTCCTTATGTAGAGT
Organism: Mesoclemmys tuberculata; assembly: GCA_007922155.1. Taxonomy (NCBI): domain Eukaryota; kingdom Metazoa; phylum Chordata; order Testudines; family Chelidae; genus Mesoclemmys; species Mesoclemmys tuberculata. The sequence goes on from ML675642.1 coordinate 9,788,692, forward strand.
AGGGCAAATATCTCACCTTGGGTGAGATCTCTCCTGTTTCCCCTGAAGACAAAGTTTTACAGGGCACCCCTGCAAACTGCTCTATTCCACAAGCAGGAATACCCAGAGTCCCCCAAAGAAGAATCCATTGTTAAAGTTTCACCTCCTTAATAAAATGCACTTTGCAAAACATTTCTGTAGCACCACAACTGCTACTGTTCACTTTTAAAAGTGATTTTTTTAGAAGACATTAATAGGCTTTTAAAAATATGTATTACTTACTGTATGAATGAGAACAAGGAATTGGAGGCCTTAGCTTGTGTTTATTAAACACAAAAAGATATGTTAAAATAATGTTATGATTCAGTTTTAAATACACAAGTCAGGAAATATAAAGTTACATACTCATAACACGTGTAACTCTGCCATCATATTTATAATATATAATTTATGATTCTATAATACACAGCACACAGTCAAACAATTCACATTTTAATGTGTGATCCAGTGAAAGTACTATACATTTGCGTATTAAAAGGCAGTTGTATGTCATCTGTGGTACTTAACTCCAATGTGTTCATAGGTACCCTGTGAAAAAGCAAGGGTGTGACAAAATGAGAATAATAGATAAGGTGGATAAATGACTTTGGAAGCCTGTGTTAGCCAGCTGATAGCCAGAGTTGCTCCTTTGAGAAAATGAAGTCACCCTTAGCATGAAAATCTAGTAGGGTCCAAAGAACACATGACTATGACCATTGTGTCTGAGGTCTGGATGGGGTATCAATTGCAAACCAAAACAATTTATAATACAGTTTTGTATTATTTAGGGCTACCAAGAATAAAAGCAAATCCACGGACAGCTTATCATCAAGTGGACCCAAAACTGTTCAGCTTTGTCCTACAAAGTCAGCTGATATTGAGATTCGCCAAGAAGGTAATTCCAATATACCAGTGACTCCACAGACAAAAGGATTTTTATATAAGCATTTACAACATGACTAATGTATATGATTCATTATGATAATGTTTTCTGTCAACAAGTTATGTATCTTATTAGATGACAAGATACAAGTAGAAATTCCTTAAAACAAGTCTAGTAGCTCTGGCTGAATTGGCACTGGGGTTAGTGGAAGTTGCACACCTGTTTTCCCTCGAGGAGTCACAGGTGGTCTATATGACGGCAGCAAATTTGCCGCTGTCAGATCGATGTCTCTGGATCGACTGAGTGGTCTGTGTAGACCTGCTCAGTCGATCCAGAAATCGACGGAGGAAAACCACCCCCATAAGTGGCGTAGCACTGCGTCGACAGGAATGCTGTTCCCAACGGCGCAGCACAGTGTGGACGGAGCGCAGAAAAGATGCAGCAAAATCGATGGGAGATACGCAAGTGTTTTACGTCACTTGCATATCTCCCGTTGACTGCTGCCAAATCCGGAAGGTAAGTGTAGACCAGGCCTCAGAGTTGAACTATGTTTGCTGAGTTGCATGAAGCTACAAACTACTTTAGCAGTCAAAAACACTGAATCAAATACTCAGTTCTCCTTCCTTCCATCTCTATTTGCGTCGGCTACTCTGAAGCAGGAGGATAACTGCTCACTGAGCTCTCTTCATCGTGTTAAAGTTTAATTCATGAACATGATACATATGCATTAACCCTCCCAGATGTTAGCTAAACAATGTTTTTAAATGAGTTTTGCTAACATGAATTGAACACATTTTCCCCTGTTCAGCGTGGCCTTTCTATATCCCCTCTAGACTGTTGAGAAAACTTTTTAAAAAATTGCTTTAGCTGATCTTTTCTCTTCAATATCCTTAGTTGCCATCAAAGGGATCTACCTAGACATTCAAATCCACCCCCACTGTAGTAAATCCCTGAAACTCCTGGTATCACTAGGTTAACTATGGAGAAAGAGGAATGTGTAAACATAGCTGAGACATTCTTTTAACAGAATTTGCTGGCATGTACTTCCCCAAGCTGAGATAAAGAGGGCAATTTGGACCTGTCAGAGACAGAAGAAGAAAAATAGTACTGATAGATTTTAACTGACATAAAGATTCTTACCCTGGAAACCTGAGCACAACGACATAGAGTGACCACATCCAGAAAAGAGAATATTCTGTAAAGCAAACAAAAATACACTTTCTTTATAAAAGATATTTTGATTATTTGCATCTAAAATAAAAAGAATGTAGAATGCTTAAAGAAGGCTGGAGAGAGAAAACTTCTTTGTAATTCAGCTGAAAACTTACTGCAAATAGAAGTGCAGACCAAGCAGTTAACAAAAGAAAGCAGAGTCCCGGATATTGGACTGGTACAAAATATTTAATCTTTTACCTTGTAGTACTTGCTGACAGAGTAAACTGAATGATTATTTATCAAAACAAATGCTTACTTCTTCTACCTTGTAGCTCAGCAGTCAACAATGTTCGATTAGTTAAAGAAACAGCAGGATAAATGGTTACACTTCAACACAAGAGAACAGCTGTACAAAATCTGTTTGTTTACCACTGAAAAATCCTTTTATCCTTAACAGTTGCATAGCACCAATGGCAGTCAGTGGAGTGCATAAGTTAAAAACTTCATGATCTGGTCCCAGTTCAGGAATTTATATACAATTTCCTGTGATAATTAAGAATTAAATACTACAATATGAGAAATGATTAAAAGCGTTGTTGTCCTCATGCCCCAAGGACGAGGTGGAAGGAGTCCCTTGTTTTGAAATAGAGGGCAAGTGCAATTTGCATAAAGTCAAATGAGTTTATTAGTGTGCCTATGTAATTATCTAGCTCAGATGTGTTAGGAGTGAACTAGCTGGGTCACTTGTACATGGAATGCTGTCCCTTCGCATGAGGGCACTCCTGAATATTCAGAACAGCATGGTGCACAGACATCCATTTTCTTGTTGTTATATTTATCAGAATCCTAGAAGCAGATTGTTGTACTTCATTATTTTTCACTGGACTCAATATTTCTACTCTACCATCATTTAAGCATATACAAATACAGTACAAAATCCACTTAAACTCTTGAGGAAATAAGGAGTTTATTAACATTGTCTGAGACTTGGAATAAGATGTATGAAAAGCAAGATTAGGAAGGAGATCAAAGACATTAAACAGTAAATGCTTATGATGGCAACTATGCTAAGTGAAATAATCACAAGGTCAAGAGTTTATTACAAACATATTGCAAGCATTTAGTTAAGAGAAAAGACAGTATGCATACTGATGCATATATGAAATGTGTGTGTTCATATTTGAAGTTGAAGAGTTTTTAGAAAGAATGAAACATATTAACATTTGCATTTTATAAGGCTTTAGGGGATAAGCTATTTTGTTCCATTACTACGACAGGTATCTTTTTACAAGGTATTTTCAGTTTACTTTCATTCGAGGTGCCTTTGTTACTGGAGTAAGGGTTTATATAAGGTTAGAAACATCAATGACTAACTTAACTCTATTCACCCTCAAATTTTCTCTACTGTATAGGACTTTTGTAGGGGACTTGTAGGTGCAATTGAACTACTAAATCTCTGAATTTTTGCACACATTTAATTCATCTTTTTTTTTTTCCTTTTACATAACAGGATTACTTATATTGTGGAAAAATTAAAGTACTATTTTAAAACTGGTGTGATTATTATGCAGGCTTTACAAGGGAGGAATATGGTTAGATAATGTAACTGATCCACATCATGCAGTTTCAAAATACCATGAAGAAGGCTGAGAGATTCACAAAGGTAAGAACAAACTCCAGAACATTAAGCTAAACACGGGAAATTTGGGATATCTAGATGGCCCACTGACACACACAGCTGGACTCGAAGGTGTACCTACTTAAAGACTCAATGTACCCCAATGCAGCAGGAAGTTGCTGCTGCAATTGCTGCCAGACTTGAACCAGGAGGGACCTGGGACCAGAACAGAGGGCACTGTGGAAGTTGGGCAAGGAAAGTTTGGAAACCCTCCAGTAAGTTACTGTCCTCCTTCACCCCTATGAATTTACTTCAGTATCCTCTCTCTTATACCCAAGCACCACCAACTTCTGATCTCTCTCCAAATCAGCTAGAGAGGAAGCTAAAGCTGAAAAGAAGCAGGAGAGAGGAGGCAAAGACTGATAGGAATGGGCTGGAGTAGTATCTTATACAGAGAGGACAACAGAAATCTCTGCCTAATGCTTTCTGGTTGGTGGACACAGATACTGCAACAGTTGGGATCACAAGGTGCTCAAGTGAACTGTCCTTTAATGTAAGTGGCAGGGGGCTGGTGGCAGGGTTTTTGGTGAGGTGTCCATTGATCTTACCTCCTTTGTTTGAGAGAACCTAGATACAGTGACCTTAAAGGATATCCTGAAAAACTCAGTTCACCCCTTCCCAAGAGAGTCTAGGGGTAAGAGATGAGAGGACAGGAGGCTAACTGAGGAGAAGGAGGGCAAAACCATGGCTTGGAACTGGGAAAATATTGCTGGTAGTCTGTTTTTCCTTGCATGATTTAGAAGCCTGACAAGAACCCTGGGCGACTGTTACTGAATCTATTTTATATAAATTGTGTAACGTATCCATAGCCTGAGATAGATGCAGAGAACAAATAAAACAATGTCAGTCAGTGAGGTAAAGCTGCAAGAAAGAGGCACTTAAAATAATGAACAAATGTGTATTGCTGACAAATTCCACTTTACACCAGGTAAGGATTAGGAAGGGTTATTACAGCTGTTACTGCCAACTCACCAGCCGGACAAAGCAGTTTATGAACATTAGTGTGCATACTTTGTATTCAAAGATAATACAAGTATTTGCACAAGGTAATCTGTAAATAGCAAAGCCAAGGGTTTGCAATTTTTCAGAAGTGGAGACCGGTAGGACAGAATGACATGATCGTCTACAGCAAACAGCACTATCGAAAGGGTGTGGAAAACTCTGACATCATCATCAATGGAAGTATATCCGTTGACTATCTTGGAAGGAAATAAACGCTTTATCCACTTCCCAAAGACAGACAAAAATCAATTCACAGACCTCGGTGCAGGTCTCATTTGTCAACTTCCTGAAGGCCACCCTCGTTACCCATTTTGTTTAGCGTTGCTGTAGGAAACAGGATTGCAAGCCCTCATTTTCATTAACCTTGTGACCTCTAGTGCTCAACAATTCTGCACTGGCTCCTAACTCGCTCTTTCGGGGACAGCAGACAGGGGAGAGTGCAGAATGGGTATGACAGTACAACAACAAGCCCGCAGCAGAGCACTGAGTGTTTTATAAGAAAAGGGGTTAAGGCCTTGTCTATAAGGGAAAAAAATTTTCAGTGAATTTTTCCCTGCTATAACTCCAGCAAAAGAATGCTTCCACCCAGCTTTGTTTATGCTGGCTTAAGCTACTTCCCTTGTGAATCACTGCATCCACAAAGGTGTGCGCTATTTAAAAAAATAACCACACAGCATACTAGGCAGATATCCCATGATGTGATATTCTGCCACTGGGTTCTATGTATTCTATGATTTTTCTCTTGATGCATCGTGGAATGCCTACTGGAATTCTGGGATTTGGAGGTCAAACTAAAACTCCCATGACTCCCCTCCTGACATCCCATAATTTGTCTGGTTTTTTTTGCAAGCCAGCATTATTTCCACACAACATGGAGGAAACACTGCTGAGTGCAGTGATCTGGACAGTCATTTATATAAACAGGCTCTTCCACATGTACTGGCAGTTGTGCAGGCAGATAGTTTTGAATGAGTTGGGAGACAGCCACTACATGCCTCAATGATGCTCAACAATCTGTCACATCTTGTATTTAGCTCAGACACTCTAGTTACTTTCTCCAGACCTGAGAAAGAGCTCTGTGAAGCTCGAAAGCTTGTCCCTTCCACCAACAGAAGTTGGTCCAATAAAAGATATTGCCTCATCTCTCCTATCCTGGGACTAACACTACTACCACAACATTGCAAATACCTTTTTGGCATCCAGCCCACAGCAGGTTGGGAAAAGAAATTACTTGCTCTACAGTAACTGTGGTGCTTCAAGACATTAGAGTCAGAGCAGATCTCACTATAGGAGCGCATGTGCCTCACACACACAAGATAAGATTTTTCTGAATAGTGGCTCTGTTGGGTTGGCACATTGCCCTAGGCTGCCTCATGCTCCCATTCAAGGGTACAAAAAAATGGACCACTTGCCTTCCCTCAATTCCTTCACCATAAAAAAAGGTTGAAGTAGCTGAGGACTCCTAAAAGTGGGAAGGAAGGGCAGGCTGTAGGAACTATATTGACTATGTGGTCTTGAAGGTCTATGGTTACTACAGGGTAAGTAATCATCCTTTGAGTATGTGTTAGTATGGACCACACTGCAGGAGAATGGCAAGCAACATCCCTTCTGGACAGTGGGAATGAGAGGTTCAAGCGGAAATAGTTGAACAGTGACTGAAATACTGCTCTCCTGGACCTGGAAGCCAAGTTGAGGGCATAGTATTTAACAAAGGTCAGTGAGTTGCCACTTTACAGGTTTGATACTGGCACATTTCTGAAGCAGATGGAGGACATTTCTTGTGTGCCCTAGTGGGTGAAAGGTTCACAAGCTAGATGGTAACACAGCGAGATATGTTGTGTTATCCATTTCAGTGTTCTCTGTGAAGAGATTACTTCCATTTTAAAATGTCTGGATATGGCTATGAACAAATAGGGAGACAGTCTGAATTGTTCGGTCCTTTCAACATACATTCATAGATTCCAAGGCCAGAAGGGACCATTGTGATCATCTAGTCTAACAACCTCCTGTATAAACAGGCCATAAAACTTTGTCAAAATCATTTCAATCTTTTAGAGACTGCAATTTCTTATCTCCCAGCCACAGCATGGTTTTGGGAAGAAGAGAGGAAGCCTGACTGACTGGTCTAGATGAAAATTTTAGACCAATTTCTGCACTGTTTTAGGAATATCCATACTAAAGAAGTAATCAAAATAAGGAGGGTGAAGAAGGGTTAGTTACAAAACTTGTCTAGAAGAGGAGTTTGAAGTTCAAAGAAAAGTATCAGACTGGACACTTTCTATCTCACTGCCCACAGGTGGTAAGAGGGAACTGAGGGAGGGTTGCAACTACTTCATCCTTTATCTGCTCTCACAGAAGCATGGAAAGTAATACAGGGAAACCAACTCCGCTACTCAGAACATGTCCGGCTCAAGTGCGCAGGGCAGATGTACACCGACAGCGGGATCTGCACTGGCATACTGGAAGAATATACAATATGATCGCTTTTTCCAACCTCATTTTCTGCTCCTAACATGCATTTCATTATTACACATAACTCTGGCTCCCATACTGGGTTTTCAGAAAGGAATCCAATACCTTGTTTGAAAATGTTTACTAAATCCTCATCAGACAAATATCTTCCCTCAAATTAAGTGTTATTTCATAGTATGACGTCAGCCAATGTATCAGCCTTCATGTGAAGGCTACAGGCATGTTGGAAGTGAGGGAATACTCTTATTGTCTCACTGGATTCTTGTTACATGAAGCACAAGTATCTATATCTATAGGAACAGAACCACAGCAAAATCACTTTCCACAGATTATACCACTTCTTCCTCCATAGAAATTCCAAGCCATTAATAAACATTCCTGCAAAGGGACAGTAGGGGTAGCTGTCAAACACACTACTCCATCCCTCTTCTTCCTCTCCCCAAGGTATAGAGCAGGGGTGGGCAAACTATGGCCCATGGGCCAGATCCGGCCCCTCTACCATTTCTGTCCGGCCCGCCATGATACCCGGCAATTGAGGAAATTAATAGAATCTTCCTCCATGCAGGGGCGTAGCTACGAGTGAGCCGGGATGGGCCACCCGCTTTGAAAGCAGGTCAACCCAAGCTCTGCTTAAGCTACCTTCAATTGGAGCTTTTTCGGCCGGTGGCTTCCCGAATTTCCTGCTTCCGGTCACGTGGCCAGAAGCAGGAAGTTCGGGAAGTGCTTGACCGCAAGTTGTAAGTAAAAGTTTAGCGTTTGTGTTGTTACAAATTTGACATATGTTCACAAAATGACTTGCAATAGGAATTGCCTCCTAAGATAAGCTTTGGAGAAACATGTATTCAGTTGCATGTTCTTAAGTGCAATTACTTTGTTGTGGAAAGAACATAATGGGGTTTCATTGATCTAGTAGAAAGGTGTGGCCCGCGGCGACTTACCAAAATTAGTGGAGTGGCCCCTCTGCAAAATTTATTGCCCACCCCTGGTATAGAGGATGCTACCATGGCTGACAATTGCCCCTTTCGCTCTTGATGATACACCTCTGAGGTCAGAGTAGACACAAAACCACCCGAGACGTTTTCCCGATCCTAAAAGGCCATCTCCATATGGCCCAATATGCTTAGATTACAGGATTCTTAATCTTAGTTTTCATCTCTCCTGCCACACCTCCCTCAATAGCCTCCCAGCACTCTTCTTGTAGGGTTTTTGACTGCCCTAGCTAGACTGGTTGCTTGGGAGTGGTTGCCTGACAATGACTAGATTTATGGAAGACAAATAATTAATTTAAAATCATGCTCTTAAATAGCTAATAAGATTACTTTTATTTGAAAAAAAGTAAAAAAGACATTTCTCAAAGCTGTCCACATGACTTTTCCCCTGGTCTTTTCTCATTCATACCAAAGAATGACTCAGCAGAATCAGACTATGAAAAAACACTGTTTCAGCAGTAGTCACTACTCTGCTCCACGCTTTGATTGTTTCAGAACTTGGCTCCAGCCTGTAGCACCTTGCAATTACTGGAGAGAGAACAGGAGTGCACTGAATGTCCTGTAGGCAGAAAGACCTGAAATTAGTTTTCCAAGGTAACTCCAAGGAGAGGCTGGATGGAAAAAACAGGTTGCCCTGCATGGCTAGGCAATGACCAAACAGGCTTCCTCCTCCAATACCAACACAGTGTGGGTCATATAATTAAATATTGGGCATTTTCTCACCCTAGTCAGAATTATGTAGTCTGCACAGAAGAAACAGAGCACAAAAACCCAAGCACAGATAATCCAAACCTACTTAAAATGTAATAAACTTTTTTGTTAATATCCCAAGACAGATTTAATATAAGAATGTACAATAGGGAAGCATAATCTGTGAAGCCAAGTAGTTTGGAAAAGACCTATCTAGTCCCTCCTAAATCTCACTTATAGCTACGTTCATTTATTGAAAAGAGCCACCTCCTGGAATTGTTCCTAATTATTTTGGAAAATATGCCTCAGGGCATGAAAATGTTGCACAAACCATCCTTCTAGTTTACTGTACAGCTCTACGTTATTTATCAGGCTAATATAGATAGTTATCAGTTGGAATCAAACTTTGAGAAGCTGGTAAAATATTTAGCAGGTTATTTAGTAGTATATCTGCACAAAGGCTCTTCTACTTTTGCCTTTCGGATGAGGAAAAACAGCTATAATTTCAAGCAAATCATGAAAATATTCATTTTGTTTTTAGATTCTATACGGCATATTTATTTTGAGGAAATACATCTGCTGACATTTGACAGCTATGTTGTTGCACTTGACCTTTTTCCTCCACACAGAGGAGTGGCAGCAAGGAAATAATCCATACTGTTTAACTTCTATACAAACACCCACTGGAGGGGGAGATGCAGACTCTTATCTAAACATTATGAGCACTAACTTGAATCAAATTTGTTTGTTATGCTAAAGATTAAATAATTCCATTGTAAAGCAACAAATTATGATCACTCTTCAAAAACAGCAGGACCGAGGGGTTCAGAAAACTATCTGTGAAAGGGCAAGATACTGCCCGCTCCGGACGTATTAGCAGTCTACAGCAAGGCAAGTAGCTGCAACATATTTTATGAAGAAATGTCCAGCACATTTCTAGTGTTTCAACTTCTTCAAATCCATTCAAGATTTTCTATGAGTTTCCTTACTTTCTTCCATCATCACCAAAATTTCCTCTGATGCCACTGGGAGTTTTGACTGACTTCAAAGCGAGCTGGATGAGGCCTTTAAAGATATGCAGCTGTCAAAAGACTACTGTCCAATTTATGGCCTTGACCCTCAACCCAATGAAACAGTTCAAATCAAGCTTTGTTTCCTTTTGGTTAATTTGGTTCCTGTGTCCTGACCAAGCAGGCACAGACTGTAGTTTGCTACCTCTCATTGGTAAGCCATTCAATTTTATTTCTGTTCTTCACTCATTTGGAGCAGAATTAAAGCTACCAAAGGGGAAATCAATACGGAGGTAGATGCAAAGCCAGTGTGCTGTGTATTGAGGCAAGGCAGGAGATTTATGGGGCAGCAGAGCAGGCACTGAACGGAAGGCAATCAAGCCAGGAGGGGGAAGGATTTTAAAGTTGAGTGACCTGCCTGTGAACCAATTTGGAAAAAGCAAACTCCTTAGAGTCAGAGAGACCAGGCTATATATTTGAGGAGTATAAATTCTTTAGGAAACTAGTAGATACCACCATTTCTCTAGGAAAAAACTCTAAGCCTTCCAGATGGAGTTTAGCCTACATTCAAAAATCGATTGGCAGCTTGCTTTAATGTATCAATGTCCCTTCTCAATGGGCTATTGATGCCATCATGTTAGATACAGAGACAATTGGCATGAAGCTATTCTGGCAAAACAGTTGTCTAAATTAACCACAACTAGTGCCAAAATGAAACATGAATTCACCTTTCAGAGTCAATGAGCCAGCTGTTGGCCTGTCTCAGGGAAAGAGCATCTAAATTCATCGCTGCACAAACCAAGCAGCTACACATTGTCCAAATAGAAGTTGGCAGCTCTGCAGGAATGAGAAGGTGATGAACAGAATTCCACCTTTTGATGGTTTGGCTTTTAGAAATGTACGTTTTTTTTAAAAAGATGTAAGCCCTGAGAAATTCAGCTGCCAGGAGGAGTGTGGGGGGGGGCAGCAGTGGGAGCAGCTGAGACCAACCCTGGGTACCTCAACCTTAATGCTCCCTGGACTCAAATCTGTGCAGAGACTGTCCCACTTTTGGGGCAGCAGGGTTCATGCAATCCCACCCAACACTCCAGCAATAGGAACTTGGGGGCAAAAACTGCCGGGAGTAGCCAGCTAAAGACTCAGCTGGGCAGAAGTAGAGAAAAGCAGTTGAAGCTAGGATCCGCAGAGTCAGGTATCGTCAGAATCAGTGGGGGACCAAGGAGGGATAGTCATACCTTTTAACCAGCTTTTGTTGTGAACATTCTTCCCCTTTTGCTGATTGGCTTCTCACTCAAGTCTTTCCTGCCCCTTCACTTACAGTCTCTTTACTCCAGCATCACTTCCCCTGTCCTCCATGCACCCCTTACTTCCAACCCCCTCTCTTTAATGTGACCTCTATCTGCCTTGTCTCTTAAAATAATCTTCCCCCAACAAAGCCCCACCCTGCAAAATTAAAAAAACCCAAAATCATGGAACTAACATGACTTTTGTGAAACTTCGTAGTGTTCACACAGCTTGCATGTTATAACTCTCCCCCAACCCTTTGTCTGTCTTGTCTATTTAGGCTGTAAGCTTTTCAGGACAGTGCTGTCTCTTCTATATTTCTACAGGGTCTGGTACAATGAGGTCCCTAGGCACTACCATAATACAAATAAATATTTGGGGAACTGGGGCATAACCTGGAATTTGAAGGGAGATCTTGACAGCATGATCATAAAGACTGATAATTACACTGTACAACTGGCTTCTCTTAAGAGGGATACACTCTCAGAATGCAAGAGTCAGGTTACTATTTACAATAATATTGTGGGCCATCTGGCCACAGCAGAACTGCTTTCTCAGTGTTTTAAAATCTCCAGCTCAGGATTTGAGAGCGAGATCAGCATTTAACAGACTTGCTCCCACATAAATTCAAAGCAAGCATAGCATTCTGGATTGATCGGGGGACCCAGAAGAGACCATTGTGATTATCTGGTCTGACCTTCTGTATAACAGGCTCCAGAACTTCTGCAAAATAATTCCTAGAGCAGGTCTTTGAGAAAAAACATCTAATCAAGATTTAAAAATTGAGCTTCATAAGTTGTTCCAATAGTTAATTACTCTGACTGTTCAAAATTGCACCTTATTTCCAGGCTGGAACACTTCTAAATCCCAGCTCTGCCTAGGCAAATTACTTTTACTCTGTGCCTCCATTTCCTTATTGGTAGAAAGGGCAACAAATCCATTCCTATGTATTTATAAAGTGTCTAGATAAAAAACATTTGAAGATGTAAAATGCTACAGGTCCTCACCAAAACCCTAGGCAGTCAGGCAGGATGACAGAATGATAATGAAGTCACACAGATTTCTACATTGTGTGAGTGACAAGGCTAATGTGTGCCCATTTTGCACCCTCCCATAACTGAATGGGCTCAAGAACAGTTTTTCACTTCACAGCCGCATACGAGACATCAGTAGCATCTTCAGAATGACCAAACTGGGGAAAGAATGGTTACTTACTTGTAACTGTTGTTCTTTGAGATGTGTTGTTCATGTCCATTCCCAAAGTAGGTATGTGCGCGCACCACATGCACTGGTCCCTGACCACATTTTCCCTCAAAAGTACCTTTAGGAGTCAACTCTAGCGCCCCCCTGAAGTGGCGCGCATATGCGTCTGCATTTAGGCACCACTGACTCCCCCTCCCTCTCAGTTTCTTCTTGATGGAACTCCAACTGAGGGGAAGGTGGGCAGGTGTGGAATGGACATGAGCAACATATCTCCAAGAAAGTAACTATTCTTTCTTCTTCAAGTGCTTGCTCACATCCATTCCCAAAGTAGGCAACTCACCAGCAATGTCTCCGGAGGTGGGCAGGAGTTCATGGACGTGACACTCAGAGCACCGCTCTACTGAAGCCATCATCCCAAGCTTGCAGCGTGAAGGCATAGTGGAACATAAAGTTATGTACCGATGAACAACAGGTAGCTGCCCTGCAGATGTCCTGGAAGGGCACATAAACTTGGAAGGCTGCAGATGAGGCTTGTGCTCTTGTTGAATGGGACATCAAGGACCCCAGAGGCGTGATGCCGGCTTGCCCATAACAGGTTTGGATGCAAGCCGTAATCCATTTTGAGATATGCTCGAAGATATTGGCAGTCCCTTCATCCAGTCTGCAACAGCTATGAAGAGTTGCACTGAACCATGAAAGGGTTTGGTCCTGTAGATGTAAAATGCCAAGGTGCATCTCATATTGAGAGTGTGCAGGCGTCTCTCTTCATTGGAGCTGTGAGGTTTAGGACAAAAGACAGACAGAAATATATCCTGGTTGAGGTGAAAGTGTGAAACTACCTTAGGCAAAAAGGCTGGGTGCAGGTATAGTTGAACCTTGCCCTTATAGAACACCATGTAGGGTGGTGGTTCTGATGTCAAGCCCTGATCTCTGAAACTCGTCTGGCGGATGGAATAGCAATGAGGAAGGCGACCATCCAAGACAAATGCGTAAGGAAGCATGAGGCCATAGGTTCAAAGGGAAGACCAGTGAGTCTAGAAAAGACCAAGTTCAGGTCCCACTGGGGAGAAGGTTCTCTTTTTCAATCCCTTGAAGAACCTGGCCATCATTGTGTGTGAAAACACTGTTCTACCTTCCACTAAGAAGTGGAAAGCAGATATGGTCACTACATGGACCTTAACAGATTAGAAGGCCAATCCCCCCTGCTTTAGGTGAAGCAGATATTCTAAAATTGTTGGGATCGATGCTGCTGTCAGGGACACACCACGTTCAATCACCCAGCAGGTGAAAGCGCTTCCACTTAGCCATATAGGCTGATCTGGTTGACTGCTTTCTAGGAGTGCACCCTGGACTTGGACTGAGCAGGCCTGCTCCTCCTGACTCAGTCATTGAGTATCCATGCCATCAGATGCAGGGAGCTCAGCTCCAGGTGGAGCAGGCAACCTTGATCCTGAGACAGGAGGTCTGACTGCAGTGGCAGGGTCCAATGCCTGGGTCCCGCCAACTCCAGAAGCATTCCGAACCTATGTTGCTGGGGCCATGCAGGAGGTATGAGGATGACGCGTGTTCTGTTCCTCTTCACTTTCAGGAGAACTTTGTGGATCGGAGGTATTGGGGGGGAAGGTGTATATGCGGTTCCCTGCCCAGGAGAGGAGAAAGGTGTCTGTGGTAGAGACCACACTGAAACTTGGAAGAGAGCAAAAGCAAGGGCACTTCTTGTTGTCCCTGGTGGCAAAGAGGTTCACTTGGGGAGAGCCCCACCTTCGGAAGATGCGGAGCACTACCTCCGGATGGGGGGACCACTCCTGGCAAGAGCAGAAGGACCTGCTGAGTTGGTCTGCCAAAGAGTTGTGCCTCAAAGAAGGGGACTGTCATGCAGATCTGTCCCTTGATATGTTGCCCATTGGTGCCAGTACAGAGGCCTACTATCCCTCAGAGTCAGTGGCATGGGCAATGCCACCAGGTTGTTCATAGCCTGGAAAGCCTCCGGGGTCGACGGCACCACCAGGTGGTGAGGGCCTCTACCACTACCCGGAGTCAATGGAGGGCCCAGTGCTGCGGTCAATGCTCATAGAGGCAAGGGACCCCTCTGAGGAGGGGAGGATTGGTGGCCCAACCCAGGTCTTCCTGGTCCCCTTTCGATTTTTCCTCAGGGGAGTGTCCCCGCTCCATGCGAGTTGTCTTCTGCCTCTTCTTGGTACCAGAGATGGTGATCAGCGCTGAGATGAAGCAAAGGGCGCCGTTGTGCTTGGTGCCAAGGCTCCGGCACTGGTCTAAGTGCATACTCCATCAGGATGGCCTTATGACAGAGATCTTTCTTTCTTTCTTTGTCTGAGGGCGAAAGCTTTTACAGATTTTGCATCTGTCACTGATGTGCGCTTCTCCCAGACACTTTAGACAACTAAGTGGGTCACTCCTTGGCATAGGCTTCTTATACGAAGCACAAGGTTTAAACCCTGGGGAACAGGGAATGCCCCGACCCTGGGATTCTAACAACTAAAGTATTAACTATTAACTAACAACTAGAACAATGAAAATAACACTAGGTTTAGCGAGGGAACATGCAAAGGCAAGAGATGTTCCAGCACTATCACCAGCGGCAAGAAGGGACAGAGGAAGGGGGAGCCAATGGCACCTATATGCAGGAGCATGTGTCCACCGCTGGAGGGGGCACTAGAGTTGGCTCTTATGGGTACTACTGAGGGAAAAAGTTGTCCGGCACTGGTACATGTAGCGCACACATACATTCAGCTCTTATTTACAGCAGCTGCAACTAAATGAACTCAAGTGGGAACTGGGCCATTATCCAATAGTTTCTCATATTTTAAGTCTTTGGGAGAAGGGGGTTGTGTGGGGTTTTTTCAGGTGAAACATTTCACATTAACAAAATGAATGCAGGCAGTGTGTCCTATTTTAGACTGTACCGACATAACCCTATATCTAGCACTTATTTTCATTAGGGGCCTTTTAAATCTATAACTTTTTCATCTATGAAAACAAGTGATCAGCAAATTCATTTAACATTTCAGAAAGCCATAAAAAGCAACAACAAAATATTTAGCATAAACTGTTGATAATGCAGGCCTTTGATCAGCTTAGTGTTTGTTTATGGCTTTATAATTGAAGCAATCCAAGCTCGTAATTTATGAATGAACCAGCTAAATTAGCTATTGCTTATAAACAGATACACAGAAATTCTCCAAGTTCACAAATTGGAAAGATTGGCTTACCGAAGCAGCAGCTCTTTCGGAAGTTTTTTGTTGATCACAGCTTCGTCATTGTTTGAGAACATCTGCAAACAAAAACAAACAATTTAAACCATTTAGCCGCCCTGTATTTTCATTATAATCCATTACTTCTGGGAGCAAAACTGCTGGTTAACAAGACAATTTAAACTGCATCGACAGAGCCAATAAACTCTCGAACTTTGTGCTTAATTTCTCAAATTCTTGGATTAGAAACCGGTTTGAGGTTGGCATTTTATGCTGGACATAGTTTTGCTCCATTGAGCAAAAAATGCTTCATGGGTTGATAAAGAGGGATTAATTATCAACTGTTCTGGGAAAACGGAGGTTTGTAGGGTGTTGCAGGTTAAAACCTACTGTATGAAGGACAATCTGATCACATATAATGCTAACAGGTACTTTCAATCCGTGTCACAGTGCTGCGAAGATGCACCAAAGCTCAGGCATTTCCAAGCAAAGAGAAAAATGGAACATTACACCAAACACCCTTGTGCCAGCGGACAGCGGATAGGAAGAATTGGAAAGAAAGGCAACAGTGGGGCACACAGGGACTCAGGAAGGGTGTGTGCTGGCTCCTGTTTCCTTGACAAAAAATGAAGAGCAAGGAGAAGAGGAGATGAAGAGGCGGTACTGATTGCAATCCGGGAGCCTAAACTAAAAGGGTACCATCAGTGCCTGTACAATTGCAATGAAAGGATAAAGGAATGTGATTTATGAGCTTTGAAGACAATCACTAGCAGAGAGGAGTCTGCAAGAATACTACATTCCTCTCCACTGGCAGTTTAAGCAAGAATTTGTCACCTCATACTCTCTTCCCCATCACTCCCCTAAAGATTATTCAACAACATAACAGTCCACTAATTTACAAAAGTGGAATTGGCTCTCTGACCAGCTAACCAAGTTTAAAATCACCTCATCAGCTGTACCAAAAACAGACTACCCAAGACTCAGTTTTCTAGTTACCAAGGAGTTTTATAAGGAAGGCAGGAGTGCAGAATCTTGTGTATTCCCTTGGATGATCTGCATGTATTTAAAGGCTTAGTATTTTCTTACATTGAAAAATGCACTTAAACCTGGGGGAGGGGCAATTAGAGAACTGATCTACTTATAAATACCCAGACCACTGAAATGTACAACCTTCTTGCACTGGGTTCTTGTGTCATGCATTCAAGTTTCCCATGTCTATCATACAATAATGCTGAAGCACATTTCTAACTGACAGTGAAAGTATATTATATCAAACGTGGCAAACAAACAAGTCTAAAAATAATGAGTTTCATTCATTAACAAAGTTTCTAACCTTTCTCCCCAAACATATGCCAGAACTGCTATGTATGAGTTATATCCCTCAAATGCAAAACCTAGTAAGACTGATGAGCAGTGAAGTTACATTCTGTGAAGGTTGATTCTTATTAGCTGATTAAGTGGCCTTCACTAAACCATCCTGGCTGTATAGATACAAAGCAAATAAACCCTGCATTAACACACCATCATGTAAATCACTCTTCAGTTGACAGAGGATCAGATTAAGAGTTAAAAAAGGACAGTAGAAATCTCTCAGGTCTTAAACAGGCTACATCTATTTTCCTGAAATACAAAAAGCAAAGTAACAGAAGCATCTGAATGTAAAAAGTGCTGCAGTAGACCAGAAAAACTCCAAACTGTCCTTACACATATCACATTTTAACAAGATAATCCACTATGCTGTATGTATGTAGGCTCTTAGATAGGCAACATGTAGACAAAGGCAAAGAAGAAGGTGGTCTGTAAATAAAAGTCCATAGAACATGAGCTTCTCTTCAGATGGTACATGTTACCTTTTCTATCATCCCAAGCAGATATCAGAGCTGCCCTTTGGAGATTAAGAGTAAAATTTTCAACAGCACTTCAGTGATTTTCAAGCCCAATTTCTATTTTCCTACCATTAATATTAACTGATGCCTTGCAGGTAACTACAGTGTGAACCAAGAGTTTGTCGTGATCAACTTGGGACTGACTATGATCATAGTATCAAAGCAACATTGCCAATGTTCCGGAAGCTGCGAGTTGCCTACCACAAAACACACTTGCTCAGGCAGGAAATGAGATTCTGGATTAAGTCTTGTGGGCAGAGTAATACAGAGGTTCAGGGCCTATTTATGGAAACGCGGCAGAGATATGATTTTTTTCAAAAATCTCAGAGGTGTATAGGTGCACCTGACCTCTTTCCCCCATAATCAGTCTGCGCCAGGATTCTACATTTGAACTAGCATCTCCACACCCTATTGGGGGCAGGGAGAGAAGCCAGATAACAGTAGGATGGCTGTGAGAAAGCTTCATCCTGGAAGAGGTTATTCAATGCACATAAAGTCCTGAAATAGAGATGACACCTAGAAGTAGACAAGTTACCTTCCCGTTCCCCCCCACCCCTCAAACCCATCTGAACTTGGCTCTTAAGTTACAACTGTTTCTTTTGGATTCTGACTTCACCACAGTGACCCATGCTTTGCATTAATTACCTCCAGTCACTAGCTGAGGCTACACTTAATGAATGCTACTTGGAAACCAGTTACCGTAGAATGCAGCTGCCTGCTTTGAGTTTTCTCACAGGCAGCATATTATACCTCAGCACTTGCTTCAGTCCATTCTGGTTGCAATTCAAGGTGCTGACCTAAACCTAAAAAGCTCTTCCGATTGTTTGATTTCTGACTACTACAGAAACTCTCTTTCACCTTCTGCAATACTGAGAAAGTTGCAAGTTGTTTGGGGTAATAGCCTGTAGATTTAAGGGTGAGGGCATTAGAGGCAGGACATTCTCAGTGAAGGGCCCTCATTGTGGTCTGAAAGAGTCCAAGTTTGGTGACATTCAATGTACAATGCAAGTCCCACCTATTTTCACAAGCCCTGTCTGAAAGCATGGTACTCAAATGATGGCTGGGCGTGTGTGTGGTGTGTGTGGTCTGAAGAATTGCTAATATGACTAGTTGGAAATCTGATTTCTACATGCGCTTCAAGTTCTAGAAATGCACTGTAAAATAAGACTATACAGACAAGACTTATTTACACAACATTATTTCCTCCCTATACACTAAGAGGGTATGCACTGGGGGGAACAAGCCTGGCAAGAACTAACGCTTAATTATGTGACAATATAGCAATGATAAACCAAATAGAAGAACAGACACAAATTCCTTGGAGTAAAAGGTCCTTGCCTAGTCTCTCCATGTGCAATTTGGAAGGAGAGAAAAACAGTAAAGATAGAAACCTTTTGATGTAGAGTGTAAATCAGTCTTCCATGTTTATCAGTCTACATTCCAAGTAAGGTTTGTGCTTACACGCACAACTACTGAAAAGGAGACTAGTTTTTAGTTTTCATGGGGCTCATGAGCAAGTCTGCACGAAGAATACATCTAACATCTGAAATGTTAGAAGTTAACCAGGACTCCAAATCTTTTGACTTTATTTCTAGAAGTAATTTTTAATGACCTTGGTTTTGCTTTTCTTAACATCCCTCCAACACCAGATGTTTTTCTGCTGAATGGGTTTTCTTGCCAGAAACTATAAGAAAACAAATGCATTTATTTTGTGTTAATTTTACTGCCCATATAAAATGTAAAACCTATCCCAAACCTCTGTCCCCACAAAGCATGAAATCCACCCCTTGTGTAAAGCCAGAATGATTGTGCAGGGAACTGCATGAGAACAGAAGGGTAGAGGGGGAACATGGAATTTACACACACATCACCACCACTAAGGCAAGCCAAGGCAAGTAACACAGCCACTATTTTCCAGTTCATTGGTTGAAAAAGTTCCTGCCCCCGCACTCTCCAGTCACCTCTCTACTCTGCCTACCACTACCAAAATAGCCTCTTTCAGAGGCAGTACATAACCCCTCCTAATGTGCACAAGACCCTCTATAGTAACTTAACTCTCACTTCTCCTCACTGGGTGGCTAAAGCAGTGCTTCAATGGTGGGCTGTGCAGAGGTCTTCCACACTTAGGTGAATATAACCCAATCAGCACAGCTTTACTGCAGTCAGTGCTTTAATGCCACAAACTAAGGTGCAAAATTATCTCAAGACAAGAAGTAACACACCACACAACGAAAACAGAGTGAAATTCAAAATAGGAAGGAAGTAGCACACATTTATACAGGCTGTCAATCTGCTACCTGGCTAAGGAAAATCAGAAAATTTTGAAAAGATACACGCGCCAAGTAAAATAACCAGAAAGAGGGAAAGAAAGACAAGAGTCAGACTGCCCTGTTTTAATAATGCTGTTCTTTCAGTGGGCTTTCAGGCAATGGCTGCTTATATTTTGAAATGATTCCTTTGTTACCATGGCCAAGATGTGGACAACATACCAACGTCACAATATCTAAAGGAGTTGGTCATTAGTAGGTTAGGATGGCTTGCGTTTCCCATAAATATATTCCAGCTCATGTGCCAAAGCTGGAAAATTGGCAGAACCTTTGGAATTTTCCAGGGCACGTCAGTTAGAAGTTTTACATTTCACACACAGGAATTTCACTGCTCTGGAAATATTTCTCAAGCTATTGTGCCTATGCAGTTCAGCAGTACTTCTACATGGAAACACCTCCCCAATTATAAGAGACAGGAAGGAAAAGGGAGAACACACAGGATTCATTTAATAGCAGCTATGCATTAGGTAACGTGGCTTTCCAACCCTGAAGAAATTAGAAAGCTGTAGGATTTTATTCTAAAATCAACTGTTAACAATGTATTAAGATATTAATTGGGCTCCAAGTTACATTTACTGCCCAATAAGAGGAAAAATCCTAACCCTATTTGGCTAATGGTTAGAATGATCTTTTCTTTCCAGTATTCTGAAGAGTGTGCATACAGTCAGTGCATTTTGTAAGAACCTTGTTAGACTAATGCCATAGCTGGCAGCTGTGAGGAAAGCTTCTTTCAGGCTCAGTCACTGGCTATAACTTGCTGGATGCCTCTTTAATTTAAGCAAAGCTTTCCTTGTACACTTACATAGCTAATGAGAAAGAGCCCAAACAGAAGAATTCTGCATTGTTAATAGACTGATGCCTATAAAGAGACTTCTGTCATTAAGTATCCATTTAAGTATAGTACAAAACCATCACAATGATCCAAACCAAACAGAAATCTAAACTGAATGGATTCTGTATACCTGTTATGGGGCCTCTGCCCCACACTGGCACTGAAGGGATTAAAAGCAGCCTAGGGAAGCTGTGCAGAAAACAACCAATAGGAGAGGAGCTGGGAGGAACAGCCAATCAGGGCCCAACAGGCCCATATAAAAGGAGCTGCAGAGCAGTCACTGCCCAGAACTCAAGGAGGGAAAGTTGTGTCTCTTGTAGACTGAGAGGCTTGCAGCACCTAAGACAGAGCTACTACTGGCTGACTGCTGAGAGTAGGTAGTAGTAGACCTTGGGGACAGGCAGAGAACATGCTAGGACTGGGGGAGGTAGCAGTAGGGAGAGGAATTCAAGGCACAGCAGGAGGCTGTGATCCACAGGGTCCCTGGGCCAGGACCTGGGGTAGTGGGTGGGTTTGGGTCTCTCCCCCCTCACTCGCCACTGGGGAAGTGGAGGAATAAGTTGCTGCAAGAGCCACCAAGGAAGTGGTGGACAAGATACTGCAGTAGCCACTAGGAAAAATGGCTGGATTCCTGTGAAGTGAAACCTCCCCCAGAAGTGGGGAACACAGATTGTGGCTTGGCCCTCTGGCCACAAAGACAACGCTGCAGGTCCTGAGAGCTGCGAGAAGGGCTACAGGCGAACTGGGAGGAAAAGTGACTGTGTGAAGACCACAGACATAGGCATTGGCCTGAGGCTAATCCCCAGACAACCAGCAGGAGGTGCCAGTCCAGCAATGATGGTGCGAACCCATTACAATGCCCACAGACAAGAGTATCTGAAAGACTCAAATAAGTACAAATCTTACAGCCTACGATGATGTACAGTCCAGGGAGAAAAAAGCCATTGTTTTACTTACTTTGAGGTCACTTGGCAAAAGGTGAAAGTGGTCAAATTTCTAAATTGTCTAGTTTGTTTCGTCACTTTTTCCTTTGTCCTCCAGTGTGTACTATGCTACAATCATCTCCTTTGATTCTTCAGGATATTACTTTTTTCAAACTGACAATGTATATGGACCGACACTATTGTAAATTTTAAGAAGTCATGCTAGTGTAAGCAGATTTATCTATAGTTAATCACCTTTATGTAGTAAGGACATTGAAGTTGATATTCATCCATTTGCTATACCAACCATTCATTAGAGGGCATAGTGATTAAAGCTGGGCAATGTGTTTGGCCATCAATGGAGGACCCAGTAATGGTCTCTGCAAAAGGCAGCAAAATGCACTGTCAACACTATAGCTGAGATAAGACTACTTGTGAAAGAGGAGCAACTACATGACCCTTGGGGTAAGTTTTGTTATCCATAGTGTGCATGTATAGTGTGCTTGCTGCTTGACTGGCATGTATCATGTGGTCTGTTTGGGGGACCGTGTGTTGATCCTAGCACCTGCTAGGCAAGGCTCAAAGCTTCTTAACTAGGCTTTCAACTCCTTGGCCAAACAACAAAGTAAAAGAAGCAGAGACAAAAAGGCATCCTTAAAAAAGTGTAAGTTAAATCCTACTGAGGAATATAGAAAGGATCATAAACTCTGGCAAGTGAAGAGTAAAAAAATATAATTAGAAAGGCCAAAAAGGAATTTGAAGAACAGCCAGCCAAAGACTCCAAGTAACAGAAGCAGTAAGCTTGCTAAGCAATCAGAGTGGCCACTGGCTGATTGGGATGCTAAGGAGCACTCAAGGAAGATAAAGACTATTGTGGAGAAACTAAATGAATTATTTGCATCAGTCTTCACTGCTGAGGATGTGAGGGAGATTCCCAAACCTGAGCCACTCTTTTTCGGTGACAATTCTGAGGAACTGTCCCAGATTGAGGTATCAGAGGAGGTTTTGGAACAAACTGATAAATTAAACAGTAATAAGACACCAGGACCAGATGATATCCACCCAAGAGTTCTGAAGAAACTCAAAATGTGAAATTGCAGAATGACTTTAACTGTAGTATGTAACCTATCGTTTAAATAAGCTTCTGTATCAGATAACTGGAGGACAGCTAATCTGATGCCAATGTTTTATAAAGGCTCCAGAGGTGATCCTGGCAATTACAGGCTGGTAAACCTAACTTCAGTACCATGCAAATCAGTTGAAACTATAGTAAGAACAGAATTATCAGACACAGATTAATAGGTTTTGTTGGAGAAGCGTCAGCGTAGTTTTTATAAAGGGAAATCATGCCTCAATCTACAAAGAGAAACTAATGTGTTTTTCAAGTTCTCTTTTGAATAAGATTTATATTTCTATTAAAAACATCTTGTCACTTTAAGACATACTGTTTACAAAAACTAACTGATATCATTAAGCTATAGAATGAAGTCCCTATAAAGTTTTACTTTACTTTATCACGTTAAAAACAAAGCAATTTTCTGAGTATTGGCTTTACTTTCCAGTCTAGGACACATGACTACTGTGACATTGTTAAATCTTTCCTTTAAAAAGAAACTCCCCCACCCTTTCCAAAAACACTAGTCAATGCACAGTAAACACAGCACAGAAGCCAGATTCTCTTCTCTCCTACATGCAAGACTATGACAGCAGCATCTAAGATGCCAAATTCAAGATGTTACCAGAGGGAACAACTGGGACCCTGGGTGTGGTCTTTGCTTTACCAACAAGTTCAATTTATATGCAAGCAATTACAAGGCTAATCCCAAGAAGGTCAAATTCACATTCTATCTCATGGGAAGGATGACTAAAAGGGATGTGTGCACGCTAACATTTTATTCATTGTTCATTTCCATCTAACAAATAGTCTACTTTGTGGGTACATCAGCTGGGAGGTGCAGCATCTTTTATGTACTCTTTTAAAGAGACATCAGTTAATTGGCTACTTGTTTACTGGTCAGGAACCATATTTTACCTCAAATAAAATAGGCATTAAATACAAGTTACAATGTCAACTCTTCGTGGGGCTGAAACACCAACTAGTCAGAAGTGTAAGATGGTTGTGTGTATTAGCAAGGTCAGGAATGTTTACTGTGCCACTGACAGTCAACTGGTTCCCAGCTGAGATTGCATCTGGTTTTAGCATCCGTGAGGGCTTTTTTGTTTTGTTTTTAAATCATATCACACAGGCTTTTAAGATGGAGAAATAGTGCCAAACCCAACATCTAACAACAAGTGTTAGCCTACGTGTAGACCTTGAACTTGAACGATGTTCTTCTAAAGCATGAAATTCAGAGCACCACAGAGAAAAGGACGCAGTTTATCTGGAGCTTTCCAAGCTGACAGACAAGTTCCTCCTCTAGCCTATGTTGTCACATTGAGACCTGTGGTTATTCATCTTAATGTTCATCCAACTGAGAGACAATATGGTGGATGCCTGCCAAATCCCAGTCCTCTGACAATAGCTCCAGTGTGTGTACATGCATGAGAGAAACTAAAACAGACTCACAGAAACTAGACAGAAATGCAGTGCAATTCCTATTGCAAATACTAGAGTGTTCAGTCAAACGTGGGCTGGCATCTATAGAGAAAAAGGGCGTCCGAGAGAATAAGAAAAGAGATTTTAGTTTGCAGGATTTATCGTGGCTGTGGGAGAATGAGAGCATCCAAACAGGTGGCCTGATACAATAAGACAACTTTAGATATTTCTGTAAATGTGTAGAGTTGTCCATATTTGGCACTAGTTTCCCAATTATATTTTAGATGTCTATATATGTTTAATGGTAAGACAGTGTGTTTTGTTATAAGATAGAAATTAAAATATATGATTATGAAATATTTGTATAAATTCTCAGTTCAATAGAATTTTAAAATATTGTACTTACAAATTCATTTTCTGATAATGCAGTTAATAGGACACACGTATTCTTTTAAAGTTGTGTGACCAGCTAGAAAAAAAATTTGTCCATGGATTTCTTGTGACCCTTTTTGTATATGAGGTTTAAAAAAAAAAATCTTGCAATTTGTTAGTATTGAATGTGAACTAAAATCTGGAAGTATTGAAACTGTAGTTTAGTATTTGTAGTTGCCCAATTCACATCCCCACCTGAAATACTCTAGTCTGTTTGAACATTATAGGGTAATAATACAAGAGCAGATTACAATACAGATAAACAACGGACTATATACAAGAACTATGATCTGATAGGTCAAATGTAAATGATGTTTCTTCAAAGCTATAAAACAAAAGGAATGTTATGATTTTTTCACTTTCATTTTATAGATATTTCTGTGTAAACAGTCAAAGAGCACAATTTTCAATTCTAAACACTAATCAGAGAGATCCTACGAGTAGCTCTTCAGCTTTTCAATAGATGTCTCACATCCAAAATTTAGCATTAAATGAGATCAATGAATTCAAGAACATGATCTTTAAGTTTTAGGGGCCCCTATGGAATAAATGAACAATTCTAGTACGGGTTGCATGTCAGTGAATGAAATATAGCTCATAGAATACAACCAAGTTCAAAAGAGGAAGAATAGTTTAGACTGCCTAATGGCAATATTTTGCTGGGAAGAAAATACCAGTTATGACTTTCTGCTAACACTCTCTCAAAAAAACACCTGTGCCTCATGTCTGGCTTTGGTTAGAGAACATATCACAAGTTTCCTCTAAAATAAACTCAACATTGTTATTAATTAAATGACATATACAGCACCCAATCTAGTAATATCTTTGTTCAGAAGCACACACCATAACTTTGTTCACAGCACATACTATAACTGGTACTTATATCTAACAAGCACATGAGTCCAACTGTGCTGTCCTATTTGAGGTGCTGAAAAAGTAATTCTGGTAAGGGAAGTCACACAATTATAAGTGATATTTAAATGTAAGGCTCTTTGGGACTCTGAGCATTACGTTGTTGTGAATGCTAATAATACAAGCAGTTCAGACCAGGTGAGCTTGCCTTGTAAGTTTTCCAGTTACCCAGGAACTTCTTTTTTCTACCGAGTTTAATCCATATTAAATCTCTTAGGGAAATAATGGTCTAGTAAATAAAGCAGCTGCTCTGATGAGCTCAGTCATTAGCAGTCTCACTGCTTTGGCATCCTCTCTAAGCATATGTGTCAGTAGGACCAGGGAATAAGAATCTACTGACTATCGATTACATAGACAACTACCCTCATTCCACACTGCCCATTTTCACAGGCTCTTTCCATGCAGGATGTATCTACAATGCAGCTGGGTGATGTGATTTATAGCATGAGCAGACAGATTTGTCTAGCTCTACTTGAGCTAGCATGCTAAAAATAGCAGTGTGGACACTGTGGCATGGACAGCAACCCAGGCTAGGCGCCTGGGCTTGGACTCAGATGGCTAGCCCAAGCTGTCTAGGTATAGATGTGCCGCTGTAGCGCTTCTAGTGTAGACTAGCCCTAAAGAATAAAGAACAATGCAAAAAGCATTTGACTCCTCAACATACCAATAGAAAATGCAGCCCCTGAAGGGGGAATAACCCTACTGTAAAAAAATTAGATAGCTTACTGCACATCTTGCTTCAACTTACATATATATCCCAGGCAGGGAAAAAAGGCAGCAAGATGTTTAACATGCAAGAGTACAAGGTCATGTCAATGTATTAGGGAGCTGCTAATCCAAACTGTGATATGCATTTAACTGGGGGATGAAAGGAGGGAGGAATTGGATGGCACCTGGAGTGAGAGAAAGATACTTTTGATTAAATGTAAATAAATATATTGTGCCAACACCACAGCTGGGGGTGTTCCAGTTGAAATTGCACTATTAGAAAAAGTTGATAAAATACCAAAACCATGCCTTTTACATGGCTGTTGCTAATTTAAATCTTCCCCTCCAATGCACTCTTTGGTTCCCAGCCCATCTTCCACGAGCAAAACATTCTATCAAGCAAGGTCAATGCAGCCATTTTAAGATCTAGGTTAACAGAAAACAGTGAGGTTGAGAATTTTGAACATCTTTAGTGATCCAGACATTTTGCAGATGACTCAAGCTAGGGGAGATGCACATCTGAATGATTTCCATTGGACAGCCCTGGCAAAACACCGGCTGGAATCCAAAGCAGCTTAGTGGCAGAAATCAGGGAGGCAGAAGCTTACAGCTAATCAACTTGTCTTTACCAGAAGTTGTATCTGGTAGTAAATGAAAACAGTGCAGTTCTCCATGAACATAAAATATAACTGACATATCCAAACCCCACAGAGGTCAAAGTCAGTTGGCATATTTTTAAGTAGATGGCGAGGAGACCATTCAGTACAGGAAATAACTTGTATACCCCTTCATTAAAGCCATTTTAGAGATGCTTAACTAACTCTTTTTTAGTTTTAAAAAAACCCACCAGTGGTCACTAGTTATCCAGGCAATCAGGAACTTATTATGTCTACTTAATTTTAAATGAAGCTGTGTATCTCTCACTCACTCACTCACAATCAGACTTCCTGACTTCATAGGAATTTGAGCTACCATATGTATTCCTTTCAATGTTTGTTTTTTAAAACAATTATGAGAAAATTCAAGTGGTTTTCATCAAATATTGTATAGACAGATATTTAAACATATCTAAGAGAAATGGTCCAGAATTTTCAGCTCAAAATTTCACTTGTCACCAAGTTATTTGACTTTGGTAGGTCTCCAAGTTGTAAGTACTACATTATACATACAAGCCAAACAATGAACCCCTTTGAAAAAGACAAAACCATAGGCAATCTGTTTCTGTAAGGCCTAGTGTTTTACACTCTGCTAACAGAGAACCAGTAGAGAGATCACAAGTTACCCGAGATATGCTGATGTTGCCATTACCAGCACATTTGCTAGGAAGTAAAAGAAGCCAAGCTATGCGGTCCCCATAATAAACATGGTTCACATGGGGTGTTGGGGAGGGAACAGGGCAAGTCTACCAAATTTGAGAGAATCAGTTATTTGAAATTGCACTTCCAATTGAAAGATCAACAGGTTAAACACAAACAAGAGATGCAGCGTTATGACACAGTATGTTATTACATAGTTAAGTGCATCATACCAGATTAGTATGGCAAAAACACACACATCAAGATCACTCTCATAATGGGTTTAAATTAGTTTGAACAAATTAAGTAGTAAAGTAATCCAGCAGGGAAAGGAAAACGAATTACCTGATCTGTCCTAAACCTCAAGTGAACATGCATAGTCTAAAACAAAATGAGCCTACCATAAAAGGGATGCCTGTTTGCATAATAAGCAAGAAAAGTGACCATTTACATACTTGCGGAGGGCCTAGCCGTGAGAAGTAATATGTAACCAACAGAGAGAGATCAGTGCCGCATCTAAAAAGGATGTTTGGTCAATGATCACGTAACACAACATTTGCAGTACATGCCCATGCTTCACTTTACCTTTATCCATTTAAAGGCCTTAATTTCAAGCATATGGATCCTCTTCCTCATTCCTTCCCTCCTCCATGCCCATCGCCAAAAAAAAAATTTAAAATAAAAAGCACTCTAACCCTTTCCAGGGCAGAAAATCTATTCTGGAATATCATCAATATCAACACCCACTCTTTTTTTTTTTTTTTTTTTTTTTTTTTAAAGGATCACATCCGTGTTCCAATGCACAATAATTCTGGGAAACGATGCACGTGCTCCTATGCTCTACTGCTTAGCTGCCCACATTTGTCCCCAAAAAGTGTGCTAGTGTCTGCACACTTCAGTTACCAGAAGTCTGCAAGTACCTTTCTTTAGTAGCAAAGGGAAGTCTCACTTTGGCTGCAAAAGGTGTTTGAGACATCTGAGCATGTGTGGCTCTGGAGCCAGAGGGCTGAGGTCAATTAAGGTACATTTTTTTTTCTTGATGCAATTCTCAGCTGCCAAACACCTGTAAAGCCGTTATATTCTGTATCTGGAAGGATAAGCAATTGTCTATCACACTACAACAGGGCTTTATGAAGTGTTGCATGGGGCCCCCATCGCGCTATAACAGCAACATGATGACAAAACTGATAGACAGCAGGTTTTTAACTGAAGTTTAACCGAAATTGCCTCAGGTTTGAGTTTATCAATTTCAGTTGAGAGAGGTCTATAAAAATAACTGGTGCGGAGAAAGTAAATAAGGAAGTGTTATTTGCTCCTTCTCGTAACACAAGAACTAGGGGTCACCAAACAAAATTAATAGGCAGCAGGTTTAAAACAAACAAAAGGAAGTATTTCTTCACACAACGTAGTCAACCTATGGAATGCCTTGCCAAAGGATGTTATGAAAGCCAAGACTATAACAGAGATCAAAAAAAGAACTAGATAAGTTCATGGAGAACAGGGATGCAAAACCATGCTCTGAAGTGTTCCTACCCTCTGTTTGCCATCTGGGAATGGGCGACAGGGATAGATCACTTGATGATTACATGTTCTGTTCATTCCCTCTGAAGCACCTGGGATTGCCCAGTCGGAAGACAGGATACGGTCTTACTCAGTTTGTCCATTCGTATGTTCTTAGTCTCTCAAGCAAGATTCAAACATATTTTGGGTGTGTGCGAACTTTACTAAAAATCCTATGTTTACAGGAAAGTTAGGCAAGGTTCTCAGGCTCTTGGCAAGTTGTCTATATGGCATCCAGAGTTGCAAAACACGGGCAATACCGTATAAGCGAGATGAATACGGGATGAGTCTTCTTACTGTCTCTGGCCCCATTCCCTCCAACAAAACGCTGTCTTCCTGTTTAATCCTTCCTAGTTCTCCCACAGCCTTGCTACAGTATTTTTTTGCTCAACTAAATTGATTTTTTGCTTTTGAATCTGATAAAAATCCTCTCAGCCCTTTGGTAGAGCATGTAGTGTGGTCACTCTACTTCTACAGTGACAGAGCCACATGTCAGTTATGTGGAAAGTCTCAATAATAGGTTAACCAATCTATTAAGCTTCAGGCAGACATTTCACCCACCTCCAAAAAATAAAAGATTTTAATGTGATTTGGTCAACATACTGAGTCCCGGTGTCCTCAAAATGTTGAAGTTGGAGGGGGGAGAAGTACATACACATCAAAAAGTTTATTTTGGTATTCTCAGGACAAACTTAAAAACAGAAATATATGGGGCAGAACAGTACAATAGGGAGGTCATGACCTTTAAGGAAAAACCTTGCTCAGGAAAGTTTAAATTTATATTTTTGCCTTTACTCACCATTTCGGATCACTATTTAAGACATTTATGTTATTAGCACAGATCTGTCAAAGGCAATTGCTGTTATATGACTTAGGATCACCTCCTAATGACTGCTAACTTCTTTTCTATGGTTTAGTTTTCTGTGGTGCAATACAACTCACAATGGTAAGTACACCACTGGCTATATATTAATTTATATTTTCTGTGTAGAGGAGTGACAGGGGCACATAGTGAGATCCAAATATCTATTGGTATTCCTTGTTCCGTTTGTCAAGGACTTAGTTTGCTTCACTGCATTTCAGTAGATTTGAATTACTCAGGGTTTCAGGGATATCCTTAAGTGTCTGAGACTTAGCTTGGATTATAGAAATATTCAGTAAAGTTATTTTTTCATTAGCTCTCTCTTATCTGGAGGGAGAAGACACTTCAGGCAATGACTAATACATTTAAAAAACAGGCCTGAAGATGATAAAAAGTCTGAATGAGCGCCTTGCAATATTGATCAAAGACAATTACAGGAAAAGTTAGTTCTAGATTTTAGGAAGCCAACCAGAACTCAGATTTGGAAACACTACTAGAAGGCCAAGAATGATCTTAAACAAGGAAACTGAGGAAAGAGGCCTCAAAAAATTGAGACGATAGAATGTAAGTTAAATTCAGGTGATTCTGCTTACAGAAATGTCTAGACACAGAATGAAATACTTTGCAAACTGTATTTTGAAACTGTTGGAATATTTAGCTTTGATTTCCATTTGCATCATTTCAGTTTAAGTTTGACTCCAGACAAGGCCTTACAGACGTGTGGGTCATTAAAATACTTGGAAGGAAGAATAATATTCTGAATCTGAAATACTAATAGGCAACAGATGCTAAGAAGAGAATTAAGTTGATGTATTTGTTCTGCTCAAAATATAAAGGGTTACTACGGATATAGCACACTTATTGCCACAGATACCCAAGTTGTTTAGAATCTTTCTTGGTAAGACAATGAACTTCCTCATTAAGAATGACTTTATGGCCAGAAACAACTCCCACTAATTGAAAGGTCTGGAGTCTCCATGAGGAAGCTGGAAGGGTTGGCTATTATTTTTGAGGATATATTGGAGACTAAGTATATTGCATAGCATTTTCTGTGGCTCACTGCTGTACAAAACCCAGTGGAAGACACAATCACTGCTTTACAGCAACTTAAACTGTTTGTGTTGAGAATTTTCAGGAGTCTACCACCAATGCAGCTCAACTCATACTAGCAATGGTAGATGTGCTAGTGTAGATAAGGTGCAAGTGTTTTTAACCATTATGCCTAGATCTGCTCTATGATAATGCTTCCATCATTGCTTGCATTAAAGGAGCTGCATCAGTGACGGAGCAACAGTGGAAGTATTGATAAAAATTCTCAGTGTAGTGCAGCCTAAACAAATATACCACAAAACACATTAGGAGACCTAGAGGAATGTGCTACCTTTGAGCACATTAGGTGTTTTGTGATGGGTTAGTGACAGTATTTTTACTGACATAAATTTCATGGAAGGAGCAAGTTAAGGTATTTAAAAGGAGAGCAAGGTGCCTAGGGCACATACTCGGGATGGTGTTCCAGGCCTCAGACACAGAACAGGCAAAGGATACTAAAGGAGTGAGAGAACTAGGACCTTTCTTAAGGTTAACAAAATTTCATGCTGCAAGGTACAAACTGACCACCACAAACATCAGGAAAGAATCACCCCCTCCTCTGCCCTACTACGTTGTTAGATAGGTGCATTTTGCCTCTTTAGTATCAGGTATTAGCTATTGCTGGAGGCAGGATACCAGATATAGGCCAGTGTTCTGCTGCATTATTACATGTCCTACACAAAAGAACAGCCAAACAAATTAGGAGTCAGTCCGGGTAATGTCCTTTTTTTGTTTGCTTTGCTACAGTAGTTATTTTCTTTGTGGCAGCCACACCTCCCATAAGGGGCATATTTAGAATATGCTCTTGTTCAGCTAGTCGTGCCACGGAATTCATTATTTCATTTAAAATAAAGAGTTTCATTCTGGCTGGAATGAATAGCTGCTTATGTGTTGGTATGAAAAATTCATCTGAAATACATGTTTAGGAAATACAGCCAATATCTTATCACTGTACTTTATTGCCAAAGTAAGAAACCATTCCGAAATGCAGCCTGGATTAGATTTTAAAACTCTCAACAACAACAAAAAACAAGAAACTATGTACAGTTTAATGAAAGATTTATATTAAGTCTGAATAACTGAGTAGACAAACTCAACAATTCACTTTTTATTTAAAGACATTCCTCTTTAAAATCATCACATTCATCATTACTGATAGTTCTGCAACACACTACCTATCAGGACAGGGCTGCAGTCTGTTAAGGGTCCTATTAACTCCCACTGAATTCAGAGTTTTGTCTAATTTAGAGGTACTAAACAGGCCTATATTGGAGTAATCAGTGAGCATTCAAACCAATACTATATTTGTTGATCTTGCAATATTCCATAACCAAACAGGAAACAGCAGCTTCCAGTCAAAATACTGTTTTGCATGACTGCCCATATATATGCGCAGTGTTGTTGTAGTCGTGTCAATCCCAGGATATTAGAGAGACAAGGTAGGTGAGTAATATCTTTTATTGGACCAACTTCTGGTGGTGAGAGAGAGAAGCTCACAGAGCACTTCTTCAGGTCTGCTTATATACATGATTACGTTAAAAACATTTTCTTGTCAACAAATAGAACTTATGTTCCTAAAGCTGTGAAGTTACTTACTGCTACAAAGAATACTTTTATGATAGCACTGCTAATTCCTAACCCCCCCCCAACAAAACCACATCACTGCATCCAGGCCCTCAAATTACTAACAATTTAAAACTAGTGAAAATACACCCAGAGACATGATAGTGTTTCAAGACACTCCTTTCAGCTCTGAAACCAATTAAAAATGTTGACAACATTCTGACTCTTTCCCATCATCCTATTTGCTATTAAGCGTTTTACCAAGTTCTCACCTGTACATGGAAATACATGAATTTAGGTCTGAAATAATCCTTTAGCACTTAGCTTACTGTTAACTGGAAGAAGGCAGGCAAGAAATGGAAAAGCTCTCTTAATGTACACATTTTCAGATAAAGCATTACTTTTACAGTGAATCACATTAATCTTGTTTTGGTACATCCTTTATTGACAGCTAACTTGAAAACTAAAATGCATAAGAACACCTAAAGGCAGAACAGACAAGTGTGAAATGTCCCTGCAATATCAAATATTCCCCACAAAAGGCTGCTACTACTGTGCTTTCTTTTCAAGCTATTCTGTGGTAAAGAATTATGCAAACAAGAATGGACCAGAAGGGTAAAAGCAATAACCACAGTCCTGAGACCTTTTTGCATTCGGCCTCTTCTTTCTGAATGCCTATCAACCACAAGGCTTCATGCAGACCTTACATACATCATACATCAGCCTCCGTACAGAAAGTAATCACGCAGGTTAAGGATATCTGACTTTTACTATGATATTTCATCTGAAGCCACTGTAAACAAGGATGCTTACTGTTCACTGTAGTGTCTCCATCAAAGTGGCATCAACCGGTGTAAAATAAATTCCAAGAACAATAAAAAACCAATTTCTATACCTGTCTCAATCCACTGGTCAGTTTCTGGATGAACACATTGCTCTTCTTCATTGCTGATATTAGACACTTCTCAAGTTGTCATTAACTAAGATTTTTGCTTGATGGTGTTTACCTTCCCCCTCAGCAAGGAAAGAGCCATATCCAATGATGTTTCAGTCCTTTTACTGGTTGCTCTTCTCCCCTCATTCAAGCTGTTCTCAAGAGCAAGAGAAGCAACAAGCCACACAGTTGAAAAATTGAACTGACAGATATTTTCCCCCTGCACACAATCCCCATAAAATGAGAAGTAAACCTTGCTGTTGCTCTCATTTCTGTCACCAACCTCGCTTCCTCCCCCTCTTCAGAAACAGACAGCTGCTACAACAATGAAGTGCTGGAAACAACCCTGACTAGATGGGGTGCTTTGTGTTATCCCAGATCAGATGGATTACATGCCACATTCTTTGAATAGATCTTATTGTTTACCCTCTGCTCCTTGTGCTCCTTCAGTCCTCTCCATCCCCCACCCCTCCTAATCAAATTCTGCCTGCAACTGCTTGTATATTATGTCAACAGCACAAAGCAATGCAAATGTTGCACCTCCTTCCTCTTTCCAAGCTTCCCCCTCCCCCTCAAATATCGCTCATGGTATCTACAGCTGGTTTGTGTTTTAGGAGGCATTTTCACGTCTCTGGCTCCGTCATCAACTCCGCATGAAACACACACACAATAAGTCAGCAACACATCAGCGACTTTCCCCACCCCGTAGTCCCTAAAAGGAAGTTTACGTCTAAATGATTAAACAAACAAACAGCAAAACGCCTCCCCCCCAATTACACACCAAGGGGAGGAAAGGGAGTTCCATGGTAATACTCTCCTTGCAACTGCAGGACCAACCCCCCCGGCAGACCTCATCCACTCCGGCTCATTTACACACCGCCCCACGCCGCAGCTGCGGGGCCTCGGGGACACAGCATCCCCCCCTTTACCAAAGCAGCATTGCGCCTTGCACCCCCAGCAACCCCCCCGCCCTTCCCCCCAGCCCCAGCTACCAACGCAGTGCCCCCCCCGTCCCACCGTCAGCCAGACAAACGGCCCCCCGCGCTCTCCGTGCCGCCCCATCGGGCTGGGGTGGGGCTGTCGCTGGGGGGGGGCGGAACAGCCCCCCCCTCCGGCCCTTGCAGTCCTTATGGCTGCACGGCCAGGGGCGCCTTTGCCAACCCACCCGAGGGCAGGCCGGGCCACCCCCCAGGGGGCCCGCGGCCGACGGAGAAGCCCGTATGCCCCCGGCCTGGCCCCCCCTCAGTGAGGGCCCCCCCCAGCGGGTCCCCCCAGGCCTCACCTCACCTCAAACCTGCTCTTGGTGACGCCGTTCATCTCCCTCCTCATGGCGGGGCCGGGGGCGCCGGGCGGATCCCCCCCCCCGATCTCTCCTCACACGGGGGTGTCCGGGCTCCGCGGCCTCCGCCCGCCGCCGCCGCGTCTCCTCCGGCCTCAACTTCAACCCAAAACAAAAACACTCCGCACCTGCCAGCAACAGCGCCGCTCATTGGCCAGCGCCGGGCACGCGAGCGGGGGGGGCAGCCCCGGCGCGAGCCAGACCAGTGGGGAGCACGCGCGTCGCCGCCAGGAGGGAGGGAGGGCTGCAGCGGGGTAGCGCCCAGCCCGGCAGAAATGCACCCCGCTCGTGGGCCAGGAGAGAGCGCACCCCCCGGGCCCTGCACCCCCACCGCCCTAGGGGAGACTGCACCCCCC
>ML675642.1:9823851-9936539 GCA_007922155.1 Mesoclemmys tuberculata
CCCCCCGGGCCCTGCACCCCCACCGCCCTAGGGGAGACTGCACCCCTCCCCAGAGCCCTCCCATCCCCAACCCCGAGGCTGCACCCCTCTGCCTTTACACCCCCCCCGCGGGCTGTACCCCCGCCTTTATCCTCCTCGTCCACATTACACCGCCTCTGGGCGATTTACTACACCGCTCCCAGGAGCCTACACCCCCCTCACCTATGCCTAGGGACCTGCTACCTGCACTGCGCCTACCCAGGGCCACTATTTCCCCCAACCCTGGAGCTTTACCCCCTTTCCCGACTCGTGAGAGCAAACAGTGCACCCTTCCTGTCCCCGGAACCCAAACAGGACCGAGGGCAGTGATTGTTTACCCCCAATGGGCGCTGATTATTCCCCCCCTTAAACGCTCCCCCAGTGGTGCTGCGGGAGACTGCGTCGTCCTCGAGAGTCTGTGGCCTCAGGGGCGACTGTGCAGACAGCTCAAGGCTGAAGAGGTAGCGCCTTTCCCCGCTCTGGTCCCAGCTGATTTGCACAGCCACGCCCTTAAGCATCTTATTCAGCCGCCTCCCGGGGGAACGTTTTGCGTCGCAATACTTAGGGGGGAAGGAGTGGGGGGGACACGACGGACGACGACGACGACTAGGTAAAGGACCCTCCGCTTTTCTTCCCCTCTCCATTTCCGCTAAGAACGGCCTTTCACACACTGCATCCAATCAGATCCCTGCTTGGTGCAACTTTGGGGTGACGTCATGATTGCGGGAAAATCAAGCATGGTGGGAGATTTAAATAAGGCGAGTCACCCCAAGTGCAGAGCAAGAGGGGTTGTGTCTCCTGGGGAAGGTAGCAGGGACAGACTCCATTGTAATTCTAATACCAACCCCTAACAGTTACAGATTGATATTCAGTGCTGTGACCCCAAGATATGCAGCACTGAAGGCACAGGCTGGGGCTGAGCAGGGGCAAAGATAGTCCTACTGCTGGGATTCTAGCCCACAGAATAAACTGGACTACATCACAGCCCAAAATCTACCTAAGGCCACGACCAAGGGAGACGGTCCTAGCATACCCCCCTTGCAACAGGGCATACAAAGGAGGCATCCCTATAATGTACCTGTGTCAGAGGAATTGACCTCCAAGCCTCTTGCAGCACACATTCTAGCACATATGCCACCAGACCACCCACCACCACTGGGACCAAACCAGGAGCCAGAATGTGTCCCATACTGTCAGAACCACTATTTCACTGACAGGCTGATAGCTATCTCTGATTTCTAAAATGAGTTTTGGTAAGAGTATCCTTACAAGACAAGGCAGGTCTTCAGGAGCAGAATGCTCTCTCAAATAAAGACGAGACAATATTCTTACCAAATAAATGTATTTGCATGTAAATAAACATGTTTTTTGCAGTATTTCCAAAAAAGTTGAAAGTACACTCTACATCAAAAAAGAATGAAAAATTAGCAGGAAGTATTTACACAGTGGCCCACAAAAAAAAAAGCAAATCTGAAGACACTTATTTACATAATGACCATTTAGGAAAGAACCATTTTCTTTTAATCTCAACATCCATTTCTTAACCTGAGATTAAAAGGTTTGGCTTTTTAAAATTTTTTAGTTTGTTTACACATTTATCTTTCCAATACTGAAAGATGTAAAATATTGCAGAGAATAACAAAATATTTTAAAAATAAAACATTTGTAAGAGATCAAACATTTACATGTAAAATGTTTGAGTAATATTGACAAGTGTACCTCATCTCTGATCAGTGCAATAGAAGCATCATGCAACTGTTGCCTGACTTTTAATGGCTGTCTTTCTCCCTTACTTAGTGTAAAACAAATAAGTATATAAAGGGGAAAGGGTTACAGTGCATTAAAAGAGGATTGAAAAGCTATTTACCTGCTGTGACCACAGTTCAGGACTCAGTTTCTCTTGCAGCACTCAAAGTCACATATGCCTAAAGAGGATGCAACTTTGTTCCCTGTATTTCTTTAGGTGCCAGCAATGATGCTCACCTCTTGCAGAAGAAATTCAGAATGCTGAACTTGAGTCTTAGGCAAGTAGTGAAGGAAGTAAGTTCAGCTGTTTCATTTAAAATATATTTATAATTTAAATCTTAATTTGCAAAGCTGAACAATTTTTTAAAAGCCTTTTACTTTATCTTTTATATTGTTAAAAACCAGTCCCTTTTGTTAATCCAGTAAATTATTCCTTGAAAACCCAAACTTTGCTTTGCTTTTGTAACATAGCTGTTAGCTTCAGCTAAGCCTTCACACAATCCAAAGTAGTTAAAAGGGTTATTTTAAATAAAGCAATTTAAATGAGAGGGACAGAACTAAAACATAACAACCTGTTGCAATCTGAACAGGTATTATTTCCAAGATGCAGCCACTCTAGTAAGGTCTCAAGATAAAGTCATTTGGTGCTGTATTTCTTATTTCCTCTTCACAGACACCCCAGTCATACCATTCCGATGCTGAATCAGATAATGTCATTTGCTCCACATTTAGACTTTATTTACCATTTCCTATCATCTCAGCATGCAAAGCTGGGAGTATTGGTGAGAGGGAAGCCATGGAATGCAGACCACTAGGAGCAAGGGATGAAGGTTGGAAAATATAAGGGAGAGATCACCAGAGTTATTGTGTGTGAGAAAGAAATTCACAGCTCCTGTTTTCTATGTGACAATAGCAATTTCAGCATACAACCCCAAATAGAGCTGAAGACAGGAAAAATGGAAAAGCTTACAGCTATCTGTGTAGAAGCCACCCCACCAAAAAGATACGAACATTTGTTTTCATGGGGCACTGGGTGACCCAGAAAAGAGAAGCTGTTTGCCCAGAATGTTATCAAGACGTTGACTGTATGCAAGACTGGAAATATCTACAGTTTAAAGGAAACCTAAACCTTGAGGTCTTTTCAAACTGCAAACCAGAAGTAAAGGGAATTCTCAAGCCCCTAGGTGAAATCCTGGCCCCACTGAAGTCAATAGCAGAACTCTCTGGGGCCAGGATTTCACCCAGTGCATTTCCCTGTAACATCTAAAAGGAGATGGGTTCACAATACACTTTATATATACTGTACTCCCTTATCTTAAGGGTCTTCCATGCCTCCTCCTCCATCAAAAACACTCTTAAACGCTTTCATTTATCAAATAGATTCCACGCTCCTATCCTCTCATGGACTGAGACTAGCAGGTCTTGCCTGCATCTTCCTTTAAAGTCCTGATGACAGAAAAATCCACCATTCAGGGAAATTATTGCTTCTATTGCAGCCAATCAAGTTTTAGAGAGCAAAGATATTTCAGTATATTTTTCAGCAATGTAAGGATTAACACTAGCACAGGAATGATTCACACCTACCGAGAGCTAACAACCTCTCGTGGGGGAAAAGGGGGCATGGAGAATGCTTGTGTGTATTACCAGCAGTGCAAATGTGGAAAAACATTCTGCGCGCACACAAAAAATAAAAAATGCCGTAGGCACTTCTGCAACAGAAAGATTACAAATAAGGCCTGATTCCACAAACCACTTATGCTCACGAGTAACAATAGTTGCATTGACTTCAATGGGACTTTTCATAATGAATAAAATTAAGCATATTCTTAAGTGCTTGCAGGATTGGGCCATAAATGTATCTCTACAAAGGTTGTGCATTTTCATATATGCAGCACTGGGATTCTGGGGAATTTTGTTTCCTTTAATCCCAGCAACAGTGCTCGAATCAGGACAAAGCATGCTGTGATTTTATCAACATCGCCAAAACTACAGTGGCTGCACATTTTCCAAGTTTTCCTAATGCACAGCTAACCAAGCTCCCTCTCCCTCAGAGCCTCTTTGAGCTCTGCATCATGCAATTTAAATATAAAGACGGCATGAAAAACAAACAGCATGAGGCATTCAAGTAGGGACATAAATAAATAGCTAAAATGCAAGGTCAGTCAACCATCGACATAAATATCCTTCATCACTTTGACCTGGAATAAAAGGCTGATGTCCATCAAAACACAATGCCTGATTTTGCAGAGCTGCTGATGTCAATGGAAGATGAAGGTCCTCAGCACCTCTAAGAATCAGACACTAAATGATGAAGAAACTCCACAAAAGAAACCTGCAAAGCATTTCTCTTTTCTCCAGACACCCTTCAAAAAAAGAGAAAACCACAAGCCCCAAACATTAAAATATGCCCTAAAGTTATTCGGTCAAAACTTACTAAAAAAAACTTATTATGAAAGGGAAAGGGAGGGGGAAAAAATCTGATTCTCCCACAATAATCTGTTTCTGCACCAATTTAGGGTCTGTTCCTCCAAACATTTACCCACATGCTTAACTCTACGCCCATTGACTTTATAGGACTATTTAATACGTGTAAAATTCAACATGTGTGTAAATGTCTGCAGACTTGGGGCCACAGTCAGACGACTGGTTTGCCTTCCAGAGTCAGAAAGATCAGCACTCGCAGGTATTCTGTCCAAGTTTTTTATATCCTCAGGAATACTGTTTTCCTTTTAAACCATGTCCCTCAAGTTAAGTGTGTATTCTGAAATGAACAATTCTTTGCTTACTACCTCTAGAAACCACTGAGGTTCTAGAGATCTTTTAAAAGTATTTTAAAAAAATATTAATTGCCAATCAGAGCAACATCCATGAGGTCGTCGTCTTCCTCCCCAATCAAAAAATCAGGGCTTGGCCGGGACGGCCTGTCAGCTGATAGGATAGCACTGCTTGTCATGGACAGAGATTGGTCAGAAGAAATGGGTGATTTAGACCAGCTTTCTGGTTTAATGCTGTGAGACTTCTTCTTGTCTCTGTCCTTGTCACGATCCCTATCTCTGTCACGGTCTTTATCTTTCACTTTCTTCTTCTCTTTTTTGTGCTTCTTATGCTTTTCTGAGCTATATTCCGGTAGTGGCCTAATGCCATCATCAGAGCTGGGACTGTTCTGATAGGATTTCTCTGCTATGGATGAGCCAGACTCACTCTCACTGTCTACATTTTGAGGAGTGTATGCTGGTGACTTACTGTGGCTGGGTGAGCAGCGTTCATGCTTTGGAGTAGACCCACTGATCAGTGGGGATCCATAGCTTTTGGAAGAAGCCATCTGAGGCCTTAAGCTATCCCCACCTCCTTCCCCAGGTTTTTGCAAGGTTACTTTAGCTTTTATGCTAGGGGAGCCACCATCATGTTTGCTGATGATAATCTTGGCCACTCCAGTGCTACCAATGTTTTTGGAATCTGAAGACTTCTTCGAAGAGTCAACAGATCCTCCAGAGACTTTAGATTTGTCTTTGTCACTTTTCTCCCGCTTTCCCTGAAACTCGCCCCCAGACATGTTGTGTTTGGAGGACATGGAATGGCTTGAGGAATTGGAACTTGGTGCCATCTGTCCATCCATTAGGTCTTCACCTCCAGGCCCACTAGTAACCACCCCATGTTTCAGTTTGTCTATGACTGCAATCAAGGATGGCTTCTTGTTTCTGCTTGGAGATTTGCCTTTGGAGCTTCCATGCTGGTTCTGAGATGAAGACATGGAAGAACCACTAGATGAAAAGGAAGATGAAGATGCTGTAGAAGAATTTGATGAGGGTGGTGGTTTCTGGGACATGGACCCAGAGGATCCCATTCCTGAAGAGGATTTTATATTTGAGCCTGATCCAGTCCCAGACATATGTGACCCTCCAGAACCTGAACTGATAGGCGATTTTGCTTTAGATGATGGGGGAGTACCTGGAACAGGTTTCATTGGAGAGGCAAGCTTGTCAGAACCCCCTGATGGTCTAGAATGTGAAGGAGAAATGTTTGGTTTACTCATGGAGGGGTTCATAAGTGACGAAGGCTTCCCTTGAGGTTTCATCTTGGTACCTCCAGAACTGCTGCTGAGGCCTTGTTTGGTGATGGGGGAG
The DNA here is from genome assembly GCA_007922155.1 of Mesoclemmys tuberculata. Classification (NCBI taxonomy): domain Eukaryota; kingdom Metazoa; phylum Chordata; order Testudines; family Chelidae; genus Mesoclemmys; species Mesoclemmys tuberculata. Next base: position 9,829,740 of record ML675642.1, read on the forward strand.
GATCCAGGCTTTCCCACAGACTGAGCTGAGCCTTTTGACTGACCTGAACCAGAGCCACCCTGGCTCAGGTAGAGGCTACTGCTCATCTTTGAGCCAGAAGATCCTTCTGATTTGCTGCTTTTTACTTTGCCTGAGACAGAAGAGGTGGAGGAGGAGGAGGAGGAATGGCTGTGATGGCTTTTGCTGCTCGAGGAGGAGACAGAGCCACTGCTTGTATACTGGCCATGTGAAGGCTTGCCAACAGTCACGGTCCCTTTGGGGATCTGAATTGTGATTTTTGGAATAGGAGGAGTTGCTACACCAGGAGGAGTCTGAGATCTACCTGAACTTCCAGGAGATTTTGACCCACCGGTGCTTGCTGGTGGGGTGAAAGGTCTATTAGATGAACTATGAGAGGGAGATTTCCCTTCTATGTCTGCTTTCTTCCGCTTTGGAAGCTTTTCTTTACTTTTACCGTCACTGGATGGGGTCCGGCTGCGTTTTCCTGGCTTACCATCTATCCCAGAACCCGATAAACTACTTCCAGAGCCATTACCTTCTTTTACCCGTTTTTGAGATTTTTCCTTTCCTAAATCCCCTGTACTTAGTAAAGGGCTCTGGCTTCCACTGTGATGCTCCATAATGTCAGAGGGCCCCAGGGCTTTGCTCGCAGCTGCAATAATACTAAAGTCAACCATGTCTGCCGGATTGCTTCCTTTAAATTTATTTTCTCCCCCATCACCCCCTAACACTTGCACTCCCAAGCTACTTAGAGCCTTGAAATCGTCAGCATCTCCACTCTGACTGCTCTCATCAAAGTACTCCTCCCCAAAGCCACTTTGGCTCTGACTATTCAGTAAGTCAGGATTGAAATCTACTCCATCTGGGAAAAAATGGTTTGAAGAGTCACTGTTTGGGCTCACAGTAGCATCTGCTATAAGGTCAGCTGGATCAGTGTACGGGTTCTCACTACTATTTGTCTGAAAGACATCTGGGTCAAATAGGGCACTTTGTGAATGTCCTGAACTAGAAGAGTCCCTTACAGGAGTACCAATGGGTGGACAGTCCTCATTAGTACTGGGGAGCTTGGCAGCCTCCTCTGCTATATCAGAAAGGATATCAGTAACATCAGCTCCAATGCTGTCTGAACTGGAAAGTCGAACCATCCTTGGAATACTGGGTTGAGGATGAGGTATAGGTTGGGGGTACGTAGTAGGTGGAGTGCTGCACTGACTGGGCGCTGGAGTAATATGAGGGGTATCCAGAGTATCAGCAGTCATGTTGACATCAAAAATAGGGTTCTGGGAATCAACATCCATTGAAAACAGCTCTCTCTGAAAATCATCTTCAGTCTGATGCTTGGGCTTGTCCGCTGGTGTGCGAGATTTTTTTTTCTTTTGCTTGTTTCCCCCAGGGCCCATTTCCATTCTGGGGGACCCTGAAGAGGAGTTTTGCCTTTCAAGAGGGCTGCTCCCATATAAAGTGGAGAAGTCCTGGGGAGGATTGTCTTTAAGGAGGTTCATGAGCATCGGGTGGTTCTTGGTGTTGCTTGCTGGTGAGGATACTGGTGGTGGCGTGTGATGGGGAGGGGTTGGACTTGAGCCTATGGTAGACCCCACATTCCCTGTGATCTGCAACAAACTAGTGAGAATAGGGTTCTGAGACACTTTGCTGAAGTCCTCCCCATGGCCCACCGAATCATGCCTGTCTTTCATGCTCATGCTCATGTTAAACAAGGTAGTGATGGGCCCCCCAGGAAAAGTGTTTGTTGGTGTAGTGGTACCACTCATTGGGTTGCTGCCTGTAGTCATGCCGTACCCTGGGCTGCTGGCGGGGGGAAGGTTTTTCTTCACCATATCTTCTACTGTCTCTGCAATGAGGGACAGGGCTGGTGTATCTGCCTGAATGGTTTCTGCCTTTCTACGAATGGCTCTCATTGTCACAGGAATGGACATACATCTGCAAGACAGAAGGTGTGAAGGATTTAGTATGCAGCTTGCTCATTCACAGAAACTGTCACTTAAAGAATTCTAAGAACATTATAAGATTTACAGTAGCTCTGTGAGGTAGGAATTATCCCCCTTTTGCAGAACAGTAAACTAATGCAAATGGCAAGAGACTTACCTAGGGTCACATGGCAAGACAGCAACTGAGCCAGAATTGCCAGAATCTAGCCTCTTAATGACTTGTTCTCTGCTGCATCTATTCATAGCTACCACTGTCGTGTGTATCTAACCACTGAAAAATAGTGCTTCTCTACATTACCTTCATTAGTATTATCTGCTACATTTAAAATTACAAGCAATTAAGCTTTAATAATTAGTAATTGAGAATTCTTAAGAGGAAGAAGGATGATCTTGTAACTAAAACATGAGATTGGGAGTTAGAAGGGATGAGTTTTGTTCCCAGCTCTGCCACAGACTCCATGTGTGAACCTGGGTAAGTCAATTTCCTTTCTGTCCCTCAGTTTCCCTATCTATAAAATAGCAATAATGCTGACCTGTAAGGTAGGTTATTTATAAAGAATAAATCTGATTTATTTATAATTTATAAATCTGTAGAGTCCATGTATGTGCAGAGTACTAACAACATTTTGTAGTTTTCTAAAGGCTTCCATTGTTGCCTGGGGCTAAGTAATGTTAATAAAGGGCCTTTGTAAATGTAAAGCGTAGAGCATGGTAGGAGGGGGGCTATCAAATGTTGGAACCATGTGTGAGTCACCCTCTAATTCAAAGAGGCAGAGACTTTGAAGGCTACTGTAAGCTCATCAAGAAGCATGAAAACAAATACAACTAAGACAGGCATCCAGAAAACAAATATTTAATAAGCTCAGCAGTTGCTGCTCCACAGTTAAGGTTGGAACTGAGATTCCAAAATAACCCTGATTTTGTCTCCTTCCCCCCCCGACCATCTTTTGCCTGAAATCCACAGGCAAAGGACAAATGGCTTCAAAATAGGTAGGTTATGTCTTAGGCTGACGTAGACACTCAACAAAAATTGAAGTGCATTGAACATAGGTTCTTGAATGATGCCACCCAAAAACAAAGGTGTTCACTAGAATTCAAAATGTCTTTTAATGATATTTTGTTTCTTTTGTAGCTAAGAAACAGAGAGGAGAATGGAAGCAATGTGAGAGGGCAATTAGACAGGGACTCAGGCAACCTGGCTCATATTCCCATCTCTGCCACTTGCCTGCTTGATGACCTTGGGCATGTCACTTTCAACCTGGTAGTCAATTATTTTGTTTCAAGATCCAAATTTCTTGGGCAAGGTATATTCGAAATTCAGACTCCAAGAAAATAAATAAAAAGATCAAGGTCCATTCAGAAGTGTCTGGTGGTCTGGATTTGACCTGTGGTCTGCCGATTAACTACCCCTGCTTTAATGTCTGTGTCTCAGTTTCACCATCTGTATAATGGCAATAATAATATTTAAGTCATTTATAAAGTGCTTTGAGATCTATGGATGAAAATTGGTACATAAGATCTAGGTATTTGTTTGTATTATTGTAGTGCACTTACTATTATACATAGATTAGAGGAGGCAAGAAATCTATATAGCATGCTTAGCACAGTGACTGTTAAGGAGGAGTTAATGACTTTATTAACTCAGTTTCATTAGACATCTTCTATTCAAAACTAGAAGTCTACAAATATTCAGCTATTCAAGCACTCCCTTTGGCTGCACAAACTGTAATGCTTTATATATAACCATGGAGGGTAGCCTGACTGAAATAGCAGGTGATCCACAATGGGACCTTTCTGAAGAATGAAAGAACTGGAGAACCACTCACTGTCCTCCAGACATTTGTGAAGTGCCCACCAATATCTGGGTGTCAATGTTCTGGCGATTTATTAAAGATGCTCTGAATAGTGTCTAATAGCAAATTTAGAGAGGTCTGGCTTACCTCTGAACAACTTTGGCAATGAAGTCATCTGTACAGATAAGAGCATCGGAGAGCCCTTTATATAGTTTACAGTTCACATGTGTGGAGTCCTGTACATCCATGACCACTGAAAGACACAGACAGAAGGCATTTGGGAGAAATTAAACTTCCATCTGTACTAGCAAAAAGAAACCCTTCTTCACCTGAAATCTATGTATAAACGCACATGCTTTTCACTGAACCCTACTTACCACACACCAGGGAGTCATTCACAGGATGCTGGAAGGATACACTGAAACAGGAATCAGAGAGGGGACAAACTTCAAATTGCAGGATCCCAGGAGAATCTGAAAGATATGGGAGCTGGTAAATGTATCTACAAGCTCAAACAAACATTAAAGGGGGGGGAGAGAGGCATGAAGGAAAGCAGCCTGGTCCTCAGATATCTTATTCCCCAAACCCACCATCTGATTCTAACATGCTACAGAAAACAATACAGGATCATTTCTGGTCATAGAATTTTATTGATATCAGTCATTGTAGCAGCACCCACCTTCTTTTAAAACAGTTCGCTTGACACAACTGCCAATCAGTGTGTTGTAGGCCACTTGATGCCTGATCAAGTTGAGGATGAGAGGGACCCGGCCAGGATGCTGGAAGGTGATTTTACTAACGAGAGTTCCTTGCAGACTTCTTCCATCTGGAAGAGGAGCATCCTTGTTCAGGAAATAGCAGTGCTGCTGTCCTGGAAGAGCCTAGGAAACATAATCTCTGCCTTACTCCAGTAGTACTGGAAGTAAAGACAGTTACCAAAGCAAGTGCAGTTCCAAAATCTATGTTAAGCTATGCAATTGACCTAAACATTGGAGAAAGACTTTCTAAGAATCCAACCCTTTTATAAACTAATTTACAACCTGAACAAGCAAAATACCAGGCTAGAAATACCACTGCCAGGAATGAGAATACAGCTTTGAGCTTCTATGCTGCTCCATCAGAGGATCTCAAAGCACTTTTATACACAGTAAACTTCACTGTCCTCTTGTGAAGTGGTTAAGTATTGTATCCATTTTATAGTTGGGGAAATAGAAGCCCAGAAGATAAAATCCTAGCCTCACTGAATTCAATAAGAGTTTTGTCACTGACTTCAGTGGATCCAGGATTTCACCCAGACTGTTTCAGTGACTTGCCCAAAGGACATACAGTGTAGTCCATGGAAGCGCCACATACAGAACCCAAGAATGCTAACTCTCAGGTCTCTGCCCTAACCATCACAGTCACACTCTGCCTCCCCTGATGCTTGGGTTTTAAAATTATAAAGTCAATTCCCACTCACTGTACATGCAAATGCACACACATCTATAAACCCACAAAAAAGCTCATTCAAAATTACATTAAGAATCTAACATACCTCTAAAAGACAGAATTTCTGAGAGCAAATGTTAATGTAAGCATTCAGTCACTTGCTGTGTACAGATATTGGCACATTCAATGAAAACTGCATCTTTCAACTCAGTAGCTAACCCAGAAAATACCTTCCTTTCCCCTCCACATGCATCAGCTACAAGTTTTCTAGTTCCTGACAGTCACTCAGAGATGCAGTGGTTTAACAGTACAGATGATTTCAATACTTTCCCATAAATCTAGTTTCTGGCATACCATAATTTTGGCTACCCTCCTAGATCTCATCTGCTCAACTAACCCAATCATAATAGCCAGTCTGTCCTTAAAAGGACCAGTTCATTAGCACAGGTGCACATTTAAAAGAGGTTGTTTATCAAATGTTATTAGACCAAATTGCTGATCTTCTCTGGTCATCTTACCTTCTCTACTCCCAAGTTACTTGTTTTGCTATGTGATTCTCACTTAAACAGGAAGAATGAACAAGACAACCCATGCAGACAAACTCATTAGTTGCACATGCCACAGTCTGACATAGTAGTACTTAGCAGTTTTGGGTTAACTTTTGTAATGGAGAAGAGATCAGTTGCAAAAAGAAATGGATGCAGTCCAGAGGATGACAAATCCACAGTTAAGAAAGGACAATTTACCTACTGTGATGGAGTCTTTTTCAGCATTCTGGCTTGAATAATTTAGGTCGTGCCTACACACACAACCTACACACATACCTCTAACTATAACTGCATCCACTCTAGAGTTTGTACTGAAATAACACTATCAGTAAAAACATGTCCCTAACTGACAGTTACACTAGTACAAGACAAGGCTGTAGTTGTATTTAATAGTTTTCAATCCATGGTTTCTAAACTTTTTAAGTGTCCTCAATCTGCCTCTTCTGTGTGCTTAGTTCCCCAGCTCTAAGGGCATACTTACTGCATAGAAGCGCATGTTGTGGTTCAAAGGTATAGAATCAGTCTCCTTGGATAACTCAAACTGTGTGATCAGCTCATACAGGGGGACAAACGTTGGTGGGGTATCGAACAATGGGATTCCTGAGGAAACACAGAAGAGCATAATGACCATATCATGGAACTAAAAAGAGCTGCGCAATAATATGGACCTATTCAATCCTCAACAGTACAGATGACAGTATAAGAGCTTGAGTTACTCACTTGGTGTGCTTAAAAGGATCTGCTCGTAAAAACTAGTGAATATTTGTCAGATGGAGTTACAACCCACCTGTGCAGCTCTGTAGTTTCTGAATGAAAGCCCGGGATACTGGAATAGGTCGTGGGAACTTCAAAAAGAAGCAAGCTGGCAAGTCAACACTGTTGGCACTGGTGACTGATGAAAAGGACGGAGTCCTAAAACAGTGAAGTAACTTTTTATTACATGAATATTTATATAGGTACATATATGCCCCTCTCACCACAAACTAGTACCTGAGCACCATACAAATATTAATGAATTTATTCTCACAACACACATGTAGGGTAGAAAAGTATTATGATGTATACACAAACAATTTTTAAAGTGTGTCTATATTTAAAGTGCAACATACACATTTTATCTGTGGCCCAAACACAAGTAGCTTATCTGTTGCTTCTGAACAATTACAACACTTGATTAACATCTGAAAAACATGCTTCACTCATGTCTCAAGTGCAGGGTATTTCATAAATCAGGGCTACATCAAATCACATTAGTAATGACATGACACGTTACTGACATGGCTTGGAAAGATTATTCAAACAGTTGACATACTAATAGCATTAGAATGAGGCCACTGTGAGAGGCCCAGAAGTGCCCTTTCCTTACCCTTTGTTGTCAACAGGATGAGATCCCATAATTAATGGTGCAATTGGGAGTTTGTACATAGCCAAAGTTCCCTCAATTGTTACCGACGCATTCATGCCCAAAGACCGAGGGACTGAAAGAGGAGACAAGAAAAAGGAGAACATATAAAAAAAACTGTTGGAAAAACCTTTAATGTGCTTTAAAGGAGTTAAAAAAACTACTCACATGTAGATATGTTATTTGGCTATGTAGTGTCTTTTTCAAAGTTTGATATAATCTAGTTTGAATGTGTAGCCTTTTATTATGCTATTTGAAGTTGTATTTCTCCTTCTGGGGTGGGTCTATTACCTAACAGTCAACAATAGATTTCACATGGATTTACAGGCTTGTAGTACACTTCTGTGTGCAAAATTAGTTATGATTTTGGAGCAGTCCAGTCTCAGTGTTTCATTTTTCCAAGCTGTCTAAGCAAACTTCTATGTACAGATATGAAAGTTTATTGTTCTCGTCCTACAAAAAGCCACGGAAATAGTCACAGTTGTAACCAGGGAAAAGAAATTGATTAATTTAACAAAAACTAAAAAATATAAAATAAACCTAGAGTTAGCCATCCAGGATTAAATTCACCTTAGTGCAGAGGACCAGCACGGGCATATTTTGAAGGCTTAAACAGGACTTAAGTGACGCACTGACTTTGTGCAGGCATGCACAGGAGTGGATTTCACCCCCCGAGGGCAATTTTATCCAGAAAATGGGAGAAGTGACCCAAGGTTTGCATGTGCTATCAAATCTGTGTCCTCAGTTACTCTGCCCTTGACTCACATATTGGAGAGTGATGGTTGCAGATCAGCAAAATGGTCATGCCTCCTTGATTCTTGGCTGTCCACCCTGGCACTGGTGTAATGTCCTCAATGGACCACGGACTTTATGTTAGTGGATGATCAAGAGCACTAGAGCTTCACAATGCACCTCTCACCTTGGAACACACCTGATGTGACCTCTTCTTCCTGGTATGCCAGGGCAAGGGGGTTGGGCTGGTGCAAAAAGCAGAAGATGCACCTCTGCCAGCTTTCTGCTGATGGAGAATTCCCATTGAATAAGGAAACTCCATCAGCCAGCTCCGGACATTAAGGCCATTTTTGCTGCTTATGAAGGAGAATCCTGCCCTCAATCTTCACGTTCCTCAAATTTAAAAACTCTACAATGAGCAAGTCATTCGCTCATTCTATAAGGAAGCTGCCTTCCTTCTTCTACAACATTCTTGCCTCTGACTTCATAGAAAGGTTTAAACAAAATCTGGAACAAGTTTTATAGAGATTGAAAATCTTATGTGCTTAAAGTACAATCAGTGGCCAGAAGCAGCCTTTTAGGTGACGTACCGTTGCTCTCATGAAAAACAATGGGGGCTCCGGTGCCTTCTTCAAATAAATCATAGGGTGAAACGTAATACTTGAGATTCATCAAGTGACCTGTGGGAAACAGGTTTGTTAATGAGGGCCCTGATGGATGAGTTACTCTAATCCTTCATAAAAGTCACTAGCAACCATACCATATTCACTTTGCAAGACTGCACAGCACATGAAGTGCAAAGCTGTTAATACACCTTCAAACGGTCACTCTTTTTAACAAGAGGCCAAGATGTCTGACAGAGAGAAGCTATGTATTGTAAATCCAGTATAATGAGTGAATTTGTAAAAGAAAAACTTCCTTATGTTTTCATGAGGTACTTAGAAATATGTAGTTTACCACCACTCTTACATTGGCACTCTTATCCACTATTACTATCTGTTAATATAAAGCTCAGCTACCATCCATAAAGATTTTAGTCACAAATAAAAACAGACAACTAAGAAGTGTCTGTTCAATCAGTTTTTTCCTCTTTTGGGCAAGCAAAAGACATGCATACCTCCACTTCTTGGGGTGAGATACCCAACACTGCCACGCAGAATCTTGTCAAGGGGACTTGCGTTGGTGGCCTGCCTACAACAGAGAGAATCAGATTTATAATGTGCTGGAGCATAGTTCAAATCCCAAACGTCTAAGCACTGGTGGCTCCTATAAGATCTTACAATACACAGTTCACAGTCAGACAAAAGTAAACATCTTACGCTTCACACTGTGCTTGCAGAATGTCTCAAAGTATTGGCAAAGGAGTCGTCAGTTTCCCCACTAGCTTAGGGGTTTTAATATCAGTAAAAGCTAACCTAGTGTTTCCCAACCTATTCTGTTGGCACATCCCCTGTGAAAGATTGGCAGATGGCTGATCAATGCCCATCTCAATATCTTCTCCTGCTATAGATTGGCTGAAAAAAATAGATAAAGCAACTTATCCAGCCTCTCTTTCACTCTCTCTTTCAGCCTCAGTCTGCTTTTACCTTCACTCTCTATTTCAACTGCTTATTCTGTAGTTAAACAGAGACATTGGAAAAGACTAAAAAATTATTAAGAGGTTCTATGACGCTGTATATCAACTTCCTGTTGCATGGGTTTGCTTTAATCTCAGCATCAGCTTTTAGAAGGAAGTCAGAAAGTATGGGCCTCATCATGCCACCAGTTCATGCCCAAGTATATTTCCTGGATACACAATACCTAGGATGACTGGCAGCAATAGAGGTTACAAAGCTTAAAAACTGCACATATAGCAGGGTCATCTGGTATTGAGAAAAATCAAAAGGTTTATCTCGGGGTATTCAATAGGCAGACCATGGGCTAAATCCACACTGCCAGATGTTTTGAACAGACCCTGAAATCTTTTTATTGTCTTATTTTTTCTGGAGTGCGAACCTTGACTATGTCTTGACCAAAAAATGTGGACCGTGACAAAAAATAATGGAGTACCTCTACGGTAAATATTCTTACCAGTACATCACTGCCATCTTTGAGAGATCCAGCTCCAAAGATTGTAGAGCCAAGTACATTTTAGTTTTAAGTTTGCTGGAAAAAAACAGCATGGAAAAAAAAGAATTCAAGAAACTGTACAGAACTTGAGTTACTCAGAACTTCAGATTAAATTCTTTACTAAAAGTATGTCCCTAATCATGGTACTAAGTCACTATAGACCGTCATTATTTTCCTATTATGATTTCAATGTAAACAGATAAAAGACATGTAAACAGTGAACAGCAAAACATCTCAAATCTTAGATTGTATATTATATTTTATTCTCTCAACTTGAACAGCGAAAATCACATATGCGTGTATTCCTAATTTGTTATCGATGTATTTCATGATTACAATAAAAGATAAAATGAAGGGATTTATATATACACATCTATAGTTTTTTTAATAAAATGCATAGAATCACAGAAGAGAAAATGAAAAGAAAAGAATTTTTATGCTTTACAGTATTTTACCATAAATTCATTTTATTCTCGGTCTCAAAGTCAACCCTGGCTGCCTAGATGGCAGCAAGTTTCTAAGATCATGCGACTTAGTGTGTGCACATGGGCAACTGGCACAGTATTCACTGAAGACCCAACACTGCAAGGTGTTATTTATCATCTGGGAGATGCTCAGTAGTCTCTACTCCCATTGAAGTGGGTGCTGTGGGGTGCTTAGCACTTTTGAAATCAGGCCATGTACGTGGATTTAAGGGTCTAAATTTAGGCTCCTATTTATTAATTTTTTTAAATTTCATCCACTATGAATAGATTTATTTTTTTATGTCAGTGAAAATGGGTTTTGGATTGAAATAGTCCCCTGCATTGTTAAGAATCCCTAAAATAACACCACTATTAGTCAGGAGTGAAATCAGAGGGAGAAACAGAATGAATATGAAACTGACCAGTTCATTGTGTAACCTGATATGAAGTGAATGTAAACACACAGTGTAATAAAGAAGTGATGTTTTAAAAAATTCTTTTAGTATAAACTTAGGTCCTGATCCTGCAAACACGTGTGCACTTGAATAACCCAATAGAAGCCCTTTGGGGCAGGGCTGTCTTTTTGTTCGGTGCTTTGACAATGCCTAGCGCAATGGGATCCTTGTCCAAGACTGGGATTCTGAGGTGCAATAGTAATTCATAGAAATAAATATAAGGAGAATCAGGTCATTAGTAAGGATATTTGTTAATCTAGTTTATTTTGACAGTGTCCTTTAAAGACAGTGCTTTTTTAAGTATAAAGACTATCAAGATAAAAAAGACAATTCAAACTTTTTAGTATAAGAAAATTGACAAATGGATTCCCAGGCTAATGACATAATGTGTTATAGATCTGTATCTTGGACTCCAATATTATGAACTTACAGAGTCTTAAATTTAAGCACACAAGTAGGCCCACTAAAGCCAATAAAACTACTCACCTGTGTAAAATTAACATGGGTTAAGTGCTTGCAGAATTGGGGCCTAGACTGGTTATATAACAATATAAAGGGGGGAGTGGGAATACACTACATGCTGTATGCCCTTACTTGTCTCCAGGAAGTTTGTAAAGGTTCACAAGTCCCTTTAGATGCTTAGAGAATTCATCGAAGTTTTTCTCTCTAGGAGGGAAAAAAAATGGCAATTTTAAAGTAATCTGGGTAAATCATTCATAGTAGATCAGGTTTTGGGTTTTTTTTTTTTTAAAAAAGTAACTTTATAATACAATTCTTAAATTATTCAGGAATTTACTTTTGCAACATAAAAATTGCAAAAACATGTTTCTTTAATGACTGCCTTTAATATTCACAGTTGATTTACTTTTGTTTTTTCAGGAAGCTTTTGAGGGGTGTAAAATGTCTTTGCAAAACACCCTGGTCAAGAGTTAATTGTGCAGCCTCTTACAGCGGCTTCAAAGGTACCATGCATGATATTAGAGTCAGGAATCTCTGAGCCAAAGGAAACCAGAAAACCCCTTGTGAAAACAGAGAGACTTTGTGAAGAGGATGAGTTACCAACTGCTGTACAATTCTAGCCATAAAATAGTATTGCTCATCAGTATCAGGAAAAGGAATCTTTTTTGTGATGCACTGAACAGTTTTTGCTCACCTCAACTGTTGCACCAGCTCTGGACAGCTCTGAAAGGGAAAGAACATACACTACATTCATTTCAAATTAATCTGTGACTTGAATATTTCTATGACTAAAACATACAGGGACAGAACTAGGCTTCTGACCATTATCTTCTCATGAGAAGCAGTTTTACACTCACTGCTCTACACCAGTATGGTTCCAATGCCCTGTTTGTCAAATTATTTGCAGCACAAATTCAATCATCATCATCTCCTGTTACACAATTATACCAGTTTTCAAACTTGTGGGCCTTAACTTGAGCACTTAAATCAATATGTAAACATCTAATAAAAGTGGCCTGACTTTCAGAGGTGCAATTAAATCAACGGGAAATGCAGATGCCATCATTTCTGAAAAAAATCAGGCCACTTTCATAAGATGCCTAACTTTAAGCCTCCAAGTTGGAATGATTTGGCCCAAGTTTCCATCTTCCATTTACAGAACTGTAAGTTTCATCAATGATAAAGAAACCTACGAAAGGAAACAGATAAAAAGCTGCAGATAACTATAATTATGCTGTCGATTGATTATACTCTGATTCAAAGAAAAATATGTACCCATTACCTAAGTGGTTCTTGTTCACATGCACAGAACTAATCACCAAATTTAGGAGTGAGAAGGACTCTTCCCATGGAGGGAGGAGTGAGTATAGATTTTCTCTGAGAACTAGATGGACATATTTTACACAACTGATTTCCTCTGTTTGGGCAGAGGGAAGGCAAACTGACACTCCTTGCCTTTGGCATTTACCCATCTCCTCTTTCTAGGTTATACGTACCACAGGATTTTCTCCATGGTGCGCCACCTTGACATCACATAGCAGCCCTGTAGGATCTAACTGGACTTCCACATAGAACATGTCTGAAGTGATGTAACATTCAGTGCCATTTGCACTAAGGTGAGATCCAAGGCTTACATACAAAACAAAACAAAAATTGCTATGAGATGCACACAAAAAACAATCAAGCCAGCAGTGAGATTATGATGATTCTGTACAGATACACAGATACTGCCACAAAAGAAGGCTTACCCATTTTGTCTAGCTATAGATTCCAAGCGATCTGTCATGGCTGGCAGAGATGATACTAAACAGGAAAGGTACAAGGCAAGGTTAGATTGAATGACTCAGTTTCCCCAGAGATGTGTATTCCTTTGGCCTAAGTGCAGTCTCAACTACCTTTCTTCACATATGCAAGCCAACATTATGTACTTGTACAGTTACACATCTGGATGTGCATACACCTGAATCATCAACATGCAAAATATAACAGGAGCAATTTTGTAAAAGAAAAATAAATATTGCCCACCATCAGTCACAAATGCAAAGAAATGAGCTGATACTCTTCCATGTTCCCATACAAAATCACTTTTGGGTTGAGGTCAGGCATATGGGTTTAGAATAAAATACCACTAGCGACCTAAACTACATCGTTCTACTAAGAATGGCTATACTGGGTCAGACCAAAGGTCCATCTAGCTCAGTATCTGTCTTCCGACAGTGGCCAATGCCAGGTGGCATAAGTGGTAAATGTGTGCGTGCGCATGTATGTAAATGCACAAAATGAAACGTTTGCTATTGTGGTTTATTTTTATGATTTTTAGTATTTCAATCATGTTTCATTCTGAACACTGTGGAAAGCATAAGTACATTTTTGTTGTTACATTTCCAAATGTTTACCAACCTTTTAATGCTTTCTGCAAAGTCTCTAAACAGCTCACCAGATGTTGATGGCCTCCAGAGTTCACCACAACTCGTTTTTCCTGTGTGAAAAGGGAGAAAACCACCACCATTTGTATGCAATGTTCATCATAACTGAGTCATCATAACTGTTATTCAGGGCCAAATGTTGTTTATTCAGACAATTTAAAGTTAATTAAATCCCATCTAGAATTACTCTTCCATTTAGCTCCCTAAAAAGAGAACAGGAGCAAGATATCTTTAAGTTATCTGCTACATTCCCTTTCTTTTTTTCTTAAACAGTTAACTTAATTGGAAGAATTGACTCTAATAGCTTTTTATATATACACATAATCCTAAATAAACTAAAAATAATGAAGGAAGAAATGTGGGGTAATAACCAGGCATGCAAATTTCACACACCACAGAACTGTATTTGCAGAAAATTTTGGATTCTCTTTCCCCTCCCCATTGCCACCATTTCAACAAACACACCAGCTGGGCAGTGGGGCTGAAACTGAACATTGCTGAGAAGACAGCAACATGCCTAATATTAGGAACAATAACTTGTTGCAGCTCTTCACAAATGAAACGTGCTTCTCTCAGAAAAGGAGACTGAATGAGACCACGCTGCACAGCTCACTAACAGCTAGCTGCCAAAGGGGATTGATACCTGAGTTCTGAGTAGGGACTGCAGTCCAGTGGTTAAGGGCAAGGGGATCATGGATTCTATTCCTGATTCTGCCAATGTTTCATTAAGTGCCCTTGGGTAAGCTACTTCATCTCTTTGTGCCTGTGTTTCCCCTTTGTATGTCTTGTCTATCTAAATTATAAACTCTCTCGGACAAGAACTGTTTCTCCCGGTTTGGTTTAGCACTCTCATCTTAGCTGCACCCTCTAGGTGCAACTATTAAAAACCTGTCTCCAATGAGGGGCTATAAGGCTTAATATTTTGTAAAATACCTTGATATAGCAGGCTGAGGGATACTAAAGAAGCATTACTACTAATACAGACTGCATAATTACATCATTCTCCCAGTAAACAATCTCACCCAGACTCTACCAATTCTCACCATAACTTGACGGACAAGCTTCACGGTTTCAGTCCAAGGTCTGTTTTGGTTAAACTTTGCATGAAGTCTTTCCAAGAGAGAACTCATCTTATTCAGCTTCTCCGTTTCTACAGGACAAATTATATGGGACACCTTAGTCAGGGGGCCTGCTGCTGTTTAATCTCAGTCATGACAACAAGAAAACTTTTACAAATAAGAACTGCAAGTTCCAAAGAAAAGATTGGCCCTTTGACCTTGACATCAACATAAAACAATTCAGAGAAATTTTACTTATTGCCACTTTACTTCTCTCTCACTCACTCAAGTGATGAAAAGATTGTACCAAAGATCATCAAAACCCAAGAGATTATAAGACTTCAAAAACCTCTTGGGGACATCAGTAGGACTACATATGTGAGTAAGATCTGAGACTGGAATTTAGTTAATCTTGTTTAGTCTTGGTATTTCATTATAATTGACTGCATACCCTTTGCAGGCACAAGAGAATGGTTTATAGATCTGCTGAAACCACAACGAAAACAGAAAGATATGAAGCATAGCAGATCTTTAAAGAGGGAATGTTCAACTTTTAATTTCCTGACTCTTATTGCACTATATACACTTACAGTTTTTCGCCAACTCTTTTGCTCCGCTAACCTCATTGCATGGTAGTGATCCTCTTCTCAGACCACCTCCTCTTATAACCGCCCACTCACTCACTACTATTCCTCAGCTGTTTGTATTCTGTGGATCACCAGGAAGGAATCCACAGACCACACTTCAAGATCCATTGTACTCACATTCATGTATTAAATTTTCTTTTTAAAAAACACCTTCATAGCACCCAATAAAAGTCAACATAACACACTGTAAAGACTGCAGCTGGAGGTCATGTACAGTGAAGGGCCTGACTGAGGCAGTGACAGTTGGCTTGCAATACAGGGAGGAACTCATGTACCTGCCCAACTGCCAGTGCCTCAGAGTGCTCAAAATTCTATGATTCAGAGGTATTCTGACCTGCCTAGTAGGAGGGAGCCAAGACCTAAGGGTTGGCATCTGGTGGGCACAGTATCATTAGGCTGCAGAGATGTCCTAGAACTGGGACTGCAATTTGCACACTGCAATGCAGTGAAACAATTGGGGATTTCAGAGTAAACCGGTTTTCAAGGGATGGCATCACTTGAAATCGTCATTTTTAAAAAATATGAGGTTCATGTCTCAGTCTCCATGCCATTTGGTGTGGGTTTCTTCCTGTTTTTAAAATGTGCTGCTCCTCCCTGTCGCTGTGCAAAAACACCTTGCAAAACAGGGAAACTGTAGATACAGGGGAAACTGTCGATGACTGACAGACTATACAGAAAGAGCTGTCGGATGCATGAAGTAAACAAACAAAATATTTCCCCCCTCTAATATCTTTCATTTATGGCTCTCTCCTGTGCCACCTGTAAAAATAGTGGGTACACTTTTTTGTAGATAAGTTATTTCTCAGTTAGTGCCTCTTTCATTCAGGGCAAATGTAGCCCCTTATTCGATGAGCACACAATTGCTAAGGGGGCACCAACCATCCGCAGCAGAATCCTCTTCTCCAGCACCACAACCTAATATCCCACACTGATGCAGAGCAGAGGCCTGGGATGGTGGAGGCACTGCATCTGGTGCACAGGATTGCAGTCTCTGTTTTTGCCTGGCCACCCCTCTATTGTGACAGAAGTCACTGCTGGGGGGTGAGTGCAAGGCAGGCTCACTTATCAACTTCCCCACCCCCTAAGGGCCTCCCCTTTGCACCAGCCCGGAGAAATTAATGTTTGACTGTTTTTACACCCATGGTTTCATTATTTCTGTGGTGCAACTGAACCCATGCTAAAGCCACATATGCTTTCATTATAAAAGAAACAGGTTCCACTATAGTTAGCCTCTTTGAAATGTACAGCAATCACCACAGTTTATTTTGGTAACCTCATCTGAGTCGTCAGCTCCAAGGAAAATATATGATTATAACACTATGATGCTGTAAATTACTGGTCACGTAAACATATCTAGAGAGACTTTTCAAAACTCAGTTTTCGTGATGGAACAGATCAGAGGTTCCCAAATTTTGGGACACACCTCCCAGACAGGGAAGCCCAACACCATTATTAGGGAAGCGTGAGAAACTGACTGTGCTGCACTGAAGGTCAGAGCCAAGAAGGGCCCTATCTGGCATGGGAAGCAGATGTGGGGGTGGGGAGGCTGTGTGGGTAGTCTCAGCTGTCAGTATCAGGTTCTCTACTTATTTCACTCCCCTACTGCCACCTCTTCCAATGGGCAGTTACCTTGCTTTGCTGCGGAAACCAGAAGGGACTCTGTAAGCAGGGAGCTGAAGGGTGTACCCCTTGCTATTGAAATCCCTGCAGGACAGAGCGCCCTCCTGCCCCCAGCCCTTCAGTGCAGCCCCAGGGAACCAAGCCCCATCTGTTTCGCCTGCTGGAAGAGCCTGAGTAGAGGAAGCAGATAGTTCAGTGTCCTGAGGCCACATTAAAGTGCCACAGTCAGGAGGGAGCCACTACTCATAGGGCGCAGCACTCCACTCCTGATCCGAGCCCTTCAGTGGGGCTCCATTTGCTTCCCCTGCACAGGGAGGAGTGAGCCAGGCAGGGAGCCCGGTCCTAGTAACTGAGATCACCCAACCACAGCAGGGAGTGAAAAGCTTCCTCAGCTGCCACATCATACACACCCACTCTGTTTCCCATAGGTAGCAGGCATCCCTCCCCCACCATGGGGGCTATCAGGTCAGACACCCCACATGAGGGAGTGTGCACATGGGACATGAATCTCCAAAGGGGGGACTCAGCAAAAAATTGTTTGGGAACTTCTGGCCTAGACTATCATTCACTGACAGTGTGATAGCAACTGAAGGGGCACATTTGATTAAGATGAAGGTGGCTGTCATCTGACTTACTTTATGCGAGCCCCATTCCGAAGAGACTACAAACTCCACTATATAATGCTGTACCTTGATCAAACGGCAAGCTATTTTGAGCCACGTAAAGCCTGTAACCTCCTATGGGCCAAAAGAGGGTCATGCTGGATCAACAAAACTTGGCTACCCCCTGTACGTTCTGCAGACCACACAGCCCAAGATGAAACATCCCATAGTAGACAGCTATGTTGTCAGCAGGCTGCTCACATGTAGGAACCCTTAAGCTCCAGCAACCAGTCACGCCCCCCCCCCCCGGGACAACATGCAATGATGAGGTCTAGTGGGTGCAGGCTGCATTGCTCTGTTATGGATGTGGGTGGCCATGGGACCCCCAGTCTGACCCCCCCAACGTATCAGGATGGTGATGAGTCCAACACAGCAAGCGTGCGGGGCGGGGGGGGGATAACTCCCCCGGAGCTCAGCGGGGATGGCCCTAAAGCCGGCCCCCCGCGGAGCTGAGGGCGGGGGGGGGAGCTGCTGGGGCAGAGCTGAACGCAGAGAAGGGGGGGCGGCCAGAGCCCCCCTTCCCTAGAAGCCAGGGCTTCCCCTACAGCGCCCGGGGCCCCCCTTCCACGCCGCCTCCCCGTCAGCGCGGGGGCTCCCCCACGCGCCCCGCCCCCCCCCGGGCGGGCCCCCGAGCCCAGACTCACCCTCGGCGCCACCCTGTGCCGCCTTCATCCCGCGGGCCGGGGCGGGCCTGTGGGGGGGAGGGAGAAGGGGAGGGCCCCGGGGCAGGCCGCAGGCGCCGGCCTGGCGTGGAGCAGGTCCCCGCGGCCAGGGCCCTCCCTCGGGGCCCTCAGTCCGCGGCCGCCGCCGCCAGCCCAACGGCCATGGCTGCGCTCCAAAGCGCGCGACACTTCCGCCTTCTCGCGGCCGCGGAGACGTCTCGCGAGAGCCTAACGGCGGGGCCGAGTGGTGGGTCGCCCTCTCGCGAGAGTTGAAGCTGCCGTTCTCTTCCCCCCCCCCAGTGGGCTAAGCCCGGGCCCGACTAGTTCGCACGCGCGCGCGCATGCAAGAGGCACGTGCGCCGCTGGGAAGGGTGGACTTTGCTTACCTGCTAGGCAGTCGCTTCTGCATCGGGGAAGAGGGGTGAGGATTGTATGTCTGCAGCCACACACAGAAATTGCAACTAAAGCGAAAACGTTTCAAAAATATTGAATGGCTGGCCATTTTTTTTAAATGCAGTTACAGTCCACTCCCCTGCCTTTGTAAAATTGCTAATCCTGTTACTGATGGGGGAAGGCTAGCACACGTCCTCCAAAACCTACCATCCCGACAGCTAAGAGACTTGACATGAGTAAATACAAAAGCAGGGCACAATGTTTGAGACAAGGTGGGATTCTTTTCTTGAATGGAAATAATGTTGCTATAACTCCAGCTTCATAAGTCAGCATTTCAACTGTCACTTTACCATTATGAAAACAAGATACCCTAAGTCACTATGAGGCAGAAACAATTTCAGCTCTGAAATGGGGGACAGGTAGGATACAAGACGTGTTTTATTCATTTATAAAGTCAGTTTAATATAACCTGTGCAGGGGTTAGTGACTGAAGTCAGGCACTATAAAACATGTAACCCAACCTAAAACCACTATTGGGCTATAAAATGGGGTAAGAAAAGACTTGAGAAATTGGTGTTTTCATTGGGTATGGCAATTAAGCTAATACGTATCTAATTCACAGTATCATAGCCATGTGGATCCCAAAATGAGAGGTTCAAGGTGGATGAGATAATTTATTTTATAAGACCAACTTCTAGTGAAGAGACCAGATGAATACCCCTAGACACACTTTTCAAGATCCATTGGGCCTATACATGCCTATCACAGCATGCAACATATTTCATCCCACGTACTAAATGCCCCAGTAACAACTATGTGGGTGCAATGAGACAAATCATTATGCTTTCTAATGGGATCACTCAGAAAAATTGTGAGATGAGCACCATAACACCTATAGGTAAATACTTTTCACAAAATGACCACTCCATAGCTTCCCTCTTAGTCCTCATTCTCAAAGGAAACCTGTGCAACACCTTCAAAATATGAGCCTGGGAGCTTAAATTCATAACTTTGCTGGAAACTAAAAATCACAGACTCAATAGAGACACTGGATTTATGGCTCATCACAACAATCTGTAACCCACTACTGTCCTTTGCTCTAAAACTGCACAGTTAACTTCTCACTTTGCCTTGAATGGTCTCTTGCAACATGTATTAACTCCTTACGCTTACCTATCTGTTCTATCTTGTTTTTTTTACTGTGCCACTTGTACCTTTCCCAGACCTGAAGAAGAGATCGGAACATTTTGGTAAAAGTGAATAGGTTTTTTAAATACCTTGTCTCTTTTCTGGACCTTGTTGCTGATTGGGAGCCAGAGACTGAAATGCAATTAAGGAGGCTGCGTAACTTCTTGTTTTAGCTTCTTGATAACCAGCATGGGAGACAGGAGCATTGTTTGTGACTGGTTGGTGACTATAACTTTAGTATTAACCAACTGTTGGGAGAATCTGCTCTCACAGTTTTAGTTTCCTGTTATAGATTAAACAGAAAGATGTCATTTTGTAGAATCCAAGGAGTATGTCTGCTTCACTCCTATGATATGGCAAACAATGATCTCATCTTAGGAGAGTTTGCCTAAACAATTGATTTTTTTTTCCAGCTCTATATAGACAGAAGCAGGACCCCCTTCACATTGGAGAAATCCAGCCTACTTCATACCTTCCCTCTTTATGGCAGTGACTTCCTGTTAATAAGCCACAGCTGAAGACCCTTTCCTCCATGAGTGGCAGCTCAAGCAATCTTTTTGAATAGGGTAAGATCTCTCTTTCCTCAAGGAAGACATTTATCCCCCTTCAATGGCCAATTGTGCAACATACATATGTCCTATCATATACCCATGTGAGGTAGTGAATACAAATAATTTAGTATTTAAAAATATAGTGGAAAACTGCCCCCAATAAAAGATAGTAGATTTGCTAATGCAATATAAAGAGGAAAAAATGCTATGTAGATCTATAATAGTTGTCACTATTTTTTACAAAATAATCACTCTGAAATTCATGACAGGTGTGGAGGTGGAACTCCGATCCTCCTGGTTCAGAAAGCTCTGCATCCTACTAAGTGAAATCAAGGAGACTCCCCTTCAGCTGTTAACAATATAGGGCCTCTGATGCACCATTCTGATTCTCCAGTAGAGAACTGTGTTAAACACTTACATGTGTCAGCTCATTACAATCTCTTAATAAACCACAGAGCTCCCTGATAAACAAACACAGGGTGCAAGTAGGTTATCTGTCTACCAAGTTTTTACTGAGGCTCTGATCCTGCAATATGTCCCCTGTGTTAGGAGCCCCAAAAAGGAAGTTAGAAGGTGACTTGTTGTGGTTTTGAAGTTCCTATATGTGGAAATTTCTAATAGTAAAAGGTTTTTTTAAAATCATAGTAAGATCCAATGGCTAGACATTTATGATAGACAAATTCAAACTGGAAATAAGGTGCAGATTTGGTAACAACAGTGTGTGGGGCAGGCCAGGGGGGAGGGAATTAACCATTGGAACAGTTTACTAAAGATTGGATGTCTTTCTAAAAGATATAGTCTACTTCAATCAAAAGTTATTGGGCTTGATATAGGAATTACTGGGTATAATTCTGTGGCCTGTGTTAAGCAGGAAGACAAACAAGATAATCAACAATAGATTAGTCCTTCCTGGTGTTTAAAAATTATGAAGTTAGTGGAGCTCTGTGTGGGCATAAGGGGCTTTTCATACTGAGCTCATTGCAGAATTGGGGCTTTTAATAGATGGGGGGGAAGCATCCATAAACCGCGAAATATGTCTTTCTTTTGCCATTCTTTAACCTGAAAACAAAGCATAGATTTGTTTTTAAAGTCTGTAAAATATGAGCAAAAAAGGAAATGAATGATACTGGATAAGCAGCTGGGTTCTGAGGATCAGCCTAGAGGCAATTTTATGGCCTAGAGAATAGAGCCAAGGAGGTCTATAATGGAACACAATCATAGCCATAATTATAGTCAGAGGGCTCAATGTTCAAAATACTGACATGGCTACATGGAAGCCCTACATACATAAATGCAAATTGAATAAATGCTAATCAAAACCTGGAATTTCAGAGCTTTTGAAAAATTGCCTTTAAGTGAAGTTATCCTGATACAAAAATACATCAGCCTAGTACAGTAACAATCTCAAACTTTCAGTTTTCAATAGATTTAGTGCTGCATTGTTGTGGCCGCTGCTATATCATATAGTAGCACTGACCCCCAATCCATCAGGTGTGGCGCTCAAGTCTCAAAATAGTCATTTTCACTATTGTTTCCCTTTAGAATAAGGTAGGGATGGAAACTGCAAGAGGGTATTTTTTGTCAGAGGCAGTTTTTACTTGCTTTTTCTATTTGATTTAAAGTTTTAAAACTGGCCTTTAAGGCCCTTATAATACTGATCACTATCAGCAAAATCCAGAGGCTTTCACCCAGCTTTTACTCAGTCCTTGCTCAGGTAGAGCATCCTCTGAGACGAGTCAAGGTGGGTGAAGTAATATCTTATATTGGACCAACTTCTGTTGGTGAGAGCAAGAAGCTTTCGAGCCCCACAGAGCTCTTCTTGGCTTGAAAGCATCTCTCTCTCACCAACAGAAGTTGGTTCAATAAAAGAGACACCTAGGGCCTGTTTTTCAGTGGGTGCCAAGGACCAGCAGCCCATGCTGTAAGAACGGCAGGAATTTACTGCCTAAGTAAAAACTGTTCTCTAGGGGGTGAGAAGCATAGAACTGGAAGTCAGGACTCCTGGAATCTGTTTCCAGCTTGGAGGAGCGTGGGAACTGGGGTTTAGAGCCACTGGGAGTAAGACTCCTCCGCTCTGTTTTTGGCTCTGGAATGGGAGTGGGGTTTAGTGGTTAGAGCAGGGGATTAGGCATTAGGATGCTTGGGTTCTCTTTCCATGAAGCTGGACCCAGAGAGGCACTGACCCCCCCAGTGTCACTACCTTGGGGTCCTGCTGCGTATCACACTTGGGGGGTGTTTCATGCCTCCCATTGCAAGGCATGCGAGTGCCCTTTGGACTGGAGACTGGAGCAGGTCGTGCTGTTTAATGCTCCTGAGCAAGGAGGGCCTTGGTGGTGGCTGCTTTGTCCACAAGACTCCCCATTGCAGTTCAATAAAGTTTTGTGTGGGGGGGAGGGGTGGATAATTGTCCTCCCTGTGCGGCTCATTAAAGTTTTGTTGAAGGAAGAGGCTGCCTTGCGAGGGCTTGTTCCTCTGGCCGCGTTTTACGCCGCTCGATAAAGTTTTGTTGAGGGCCCCCCCCCACCCATCCACCGCGGAGCTCTCGCGAGGTTTGAGCGGCGCCGGCCAGGCGTGGGGCGCGCGAGTCTCTCGCGGCGTTTGGGTGAGCAGCCGGAGGCGGGGGCCGAGCGTCGCGCGAGAGCAGGAGTCTCGCGAGAGTTGGCGGCTGCCCCCCTTGGAAGCGGTGCCGTTTCGCTTTGGGAAGTGAGAGGGGAGGCGGCCCCGGGAGCGGGGCGGACAAAGGGGGCCGCGCGCCGGGCACCCACCGCACCGCGGCCGAGGGGGCGGGAGCAGGGGACCCTTCTCGGATCGAGCTGCCTAGGGAGCCGGGCCTAGGGGCCTGCTGAGAGGCCCAGGGGGCCCCTGCCTAGGGGGTTCGCGCAGGGGGCCCTCTGCCTAGGCCAGGGGGCCCGCTCCGGGGCCCAGCCCCCGTCTTCCCAAGGCCCCCCTCCTTGGGGCTTTCCAGGCCTGGTACTTCCTGCCCAGGGGCCCTGTGAGGTCAGGTCCCCTCCCCCCCACTCATTTTGGGGCCTGGTCTAAAGAGCTGCACCCCATGTAGGAGGGAGAGAGCTAGGACGAGGGAGGAAAGGCAGAGGGGGGAGTTGTGAATGGTGGGAGGAGAAAGGAGAGTCACGGAAAGGGGAGAGAGGCCTGTAGTGGGGGGGCGACCAGGGTTTAAAGTTTGGGGGTTTTGGAGGATTCCCCCCTCCCCTCTTCCAAGCACAGTGGAGAAGGAATGCCAAATCCAGAGAGACATGGGGGCAAGAAGGATGGAGGAGGAGGGGGGTCCTCGCAGCAGCAGACATCCAGCAGCGGCAGTTCGAACAGCAAGGAGAGGCACCGGCTGGTCTCCAGACACAAGAGGCACAGGTCGAAGCACTCCAAAGATTCGCCGCTGGCGGCTCAAGAGACGGCGGCGCCACTGGGCACGATGATCAAGCCCCTGGTGGAGTATGATGACATCAGCTCTGACTCAGACACCTTCTCAGATGATGTGGCCTTCAAGCTTGAGAGAAGGGAGAACGATGAGAGGAAAGGAAGTTCAGACAGAAGCGACAGGTTGCACAAGCACCGCCACCACCAGCACAAGCGTATTCGTGAACTGATCAAGAGCAAGCAGGTGGAAAAGGAAAAGAAGCTGGAAAGGAACCAGGAGGTGTCCAAGTCAGGGTCCACCAAGGACCGGCTGTCGGGCACATCCAAGAGACTCAACGAGGAGAATGAGGAACACTCTAAGTCACAGCCATCAAGGAGCAGCAACAAGGAGTCCCGGTCAGCCAAAGCACACAAGGAAAAGTCCAGGAAAGAGCGGGAGCTGAAGTCCGGGCACAAAGATCGTAGTAAAAGCCATCGGAAAAGGGACACTCTGAAAAGCTACAAAGCAACTGACAGTCCAAAACGGAAATCCAGGAGTCCTCACAGGAAATGGGCTGATAGTCCCAAACAAGATGACAGCCCCTCAGGAGCATCGTACACCCAAGAATATGATCTCAGCCCGCCACGGTCACATACATCCAGCAACTATGACTCCTACAAGAAGAGCCCAGGTGGCTCATCCCGCAGGCAGTCGGTCAGCCCGCCCTACAAGGAACCTGTAGCATACCAGTCCAACACTCGATCTCCTAGTCCTTACAGTAGGAGGCAGAGGTCTGTCAGCCCATACAACAGGAGGCGCTCATCAAGCTATGAGAGGGGAAGTGGGTCATACAGCGGAAGGTCACCCAGCCCATACAGCCGAAGGCGCTCAAGCAGTCCTTTTGTTGCCAAGCGGTCAGTGAGCCGAAGTCCAGTAGCCAGGTGTGTGATCTCTGTGTTGTCTTTTATGTGGTGGTGGGAGATTTGGGTGGCTCTGGGGATGCAAGCGATTGACCCTATAGATCATCTGTTCAGAACTGGCCCAGGTAATTAGTGTCCACTTCTAATAGCCAAGGGATGCTCTCTGGTCTGCATGAAATGAGTTTGTGTGGGGCTCATTATAGTTCACTTTGGATAGATGTCCATATCTTAAAAACCACCACCATAGTTGGCACTAATCAGCCTCAGTATAGACAGCCGTGGCAAAGAGGCCAACAACTGTGAATAAACCATTAGGATTGAATTACTTTTGCCTCTAGAGGTGGCCTCTGCAGATCAGGAATGAAGAATTTTTGGGAAGTTTGCACTACTGAGCATTCTGTGGAAGGCATTTAAATATCTAGTGCTGAAAATTCAACACCTTTCACTAGCACTAAATGTACTTTAAAAAGATCTTATATTCTGGAAACTTTGATCAAAATTCTTACACCTAGGAGATGGATTGATCACGGTTTTCAGAAGGATTGTTTAATTCTGAGCACATCTCACTCTGAACTAGCTAACTTTTTTTCTTTCCTTTCATCAAATTAGAGTTGACCGTATTTAAGAAGCTTCTTTCTAGTTTCTCAAGCTTAGTGTTCTGCTCAGTTATGGATCATGTGCTTCCATTTGTTAGTTCCTTGGCATTCTAGAAGAGCAATTAAGTAACTTTTTTTTTTTATTTTGGAACAGATGTATTTTTTCTTTTTATGCACCTTGACACTGAAAGAAACATTTTTGTTTGAAATTAGTAGTGGTGCTGCATTTTATTTCAGGTGAAAGTAATCGAAAGTATTTTGAGTACAGATTGGTAGGTAGCCTAACACAGATTATTTTTCTATCTAAAGCTCATGTCTGAGTGAATGTCCATTTCTCAGCATGTGTGTTATGGAACTATGGTTATAGCTTTATCTTAATTCAGCACTGGACTTGAATAAAATAAGTCCATATAGTAAACTGTCAAAACAATATGTACAATGTTAGTTGTGTTGCTTCCCTGGATTCCATTGAGAGCTGTGGGTGAGGAGCATGTTCCTGCACACCTTTACTTATGTGGTTGGCTCGTCTCATGTGGGTTGTTCCATTGAACTTGGTGCTTGTGGAATTGAGCTCTAAAACTACATCCATTGCTCTCAACATTTCAGTAGTGGACTTTCCAGGAAACATCAGGGCTGGTGTGGGTTAAGAGCATTGCCTTTGTCTTCACTGCAAAAGAGGGGTGTGTTTTACTTTGGTATAGCTGTCTCGGTGTAAAATACCAGTGGCAGTAAGGCACAGGTCGCTTTTTGCCTCAATTTAGCTCACTGAGGTCAACCCTATTCTCCCCCCATCTGGAATTTATTTTGTCTAGCTACATGGAGGAAAGTGCTACCTGTTCTTTATTTCCACTAGGATTTTGTATTGACATGGCTATCTCCACGTAAAAAACAAATCCTCTTTTTGGGGAATGAAGAGATTGCTTTCATAGGCTATGTGCTTACACCCCTGGAAAAATCAGCGGGGCAGCAGATGCCTTGTGTATCCTTTCTGGCTGTGCTCATAGGCTCTGTTAAGGGTGTGTGTCTGCTCTTTCTTAACCAGCAAGAACATTGCTATTGGATTGGAGGATAGTAGATGAATCAGTGGGATTCTAAAGCTCTGTGTTTTCCTTTCATCCTCTTCCCCCCCCACCTCCCCCAACAACAACAAAAGTAGCTGATTTGGTCTGTAAAATATGAAGTTAGGCTTGCTTTTTCCAAGCATGGTTATGGAAGCAGCTCTGTATGTTTTTCCATGAGCTTGCATCGCCATGTGGGAAAATTTTTGAGGACACCTTTGCAGTACAACACTTAGCCAGTTTTGAAAAAAAATTCCAAAGGTTACTGCTTGTTTACAGTGTTTATTTTGAATTCTTTGAAGCTAGGGTTAAATTGATAACCCATCACAGTCCCTCTCCTTTCTTTTAAAGCTAGTCTGCAGTTTTTGTATCGCACACTGTTTTTAATCAAAGCCTGGTTTCACTGACACACACAACAAGAAATAAGTGGTCAACTGGGAGTGTGCAAGAAGCCTGCAGAAAAGGTCCACCCCAAAGTACAATATTACACTTAAAAGAGCAGAGGGAAATTTTCGGATCTCATTTTCTTTCTAACTGTAAGGAGTTCTGTTAGGAGTTTGCTTATATGTATGTTAGTGGTTGCTTTACTAAATCTGCATTCCATGCAGTGAGGAAAGTTCAGTATAAATTCCTCAAAGGGGTATGAATGAATCTTCCCTGTGGCACTGACATTTTTTCATTGGCTAAAAGTGAAATTCTTCCTAGTGGTTCTTTTACCCTCCATTCCCAAAATGCAGTCTCAGAAGGAAGATGGTAAACTAAATACATGTATCTCCCTGATGAAGAAAGCACACTGTGGGTCACACGTTCCAAGTGGCCCCTCCAAACTGAAACTGTTTTTGGTTGAGGAGGAAATATAAAGTCTTTGGTCAGGAGGGAAAGTAACAGATCTAGTCACTGTTCCCCGTAGCAGTTGTGGTAACTATACCTTTACAGCTATAGTTGGAGGAAATAATTTAGGTAACACTCTGCTTGAGGAACGTGGGCTTGTACACTATATTGAGTTTAGTTTCTGCCTTTGTATGTATGCCATAGTCACTGGTGTGCAGCAGAAAATCACATGAGGTTGTCAAATGTCCATGAATTGGAGTTAGAGGATTTAATTTGAGTTAGTTTCTATAGTGGTTAAAAAAGAGACCAGGATTCAAAACTCCTGGGTCCTAGTCCCACCTTTACCACTTTCACTTCACCACTATGCTTGCGATTTCCAAACTGCGTAATGGGAGAGTAGTACATCACAATCTCACCTGTGGGGTATGCTTAATGTTTTTAGATTGCTCTGAGCGCCTCAGATGAGAGACATTCTGGAAGTGTCCAGTTGCACTCTATTGTGTCTTGTTCTGCATTCATCACTGGTTGAGGGGAAACTGTTGCTAACAACTGTTAGCAATGGCCAGTTTCATAGTATAGATGGGGCAGTCCTTCCTTCAAAGATATTTCTCTGGTACAGGTCTGATTGTAGCAGGGAAATGAATCTGCTGCCATCGGGCTTTGGTTTTCTGTAGTGAGCTACCCCTATTCTCTCCCATTGACACCTTTATCTCAATTCACTGGCTTGATGACTTGCATTTTACACATGTAGTTTTCTGCATTAGAAATACAGGAATTTTTTAACCATAGCACTGTAACTGGAAAGAAAACCCTGAACATCTCTAAAGCTGGTATTTTTCCTACTTTTTTAAGCATAGTAAACTGAGTAATCTGCAGTGCGCTGTTGGTTTCAAAGGTGGCGTGTGGGGGCAAATGTAACTAACCTTTTGGCCAGAGATAAAGTTACT
This sequence comes from Mesoclemmys tuberculata, assembly GCA_007922155.1. Taxonomy (NCBI): domain Eukaryota; kingdom Metazoa; phylum Chordata; order Testudines; family Chelidae; genus Mesoclemmys; species Mesoclemmys tuberculata. Next base: position 9,857,990 of record ML675642.1, read on the forward strand.
AAGTGATTACTCTAGACAGGAGAAACACCTTACAAAACTTCCTGTATATATTTGCTTCTCTTCAAACATATTTTAAGGCAGTCAGCAGTGACAAAAGCTAATAATTCCTGTTGAGGGGGTAGTTTTCAGATCCATGTAATGAATCAGTTGTCTCTGGGATTTGGTGCATAACTTAATTCTGAAGCTTAAACAGCATTGAATTATCTGTTTGCAGCTATCCATGTCACACAAGTTCAGTTAGGAATGTTGTCCTCAGCAAAGTGTGCAAGTTTGACCTCTGAGTGCAGTGAAAGCATGCTGCTAGCTATTTCATCTCCTGACAGTTTTGCAGTGAGATTTGGAAAGTGAACTACTATCCAAATGGCAAATTCTGCCGGTGTGTGTGACAATTAAACTGGTTATCCAGAATCCCTTAAAGAGGATGTGCCAATTTGAGGCATATTGTCAGCTTCTGTTTAAGCATAACTTCCATGAACATTGAAGACAGAATCTGAAATAAGTCTTGATTTTTTTGGTATTTTTGGTTTTGTTTTTAAGACTAAAGGTAAGATCCACTTAGTCTCAGTGATCTTTGGCCTTTACAGTCACATGTCAAGTGAAATCCTTTATAACAAACCGTTTCCATCCTTCATCTTATTTTTAAAGCAGTTATGTTATCAGAATATTTGTTTAAAATTGATATTCTCTTATCTGGTGCAAATGATATTAATCTCTTACCCTGCATTTCAATTATAGTTAAATATCTGCTAACAGCTACTGTATTTAAACACAGTTAATATTGCATGATTTTCTGAGTGGAGTGGAAAAGGGGATTTCTCTTAGCCATGATCTAAAATCATGTTATATTTTCTATTGTGGTCAGGGAACTCTAAATTTGAATCGATCATAGAATAAAAATCAGTTGTGAGCATGGTTTCAACTACAGCATGGTTAGACCTTCACCTCAAGATTAAAAAAAAAAAAATTTTTTAGTAACATTTGGCTTTCAAGTCCATTAAAGTCCATCATAACACACAGTACTCCTCTTGCACTGTTCCATGACCTGCAAAATCCCAGTGTCCCTTGAAGAGGAGAAAATATTCGTTGACCTGTGAACTGAAAAGAAGTTGTCCGGTTTTTTTCAGTCTTTACAGTAAATGTCCATCCCTCCCCTCTACTAAATTGACAGATATTGCAGACTTGTGCGTAATCCATGTTCATCCCTTGTTCTCCTCATTTACTTTTAAAAGAAGTGGGTTGTTTGTGGCTAATACTACAATGCAGATTTCCAAATTCATTTCATATTTCTCCTTATGGAACAGCGCTCCCTTCGACGCAGCACTACTCCACTTACTGGGGTGATTTTCCTGCGTTGCTTCCTGGATCGACTGAGCGCATCTATACAGACCGCTCAATCAATCCAGAGCAAAGAATGCAATGGCAGCGAATTTGCTGCTGTCAGTGTAGACCGAGCCTGAGTCTCTTGAGCTGCAAGCAGCTCTTTAAAGTATCACCTGCAGCTCTTTGCAGCACATGATATTAAAACACTGTGTGAGTGCACATTCAGTACGATAGAAGTCACACTACTCTGGTTCTTTTGGTTAATGTTGATTGCTAATTTGGCTCATGAACCACTGAGGACTGAGTATCACTGCCTTACTGTAATACCTTTGATCAATGCCAGATGGTTGTACGAAACTTTCCCATGAGCAATATTCTTGTCTTATCATTGTGTTTTCTCTCTTCTTCTACTGCCCTGAAAGATTCTTAAACTGTCTGCTCGTCCTCTCAACTAAAATACTCAGTCAAGCTCTGTGCATCTGTTATCTCTTCTTTAACTTGGGGTTTTCTAACCTTCATCCTGCAGTTCTGTTGTTTTAATTGCTGATAATTTGTAAGCAGTAGAATTTTTGGCCTTGGAAGCTCCCTAGCTGTTCAATTATTTTAAAGTGTCATCAAACTGGTGCCATTAATTTAAATCTCCTCAGACATGCCGTGAGTATTGTCAGAAGTATAGTGGACAATTTATGAATGCTCTTGTCTTTAAAGAGAGCTATCCATGTTTGTTAATTTCAGTGACTAACAAGAGTATGGGTCAGACTCCTCTCAATTTTCTGCTTCCTGCTCTTTCCATAGGAAGTCTGTGAAGTCTCGAAGTCGAAGTCCAGTATATTCAAGACACTCATCTTCTCACAATAAAAAGCAGAGGTCTGGTTCACGCAGTCGCCATTCCAGTATATCGCCTGCCAGGCTACCATTGAACTCCAGCCTGGGAGCAGAGCTTAGCAGGAAGAAGAAGGAGCGAGCTGCAGCAGCGGCAGCAGCGGCAAAGGTGGATGGGAAAGAGGCAAAGAACTCACCTGTTTTTCTGTCTATAAAAGAGAACAGCTCATCTGAGGTTAAGGAGATGGGGACGGAGTCTAAAAAGGTACCCAAAATCATGAAATCTGAAAAAGCAGCCTCCGATACGGAACTGGTTAATTTAGTACACATGAATGCAGAGACTAAAACATCTCTGGAGCCAGTAAAAACGAAGACCGAAGAGAACTCTGAGAAGAAGCATGCCGCTCCAGTTAAAGATTCAAAAACAGTGGGAACAAAAGACTCGAAGTCTGTAGTAGTGAAAGAGGAGATTGCAACTCCAAAAGAGATGGAGACAACAGAGAAGGAGAACCCGCCCCCGCTGCCCTCAATAAAATCACCTCCTCCACCTCTACCAACAACTACACCACCGCCCCAGGCTCCCCCATTGCCCCCTTTGCCTCCATCATCAGCTGTTCCTCCTCTACCACTTTCCCAGTTGACTTCTGTTCAGGTCCCTACTTCAATCCCAGCATCTTTGCCATCTTCTTCCCACTCAAGAACATCTACTTTGTCCACTCAGGCAAACTGTCAGCCCTCTGTCCAAGTCTCTACAAAATCACAAGTGTCTCTGACAGCTGCTATACCACACCTGAAGACTTCAACGCTGCCTCCACTCCCACTCCCACCTATTTTGCTTGGGGAAGATGACTTGGATAGGTAAGGTCATGTGGAAAACTGATCTACTTGGGTTGGAAAACATTGTACTAACACATTAACAGAGAAGAGATTTGTTTTTACCTTGACGACTCCTTCCTTATGTTTCCTAGAAGATACCTAGTCTTGTACTCTATTCTATTGAAGCCTGTGCCATTCTACTGAAAACACCACTCATAACCAATTTCCCTGTCACATTATTATTCATGATGTTATAGACTTGTCAGTCTGGCCACCCAGAATGCCTGTGATGCTTGGTTTATGGTTCAGTGCTGAAATTAACACAAAATCTCAGTGAGGAAGAGAAATTGAGTCTTTTTTTTTTTAAGTTTTAAAAAAATAAATGTAATAAATCAAGTCACTTATTACAAATCCACTAGGCCTCTATTCTGAAAGCTGCTCTGCATGGAAGTATCTCTGTCAATTTTCAAGGAGATTCATAAGGGAGAAGGGGGGGGTCCTGTTGCATGCAGCAGCTTCCAAGAGTAGGTCCTGAGTTACTACAAAAAATTAAAATGCCCCAAAAAGCTGGGTTAAAGTAACTGGAAAGAGCATATCACCTATAGGAGATGACAACACAAAGTAGTGTCACACTTTCAGCAAGTTGTTGGGACGTGCAGGACCTGTTTACTTAAAAAAAATTGCATTGTTTTAACTTACATTGTGTATTTTAATCAATTGCTAATTGACTTAAACTAAAAGAGCTAGGAGATACTTAATGTGTTTATAATAAACTTAAATAAGCCCAATTTAAATGAAAATAAGAGTGTTAACACAGGGGTTTGCATCAGTCTGTCTAATTTGCTTTAAAATTGCATGTGATGAAACTTTGTCATGTAAACAAGGCCGTAGTCGGGAAAGAAAATCCCAGAAGTTAAGTAGCAGATTTGGGAGAAGGGTTGTTAGGAGGAAGCAAGCCATACATAGGTGAAACCATTAAAAATACTGAACTATCTGTAATGCACCTTGTGGGTTTACACGCAACATGTGCTTTATCTGTGCCACATGCTGCACATCTAATTACATTGTTAAATACTTTTAATGTGGAAAGGGGTAACCTTTTATCTGTCTGTCTCTAAGGGGTTTTGTTTACATGGGGACATGCAGGAAGTTAATCCAAATTAACTTTGAAAATGGATTACGTAAACCAAATTAAGCCCGTGCATGGATACTCTTATTCAGAATGAAAGTGACCTGGATTTTGATTGTGTGACACATGATCTTAATGCAGTTAACCAATCCACTTTAATTTTACACTTTAAATTAATTCTCCTTGGAGTTCCCTTGTAGACAAGCCGTAAACAGAACATTAAGACTTAGTCCTTTCCCAAATGAGTTGTAGTGTTGACTGCTGCATGAATAATTTTTAGATCTGACTAGATTATTTAACTAATCTCCTAGGTGACTCCAAACGCATACTTTCTGTGATCATGGAAATAACCTATGTATACCTGGGCGAAGAAAATATAATCAGTTGAAATCAGATTAAAAACTTCTTTTTGTAGTGGCACAATACTTTATTGAAGTCTGTAATTCGATGAATGATTTCCTGTTAGGTCCTCATTATTTTTTACTTTACTAAATTGCTCATGAAAACCCTCGCTCTCTTTCCACTTCTCAGGCCCAGTCTACACTTACCTTTGTGATTAGGTGGCAGTCGATAGGAGATACGCAAGTGACATAAATCACTTGTGTATCTCCCGTCGACTTTGCAGCGTCTCCTCTGCGTGCTGTCCACACTGCGCTGCGTCAAAGGGAACAGCGCTCCCTTCCATGCAGCGCTACGCCACTTACCGGGGTGGTTTTCCTGCATCACTTGCTGGATCAACTGAGCGGGTCTACACAGATTTGCTGCTATCAGTGTAGACCCAGCCTCAGTAAAGATGTACAGTGATATTCTAATATAAGGCTTAAGTACTCTTCCATAATGTGAAACAACTATTTCCTAGTATACTCTGAAGTGTTCTATTACCACAATACAGTTAAGTGAACAAAGTTCATTGTGTTCTTTCTTTGTTCACTTGCTAGTCTCGATGGATCTTTCAGGCATTAGTATTAACAAGAAACTGCTATAATTGTGATGATTACAATACATTAGAATAAGTTAGACCTGTGCATCCTTATGTTGTGTTCCACAAACAGCACTTGGTTTAGTGTTGTTCAGTGTGTGTCTGTTCAGCTTTTTAAATAGCAGTGAGAGTGGAAAGTGTAACCTTAATGGGGTACCAAGACCAGTACTTTTGGTGGAAATATACACACTAAACATGCTGCTGTGGTTGCTAACGTGGTGTGATAATCTGTTGTCAGCTCTGCTGTAGTTAAGACAGCCTTGTAAAGCATCATAAACTTTACCATAAACTCTCAAACCTCCTAGCATGGCAGCGATTAAAATGCTAATATTGTACATGTTCCCAAATGAGTGGCTGAGTAGAATCTTTCAAGGTTGACTTGCAGCTTTGTCAGTTTCTTCATTTTACCTCCACCACTGTGATGTGTTTGAGAGATTTATAACAGTTGCAAAAGGCAAACAACTTCTTAGCCAGCCAGGCCATTGAAACAAGGCGCAAACAAACCCACTTCATTAGGTTTAGCAGGTGTTAGTTGCAAATGACACACTGACCATGCACAGTATATTGTTTTCAATCACCTATAACTCTTTGTTGTTTCTGAACCAAATTTCTTTAAGTGGATTTCTTTCTTCTGTTTCCAGCATGTGGAAAAAACATATGCTTTCCTTGATTTCTAAGCCTAGGCAAGCATGAGGTTTAGAATCCCATTTGAATGGCCTGTGTACAAAATGCAGGTCAGATGAGTAAAATGAGATTCTTGTACCTTTCTCTTCATGCTTGCCTAACATTAAAAAGTCTTATCATGTATCATTCCAAAGGATTCACCTTTAGGCTCAAGTGCAACATGAGAGGTTTCATCCAACAGGGAGGCCATGAGGAGGGAGTGAAAAGGAAGGTTAGAATGAAATGGTTCCATCATTTTAGGCATGTGATGGCTGACATGTTACTCAAGAAAGTCTGAGTTTGAATTCTTCAGGATTTTTGTGTGGTAATTACTGTCCGCAAAATACCTAAAAGATGCACTAATTACAGTTTTTTAAAGCAGCTACAACTGTTTCACTGTTATGGGATTTTATGTCCCTTGCTTTTGTATTGATTGGGTTTTGGTTTTTTGAAGCTTTGCTGTTCATCTTTAAGGTTTCCCACTCCATCTGTATCCAACACACTCGTGCATAGGTAATGGAGAGGTAGTGTTTGTTTAGATAGAATGTTAAAAAAAGAATGCTTATGCAAACCGTCTGAGGGCTCTGACCATAAGTAAATTTAAAATAATCACTTAGCAGCATTAATTCTGAGGTACAAATAAATTAACTCTAGCTAGCCAACAGCTTTCAATAATCAAATGAAGGTCACAATTTACATGTCTGCAGATGACAATGAAAAAGCTCCAGAAAAGCTTCTCCTTTCCAGATTCTACCTAGCAATACAGCTTCATCTTTCCCCCCCCAAATCCTATCAAGTACATTTGAAGCATCCTGGGAAGAGGCTCAAATTCAGGCTTTTTATGACTGAAGGTGTGTGGAGCATATTAAACCACTGCATAATGTTGTGTATCTAGAACAAATTTGCAGCTGGCAAAAGTGGGTGAAGCTCCATTGCGGTCAGTGGAAGAGGAACTACTTATCCTGATGGTGAATGGGATACACAGGATGAAATTACGAGGCACTGAATCTGAACGAATAACTTTTAAATATTCTTCAAATATCTTATTTAAAATGTATGATGAAGCTAGAGAAATAATTTTACCAAGTCTATCAGGCTGTAAGATAAGAACTGATTTTCAGACTTGTGCGCTTGATTTAGGTTTCTTCATTCTACATTTAGGGTGTATCTACACTGCAGTTGAGAACATACTTCCCAGCTTGGGTTGACAGATGCGCTAGTTCTGCTTGAGCAAGTGCACTAAAAATAGCAGGGTAACCTGGGGTAGCACAGGCAGCAGCTTTGGATAGCTGCTTGAGTACAAACCTGCCTGCGTCTTCTGGGAACGCACATACTCAGATGGCTAACCCGAGTTGTCACCTGGGCTATCCCTGGTTTAGGCTGCTATTCTTAGAGTGCCAGCTCAAACCTTTATGTGCCGAAACCCAATTTTGGGGGCATCTGTTGTGAGCCTTAACGCTGACCTTTGCTTGTGTTGAGAGTGGTCAATGCAGGGGCCATTCTGCTCTTCTAAGTCAACTGCAAAGCTTCAGTTGACTTTTGAACAGAAGTAAGATCAAACCCATAGATCTATCTCGTGTCTGTTGTTACTTTCATGGCTTATAATGGCCATAGTGATACCTGTCAGTGAAAGTTTTCCTCCAGTGCTCTGAGTAACAAGGCTTTTCTGATTAGTTCACTAAACCTATGTGATGACCTTGGTTGGAGTGAAAAGACTATTTTCTTTTTGTCCATTCCTTTAAAGAGTGTCAAACTCAGTAATTCCAAGGGGGAAAGTACTGTATTGCAATCAAAACTTCCTTCTGTGTCTTGCTTTTGTATTGATTTGTGAAATACACTGTGTTTCACCACAGGTTTCAGCTAGATTAGGAAGTGGCTAGTAAGATAACTTTCCTAATTTTGTATTTCCATCAGTTTAGTTACATTGGCTTCTTTATGCCGACGATCAGAGTTTTAGACCTGTTGATGCTAATAAGCATCAACCTCCCTTTCTCCCCCTCCCCTCCCTAGGAGGTTGCCCTAAAATGACACCTGAAAAGCTGTTCATCTTTCTCAATAGACAGATTTTTCCCTTTCCTGGGGAGATGGAGTCTTGTACTGAGTAAGTATTACAAATAAGGTGACTTGCTTATGCCATTCAACTAGGATTTTAATTCCCAATTTATTCAGAAATTCTCCATGATCACCTTCTCCCTCCCTCCCCACCAATAAATTAGGTTCTGCATGTCAGTTTCCTACTAGTTAAAGACCACCCTGCAGTACTATTAGTACTATAATGAAAGAAGAAATGAGCTGGTGATTTACCTGCGATACGCAGAAGTTACTGTTGTCACACTTCTGTCCTTGCTAATGAGTTAAAAACCCTGTAATGGAGAGAGTTAATTTCACTTGCACGTTGTAGATTTGCAATGGCTATTAATGGACTTAACGGTCAGAACATGCCTTTAAATCTGTTTAATGAGTGGACAGAAGATGGAGGTAGGGCTCAGTAAATGGACAACAAGTTATATCCCAAATTTATTATTGTGTTTATAGAACGTTAAGAATTTTTAATCCAGTGGCATAAGGGACTTTCAGTTGCAAAGAGCTACGTGGTCATTTAAGGCTGGACTGTATTTTTAATTTAGTATTTTTCTACATTGACTTTGGCTATGAAACAAGAAAGAGAGCTTAATTTTAACCCTGGTTTCTAGAGCTAGGCTTAGCTCTATGCTTAGTCTAAATAAATAAATCTATGCTTAGTCCTCTAACTTTCAGCACTTAAGTCTGAAACTTTTTGCCTATGATTTGCTTTAAGTCTGATCATATTATATTAACTGACCATATAGTATTAGTAAGTCTAAATAATAACTGACCATATTGTATTAACTTGCTGTAACTTTCTGGGATTTAGTCCAAAGGAGAGTCTTCCTCCAAAACCTGTGAAGAAAGAGAGAGAGCAGAGACCACGATACTTACTCATGGACCTCCCGCTCCCTCCTGAGCTTCCTGGAGGTGATCCCTCTCCCCCGGAGTCTCCAGAGCCAAAGGCAGCCACACCACCTCAGCAACCATTCAAAAAGAGACCAAAGTAAGTGTTTGTACAGACTGCATGCTAGCATCTGTAAGCTGTGCTTTCTTATGCTCGTGATCTTGTCTTTATATAGCACCTTTCATGAAGAAGGATCCCAGAATGTTTTAGAATGCAGCTATAAATTATACATGGAAACTGCTTTTCTTACCACCAAAATGCACCCTCCTCTGAGGTTAAATCTATGACTGTCTTAGCAGTTCTCAGTAATGTAGCAAGTCACTTCAGAATGAAAAGAAAATTCCAATTGGACAACCCATCTCTTTTCCTGGAAATAATTTGACTTCAGACAGGCTTGATTCATGAGTGTGCTTATAGAAAACCATTGTTTGGGGGGGAAGGGAGGGAGGGGAACAAAACAAAAAAAACCCAAACGACGTCCTTGTTGTTCTAGTTTCCTTTTATTCGCTGCACACACTCATTTGGGTTTCTATTTCAAATCTGACTGGTTTAAGGTTCTATCTGTTAGTCTAAGTATGGGTGTTTGTCCATACAGGAGAATGGGATCCTTTCTTCATCTTTTGAATGTAAACAAACTAGAAGGGCTACAGTTGTGAAAAAAGAACAGGTGAAATGTAGCCTGTATGCATCACGCTAAATGGAATCTGTAATTCAGATTTCATTTGGTCAATGTTCTGATAGGTCCCATTATTCTATTACAGGATCCTTCCTGTGGTGTGAATTACTGAAGTGTTTCATGTTCACCTTAAACCTAGTCCATCTTGAAAATTCCTCTCATCTGTCATTTAACAATTGCCTTGAAAAAAGTATTGTGGCTGAATTGGGAAAGGACTTCTTATTCTAAGGCCAAAGAAACCTGGCTGGCAAACAGCCTTATGTAGAATCTTCAGTGTTTCTAGGAAGCAGTTGTTCAGGGAAGGAGTCACGTACCTTCACCCAAGACATTAGAGATCTGTTCTCCATGCAGCTGGCATACTTAACTTTCCTTAACACTAATGAGAACTATGCATGTATCAAGAGAACGAACTCTTGTGTACAATTAGGAATGTCTTTTATATTTACTTTTCTTTCCTAAGGCGTATTTCCTGCATTGAATCCTAAATAACGATCAAATGTCCTGTGTTCATGCAAAAGTTTTTCAAATACTTACCAAATCTAAAATTATCAAAGAATTGTTATAGTAAAGATAATCAGTTGGCTCCTGTCCAAACCACTGTCATGTTAAAAGCAATGTAACAAGATCTTCAGCAGAAACCTGTGCATCAGTTTTCATTCATAAGATAGGACAGGACTGTTTGAGCTACAGGCTAACTGGAGAATGGTGGGACATACTGAAGATCTTTTAGTAGTGTTTTGATTTCATACAGCATAACCCTTGAGCCCTGTTTTATATCATTGTATGGGAGAAAATAAGGGGTGAAATTGAATGGAATTAGGGTTTTGCTCTTTGGCCTTGTACAACTGTTAGTTCTGTTCTTTAGGTTTAGGGACCCGATATAGTATAACACTTTATGAAGATGAGTGTAGAAATAAGGCTCATTTGGCTACTGTACCTGTTGAAGGTATAGGACTATGTAGTGTAATTTACTAAAGACTATTAGGGTAAAAATTTACAAAGTAGCACTTAATGAAAGGTAGTCATGAAAGCGACCATGGGAACTAGCTTGTTACAGCTGTCATTTTAAGGCAGGTTGAAACAATGAGGACAGTGGTCGCCATTTTAAACTAAAGATGGCATTTGTTGCTTGGATAGTTAAATTTATTGTGGTTTTTCCCATTCTTAGTATTATGTATAAATATTGTTATGTGGGACGGGTGGATATAAATGTTTGTCTAAAGAGGCCTGCTGTATTGAGTAAAGAAAATTGACCTCCATCTAGTGCAGTGTTTCTCAACGACCAGTCTGTGGACTGGTGCCAGTTCCTGAGATCTCCCTTGACACAGTTTAGGAATGCAGCAAGCGAGTCCCTGATATCTAAAAAGTTGAGAAACACAGATCTAGTGCACTGCATAACATTCCTAACTCTGCGATCAGTTAGATTAAGGCATAGTCTCTCGAGGGAAGCAATGGAATTCCTTTGCTTGTTGGTGATTACTAATCTAGATTTAAGAGGTACCATAGTCTGGGGAACAATCCTGTGTTACTAGCTGGATAGGTAAGATGACCAAATTGCTCTCCAGTCTATTCATTTTAGGATTTAAATTTAAAAAATTCACACCCATTTAAAGCAATTATGAGCAAGTGCTATTGTTTGGGATCTTAATACTAATCTTTCCTTTTTCAGAATCTGTTGTCCTCGTTATGGTGAGAGGAGACAGACAGAAAGTGACTGGGGGAAGCGCTGCGTGGATAAATTTGATATCATTGGAATTATTGGAGAGGGAACATATGGGCAAGTGTACAAAGCCAAGGACAAGGATACAGGTAAAGGTTAGAATTAGCCTTCGTCTGAGCAAGACGATCTTGAAAGAATTCCCTAAGTGATTCTTGGGTGACTTTTTAAATTATTTTTGGTGCTTTCACAGTTAGCCTGCTTAAAAGTTCATTCCAGTTTTAGTGATGTTACCAGTTGGTGGGAAATACCACTGTGGCTGGTAATGTCTCAATCTTGAAATGGACTTCGAGGCATGGGCTTTCAAAAGAGTCTATCCCCACTGACTTTCGGAGAGGGTTAAGTGCCTAACTATCTTTTTGTGCCTATGAAAATCTCGCCCTGCATGCACCTACAGCATCTGTTTTAGCTACTGTTAACTCCATCTCGTAAACCTGTGAATTTGTTTAATTGATGCTGTGTCAAACCACAAATAAGATCATTAGAGTGACAAAGACTCTAATGTAAAATGACCAAAGCAAAGAAGTTCAACAAAACTGTGTTCCTGTTATTAACTCACCTCTCTTTCGGTATTGCAGCATCTATGGCTCTCAGTGTTCCTGGTTTTGTGCCTATACTATGAGAGAATTTGCTAATTCTGCACTCTATAATTCTCTCCCCTTTTAGCAAAGTTTTAGTAGATGAGACAGCATTGTAGATAGTGAGGTTGATTATTACGAAGTGTTTCACACAATGTCCTGCAGTACATTTTCCAGTAAATTACAAAATATAAGAAATAATTAAAAATCAACTACAATTGTCAAATTAAATGAACGAACCCCTTTCTGAGATGGGAACATCCTTCCTCTTTAGTTGTTCACTTGCTAATTCACTTTGTGTCTCAAAGTTACTGCAAATTAGTGAGGCTCTATTTTAATGTACCTTGAAGTTGTAGGACCTCTTTCATCTAAGGCAGCAGTTTCCAAACTCTGTGCTGCGCACCACCAACATAAAACGCCACCATCTGTAGTACCACCACCAATTTTTCATAAACAGACTATGTATGAAAGCCATTTTAAAACTTAAGTGTTGTTAAAACACATTGTATCAATAGTATAGCTATGTATATAAAAAGCTGTAGTCTTGCAAAATATTAATAAATGCATTATAAACGTACCCTATCTGACATGGCGGAGTGAAACGATTTTTTAAAAGAATTCTGCCGCCTTAGGATATATCTTCACTGATGGTGGCATATTTGCCGCTGTCAGATCAGTTCTTCAGGATTGATTGAGTGGAAGTGGAGACCCACTCATTCGATCCAGAAATCGACTTAATAAATCCACCCCTGGGAAAAAAAATAGCGCTGGTTTGACAGGAGGGCATTTCCCATCGGCGCAGCGTAGTGGGGACACCATGCTCATTAGAATTTTGGAAGTCGATGGGGGGGGTATCTCCCATCAACTGCCGCCAAATTTTGTGGTAAGCGTAGACCAGGCCATAATTAGTTGGTGGCCGTGTACTGTTGGGAGGTGTCCTGTGTATCACTGGTGGTACGTGTACCACAATTTGGGAATCACTGATGTAAGGATTTCAAAATGCTTTACAAACACTGAGTCTCATAAGCCCTATTCCTACGTGAAGTAGGTGGCGTCCTGATTTTTCAGATTGGGAAACCAAGCCATATGATTTGAACTGACTTTGGGGAAGTAACATACTAGTCATTGGCAGAGCTGGGAATAGAAACCAGGGGTCCTGATACCCCCGTCTGATTCAAACAACTACTTCACCGAATAGCTCTTTTATGTTGAACTAATGAAATTGTGTTCCCAAGCAAAACAAAACTTTATGATGGAATTCAGGTTGATCCATGTAACTTTTCTGGAAAATGTCTTAATGTAGGGATGGGCAACAGCAGCCCAGGGCTGTATCTGATCCATCAGATCATTTTATTTGGTCTGCCACAGCCCAGCTCAGTGAAGGCATCTGACACAGCTGGGCCAGGAAGAGGGTGGAGCCAGGCATCGCAGGGGGTAGGCGAAAACATACACACATCATGTGACTGTGGTGAGAACTGATGAGCCAGAGCAGGGAGCTGGCCCTAGCCCTGTGGGACAGGAGCCATTGGTGTTGGATGGGCTCACTCCCCAACTCCCATCCCGGAGTGGCAGAAACACACCCTGAATCACACCCTCTGGGGCCAGGACCCAACATAACACACCCCAACCCAAAGGGTTTTGTGGCTTTTATGGCATCTGCTACCTTAAAAGTTGCCTATCCCTCTCTTAGAAGAACATTGCGATTTAAAGTATTACAAATGTAACTGGAACCTAGAAAAATCTTTGCTAAGAATATAATTAAAGACAAAATGAACAGTTTTCTTAATGAAAACTAATCATAAAAAGACCAAAAGCTTGGGAGGACAGAGAGAGTAGAGCATCAAGAGTGTATCATTTGGAAACACTTTGACACTGACTTGTTTTGACAGGTGAACTGGTGGCTTTAAAGAAAGTGCGATTGGACAATGAGAAGGAAGGCTTCCCCATCACAGCCATCCGTGAGATTAAAATCCTTCGGCAATTGATCCATCGCAGTGTTGTTAATATGAAGGAAATTGTTACAGACAAACAAGATGCACTGGATTTCAAGAAGGACAAAGGTATTGTTAGATGCATAATGTGGTTTAACTAGTAGAAAGGTCTACAGCACCTCATATACTATCCTGATGTAAGAGTGGGTCTAGAAATCTGATACAGTTCTAGTTTTCTCTAGAAAAAATCCTATCATAAATCAGAACTGGCTGTTGCTAAGGGTCTGCATCTGGATTTTTAAAAAACCGACATGTATCTTACGACTGCAGATCATTGCAACAAAATCAGCACGGCCTGCTGGTTTCCCTGTTAAATCGGTAACAGATATTATCCTTTTTGTGGGTTGCCTATAACAGAACACTCTCTTTCTGAATACTGGTACAGAATCAGTGCTTGGAAGTGTTTGCAAGACTCCAAGCATTCATACTAACCTAAGTAACCAGCTTTGGAGCAATCTTATAATAGCCACTATCTCACAAACTGCTAGAGGCTGAGATCAATATTTTATATTGTTTGGAAACTGGCGTCAGCTTTTAATCAACTACTCTGATGTATGAAGGTGCAGATTCCAGCTCCTCCTTTCTTGGCTTTATTGGCTCTGCAGAATATTAGATCTTCTAAAATGTTGGAGGTGGGAAGTTTTTCTGCTGCTTATTTCTGTTAGCCCTGCTGAGTAAACACAGCCAAGAGAGAGTGAGCTGGAGTCTGTCCCTTTATGCATCAAGAATAGAATTGTTGCTTAAATCTTAACCAGTTAAACTTGAGCAACCCTGTTCCTATTGAAGACTGTGGTTTTTCACACTAGAAAAAATGGGCTGCAGAACCTTTAATGGTGGTGATGCACAAGGTTCAGGTTGACTTTGCAGAATTGGCTGCTAGAAGAAATATGTTTGTTCCTGTAACGTATGCACACTAGATATGAATGGGATCGAGAGGCAATGAATGTGGAATGCCATGGTGCCGATTTTACAATCACTTTACAGAGCAGAAGCACACTTAGTACGTTCCAAGGGTAAAGTATATGTGTTTCTATCCCTGGAGATTTGTGAGTGATCAGTCTTTAAAACTGAATCAGTGTTTGCTTGTTTAGCGGTGTTCCCAGCGCTGGACAGTCTCTTTATTATGCTGGATTATGTTGGTTGTCTCAAGAATCAGTTAATATGGAACGCTTTCCATCCTTTCTAAGTTTGATGGTGCTTTAAAAACAGCCCTTTTAGGTTGCAGTTGGAGAATCTCTTCTAGGTGATTCAAATCCTTGATTGCCATGGGTAGATGATGCTAATGCTTCCGCTCTGGCCTTTTGTCGCTTGCTATGGAAGTTAAAAACACCCACAGAAAGAGTATGGTAGATTTAACTAGGCCAAGATTTTCAAAAGTGACTTGTGATTTTTGGTGGCCCAACTTGACATGTTATAGGGGTCTGATTTTTTTCAGAAAGTGCCGAGCACCCATCCTTTGGAAATCAGACCCCCTCAAAAGTATCCAGTTGAGCACATAAAATCACAAGTCACTTGTTTCTAAATCTTTGTCTTTATCTTGAGGCAATTCCACTACATAATCAAAAATGTTGTAACTTTTGAATCTACTTTTCACCCCCCATCTTAAACTTGTCTGTTTCTTTGGCAGGTGCCTTTTACCTGGTGTTTGAATACATGGACCATGACCTCATGGGGCTGCTAGAATCTGGCTTGGTGCATTTCTCAGAGGACCATATCAAATCTTTCATGAAACAGTTGATGGAGGGTCTGGATTATTGTCACAAAAAGAACTTCCTTCATCGAGACATTAAATGTTCCAACATCTTATTAAACAACAGGTAACTTGGCAGTGGATAGGTTAGAGGATGATTTCATCAAACTGGCTAATTTGATCTGTGAGATTATAGCCCTCTGCTTCATCTAGAATATAGGAAAGAATACAAGGTTCTTACATGGTGCAGTGATCCTGTCTCCAGTGTGTTTCCACCTGAAGTGATCGATTATTCTAATTAAGCATTAGGTGCTGCATCTGTAATAGGAGTTATCATCAGCCAAAGATGAATGAACCTAGTAACCTTCTGCTTAACTTCCTGTTGAGGGCAACCTCTCCACAAGAGACCTTTTGCTGGCAAACTTACTGCTCCTTCTCTCAGTCTCTTAAGGATGGTAAACAGTGTCTTGATGAAGCTTCTGATTAGGCAGCATTTCAACAAAAATGTTGCTTATCTAATACTGGTCTTTAGGGGATTGGTATGGTTATGTTAAAGCAAACATATGCCTTTTGAATAAGAAATGGAATTCTGGAATGGTTCATTCAGGATACAACACAAGGTTAAACCTCGCTGCTGAAAACCATCTACAGCACAACATCACAAAGGACATCATGGGAAGGCTGAGGTGTAATAAAATAAGGTGCTTGTTCAGTGATAGAGCCCAAAGGAATATTCCTGCAGCTATTGCTGCTAGGGTCAAGTATCAAAGTTCTTGGGGGAGAATGTAATGGTTTTGTTCCAGCATCGTCTCCGTTGGGTCCATTGTTGATATGAATGAATGTGGGAAAGGAGTCATCATCTCTCTCAACGTATGGGTTTTTCTGATTGTTCCCTTCCCCCCACATGCAGTCACCATTTGAGTTCTTGTGTAATAGCCACCACCCAGGCTCTGCATCTTCAGAGTTTAATTCTGTAGCTGTTTAGGAGTGGTATAGAAGTCTCAGAATGACTTCGCATCTAGTCTTCTGCTAGAGTTTGCTGGCTACAGCATAGTTCTTTGTGGGATAGGTTATAAATTGGAGCAATTTGCTAGGATTCTTCAGGTCTCCATCTGAATGCCAGTGAGGAAAATTAAAACTAATGGAATCTGCGATGATAATGTTGCAAGTCACTGCAGCCACATGCCTAGGTACTTGTACAAGACCTAATGGCTCTGGGACCATGGCCCATTACAAGATCTTGTGATGGTCATGAAATTGAACGATGGTGTCTTTTTTCTTCTATAGAGCATTGAGTAAGGGTCTGTTAAAAATCAGACAGGCATATCCAACGTGATCAGTTGCCAAACACTGGTTGTCATTGGTCCTTTCTGTTCTCTCCTTTCTGTTTCCTTTCCTACTATTTCAGCAAATGATCCCATCTGTAACTCATGCCAGCAGTTGTGCTTTTGTTTTTCAGTGGGCAAATCAAACTTGCAGATTTTGGACTTGCCCGACTGTACAGCTCTGAAGAGAGGTAAGTCACTCAGAGGGGCAATTTGCTAATACATGTGAATTGAACCACTTAGTCTTCTGATGCCCCAATGTTCGGTCAGCCTGAGAAGCTAGCAGGCCGCTCCGTATAGAGTAAATGTGCAATACTGTGCCAGCTGTCTAACAGTCTTTCTTTAAACAAACCCAGCTGACTGTGCAGAAGTTTCACTTCCTTGACTACAGTGCGTCTGCCCTTCAAATTTTTGTAGCATTATTTTTCACTTTCTGCATTAACTGTTGTGCAAGGTTGTTGTTTTAGCTGGGTCAGTGCTGAGCTAATGATTTGTGTATGTGGATGTATAGGTGAGGATTTCTAAATCTAGCCACTTAAAGAAGTGGCCTGATTTTCAGACGTGCGGCCCACCTATGGCTCTCATTGATTTACACAGGAACTCTTGAGTGCCCAGCCTTTCTGAAAACCAGGCTGCTTTTGTTTAAAGATGCCTAACTGTAGGCCCCTAGATTTGAAAGTGAAGACCATAGTTCTTAAAGCATTTTGGGATCCACTGACATGAAAAGAACTGTGCAAATATGTCTGTCATCTTACTTTCCAGCCGTCCATACACAAATAAAGTCATTACATTATGGTATCGACCTCCGGAATTGCTGCTAGGCGAGGAGCGTTACACACCAGCCATAGACGTGTGGAGCTGTGGGTAAGCACCTTGTTTTATTCTGTAGCATTTTGTTTGAGCCGTGAGCATCAGAAAGAGTCTGAATATAGTTCTAAGGTTTCTGATAGAACAGCCTCATGTAATAGGATGGTTCTATTGGTAACACAGTAACAACCATACGATTAGGGTTCACTTAATCTCATCTTGGCAACATTTGAGAAGTTCCAAAAACATGTTGGTGATGTAATCCTTCTGTCTTTATCAAGACTATCATTAATTAGACTTTAACACCAAGGGTTTCTCTAAATGCATACTGCAGATACTTTCCTAGAGGTGCTAACTTAGGGATGGAATGCTAAAAATAAATAGCTGTACCTTTTCCTGCAAAGGGCTTAGTTTCTGATTATAATGACTTCCTATTTTTAACATGTGGAAGACCACCATTACCATACGTAGCTGGCCTACTAATGCAATACCTCTTTCTTTTCACCTGCCGCATTCTTTGCATCCCATACTTAGTTCACAAACTTTGGGTAAATTCCAAATCCAATGCAGTTAATGTTCTGCAAAAAGGATTTCATAGGCCTTCTATATTCTCTCTTACGGACTTTTACATCAAACTAGCTCAGTTTGCAAGTCAGGAGATTTTGTTTTGTTTTTTCCGAACTGCCACCATGGCAAAAATCTTCCTGGGGTCAAAGATATCTAGATGGAATTTCTTTTTCTAATACTACACCTGGTAATAAAGATGCTGCAGTCAAAATCTAGCTGACAGATTTGTTGATGATTAGATCCTGTCCAAGGCTTTAGCATGGTTACAGAACATAGTTAAGTCCCATCTGTGCTACAAATTGTTACTGTGCTGTGTCTATGAATCCCTGACTTGGTTGTGGTTGTAGTGAAGACAGGAGTAAAGAAAAGGCCGCTTCAGCAGAGTTTTCTGTCTCGCTAAAACAGTTGAAGTTACCCATGCTTTCACTGGGTTATTTTTGTGTTGTTGCATTGCAAATAATTTGTTGAAAAACCTGAAGATGGATTCTAAAATATTTTAAAACTCTGCATCTAAAATAACAGTGTGTTACCACCCAAGCAACTGAAACATTTATTAAGGGCTTTTAAGAGACAGTTTGGAATATTTGAACATATATAGGAAGGCCAGTGTACTGAAGAACAGTGGCATAAAATTTACATAGTTAGCTTTTTATAGTGACTGAGGCTGGGTGTTTTGTTCTAAATACTAGCTCACGTCATTAATATTTAAATTGTAACAAGTAAGCCTTGAAGTTAATGTCCCAATAAGATGCATGAGAGAAGATTCATGGCTCAGGTTCTCATTGTTCATTCTGTGCAGTTTGCTTACTCGATGTAGCAAATTAATTGATCATATGATGGAGGTTCTTCACAACCAAGGGGCTGGAAACTTTATTTAGACAGAGAAACTGAAGGAAGCTTAGATTTCTCAGAAGGCCTTCAGTGGCCTTAGATAACCACGAGAGCAATTTGATGCCTGTGAATTCAGCAATACAGAGCCAGATTCTTGAGGAATCTCAGAACTTGAGTTTTAAGAATGCAGCATTTACAACTGGGGCCAGATTTTCCAGAGGGCTTAGCACCCAGCAGCTTTCATTGTGATGCTTTTGGATGAATTTTCAACTGAGCTCAGCATGCGACTGGCTGAGCTCTTTTTTTTTTTTTTTTTTTTTTTTTTTTTTTGTAAATCTGTGAATTTTGTAAAACTGGAAATTGAGCTGTCTTGACAATCTGGCCCCAATTTGAGGGTGCTGAGCCCTTTTGAAAACTGACCATGAAGTCCAATTGTTGTTCAGTGTCCAATATAGAAGGAGTTGCCGTTAGCCCAGCAGTCAACAGATCACATCTATATTTGGCACTAATTGGTACTCTTGTCAGAAGGGTAGCCATAGAGGCCAGGGCTTAAATGGATGATGGAGACTGAACACTCCACTCCCCTATTTTTTTTCCTAGCTCAATGTATTTTTTTCAAGGCGAGTAATATATCCCTGGCCATTTCTTATGGGCTGGCCCACCTAAACCTTCATGATCCTGTTCACATATTTTCTTTACCTGAAACTAGTTAATGTGTCACAGGCCCGACATCTTAACAAGGCCAGTGACAAACGTTGCTCCCCAAATGCACATGATATCTGACTCTTCACATGGAGGTTAGTTAGTCAGCTCCCAGGTTTGGGTTACAATGCAAATGAACCCTCAGGCAAAACTGCCTATAAACAGAAAGGTAGCACTAGTCAGATGATCATCCCCATTGTTTGCTGTCGTGACCTGTCGGTTTTCCTCTTCCAGTTGTATCCTCGGGGAACTGTTTACAAAGAAGCCTATTTTTCAAGCCAATCTGGAACTGGCTCAGCTTGAATTAATCAGGTAAAGCATTGCACACGCATGTCCATGCGAAGTAGTACTGTGGAAACCGCTCATGCGCTTGGTCTTAGCATTACAGCAGTTCTCGTTCCATAATCAGTTTGCAAAATGAAACCAACAGTGACGATAACGACAAATAGTGAGGCCTCTAGGTGCTTGTGCTTGCAAATCAGGGTGATGCCTGGCTATTAATATTTACACCAATAGTGATGTCAGGGTGTAGCTATTTGAGTGTAAAAATCACTCCTGCAAAAATAGAGATCAGCACTGAAAACTCTCTCTCTCTCAGATGGTTTTGAAACCAAGGTAAGCCTCTCTCTTTCTGATAGCGCTTTTACCTGAGCTTTTGTCAAATCCTTCTCAGAGTGCCCCCAGACCGCGGCTGTCTGTATGCTCAGCTGCTTCAGAAAGGAAATTGTTTCACTTGGGCAGCTCTTCTGCTGGCTGTGCTGCCAGTGCTGATTGTGTTCTTGCTCTCGGGTTCTCTTGTAGCCGGCTCTGCGGGAGCCCCTGCCCAGCTGTGTGGCCAGACGTTATCAAGCTGCCCTACTTCAACACTATGAAACCGAAGAAGCAATACCGAAGGCGCCTGCGGGAGGAGTTCTCTTTGTGAGTCTGATGAGAGGAAATGAGGGACTGTGTTTGTGGCTTTGTGACCTTCTGTGACTGCTTGCTAGTGGTCTTACTAGAACATCCATTGGCTGCCTTCTACTTGAAGTCCACTGGCTACGAAATTTGCAGCACAGAATCAGTCTGTCAGACTCCCTTCATGAGAACCAGGCCCAAGGGACCAGCTATCCCAGAAAGCTGCAATTATCTGCCTCCAAGAGCAGTGCTGTTCATGTGCTCTGGAAGTACATGATCACATGATTTGCCTTATGGATTCAGAGAGTAATTTTAAAGTCATTAATGGCTAAAGTGACACTGAAAATATTATGAATCCAGTGTCTGTTTTTTTGAGCCACAGACTCTTTGGAGTGGGTCCCTTGCTTGAGCTAGTACAACTCCAATATTAATTTGGACAGGGTGGGTCTTCCTCATGTCTCGAGGGGAATGGTCAAGCCTTTTTCTGAGCAATTGGCACAGTTTTCAGCTGCCCTCTCCTTTTAGAACAGCCTCTTAATTCTAGCCTTATCCCCATAATCTGTACCCAGCATTCCTTCAACTGCTCTTGATCTGCTGGACCACATGCTGACGCTGGACCCCAGCAAACGTTGCACAGCAGAACAGGCCCTGCAGAGTGATTTCCTTAAGG
Organism: Mesoclemmys tuberculata; assembly: GCA_007922155.1. Classification (NCBI taxonomy): domain Eukaryota; kingdom Metazoa; phylum Chordata; order Testudines; family Chelidae; genus Mesoclemmys; species Mesoclemmys tuberculata. Next base: position 9,879,138 of record ML675642.1, read on the forward strand.
ATGTTGACGTTGGCAAGATGGCTCCTCCAGAGTAAGTATTGATCTGCATCACCCACTTGCTAAAAGTAGAGGCCTGAGCTAGGATTCCTAGGCTCTTTGCTCTGCTCTGCCACAGGCGGGTGGCTGTGGGCGAGTCACTTTACCTTTGTATCTGTTTTGCCTCTCCCCTTGGTAGAACAGAGGTACCACTTACCTCTCTCAGGGGCTGAAGCTCAGTTTATTAATGCTTGTAAAGTGCTCTGAGATCATCTGATGGATGATCATATAGAAGGCTAAAGTATCTCAAAGATCCCCAATTTCTTTGCCAAGGAGGCTTGGCTGGGCCTTTAAGATTGTTAATACTGCTTATTAATTGACTAGAAGGATTGCTGTTGAGCAATGTCACACAGCTTCACCCTGCAGAGCACACAGTTTGTATCTCCGCATGCAGGGATGGTTGGTTTTGAAATGCCTGTGACCTTTTTAGAGCTGCCAGGGACAGTCCCTGTCATGAGACCATCACTTCATCTCACTGTTCAGCATCATGTCAGACGAACGGCCAGGCCCTGATGGGTTTGGGTTTAGAAGAATGCTGGAACAGCTGACAGTTTGCAAGCAAAGCCCAGAACTGTAAACACACTTAGATTGTTAGGTCTCAGCCAGCAGCACTGTGTATTGCTGCTAAACTCTCTAATGCTCTGATGAGGAATCCAAAAATATGGAAGGCAGTGAAACTGCTGTCTGGGTTTTCCCTGATCCTGTGAACTAGATTCAGAGAGGTTTTTCTTTTAAGGCCAAAAGGGACCATTAGATTATCTAATCTGAGTCTTCTGTCTGTCCCAGGCCATAAATTTCACCTAGTTACCCTTTTATTGAGCCCTAACTAGGAGCTACATTCATCAAAGCTAATCTTGCTCTGACTTAATTAAGATCCCTGTACAGTTTAAGCGACATGAGCACAGTAATGCCTTCTCGATCACTGTAAGACACAAACCCCTCTGTGTTCAATAAAACTGATGCAGTCAGACCAATGTCTCAATGCTCCCTTTTTGTTACTGAGAACTTCCACCGCCCATGCAAGCATTAACATGGCACTTCCCAGGAGTTCTTGTCACTTTCCCTGTTTTTCCCCTCTCACCAAGTCCTGTCCTCTTCCAGCCTCCCTCACTGGCAGGATTGTCACGAGCTGTGGAGCAAGAAACGCCGACGGCAGCGACAGAGTGGAATCACCGTGGAGGAGCCTCCATCTAAAGTTTCTCGGAAAGAAACTTCCTCTGTAACGAGCACAGACGCTGTCAAAAACAGCAGCAGCCCGGCACCCCCACAGTCTGCCCAGCTCAAGATCGAGCCTGGTGCTGGAGACGCATTAGGTCAGTTTGATGTTGTCACAAGAGTTCCCTGTGCCCATTCCAGGGTGAGCTTTGTCAATTGCAAATGTTTCCAGTTGGTCTCTGAAGGCTCCTGGTTGAATTTATAGTTAGCGGGAGTATACGTTACATAGAGGGGAAGTGAGCTCTTAATACATACCTTTATACACCCCTGCTTCTTTGCATGTATTCCTATATGAGAACAACACTAAAGAGAATCCTGTGAGTCATTTAAGAGCAGCAAAGTATCAGAGAATACACTGATGGGAAAAATTGCGCACTGGCAGGTGGCTGGACTAGATTTTATTCTATGACTGTTTTTTTTACCTAGTTATGTGTTGCATTATATATGGTTAAACTTCCGAATAGGAGGTGGAGGAAATATCTGGTAAATAATAAAAGCCAGATTCTCTATTGGGATCAATGGATTTTTGCCCATTAATCATTGTAGTAAAGATGAAACCTGGTAGCAAACGTTTTGCAGGATCAGGACCTTAAACTGTTCCTGAAGCTGTATCTATTCATGCTGTTGCCTAAATAGTAAGCAAATGCAAGGGAGCCATATTGGCTTCTGGGAATAGAAAGAGACAACATGTTCTAAACAGATCTGTTGTCTGTATTATGGAAGCACCAAGGAACTCCAGTCAGAAGTCAGGCCCCCATTGTGCTAGGTGCTGTACAGACAAGCAACACAGAAGGTAGTCCTTGTCTCAGTGAGATTGTGAGATGGGATGCAGCAGGTGGATGAAAGGAGTGGAATGGGGTCGGGTGAATGGGGGAACAATCAAACATGCAGAGTGGAGTGGAAAATCAGAAGTCACAGCTTGTCATTTGCCTAACAAGTAATGGAAACTTATTTTCAAGCTTCTGACAGTTCTTTACAAAAAATAATAAAGTAAAAAATAAAATACCCATGCTAATTTCATACAAATAGCTTGCTGTTGTCCTGATAACAGGGTGATTCAGTAACAAATGGCACACTTCTGAGTCAGCCCCGATGCTGAGCCTCAGCGTGGTGCCAAAGAAGGCTGTGCCACTAGCGATGGCATGTTTCAGATGAGCTATTGACACACGGGCCAAGTCCCATGGCTCTCACCAGATTCCAGCGTGAGGAATTACATTTTGCCCAACACAAATTCTTCTGCCATTTTGCTTGGATACGAAGTCTTCCGCGCTTTCTGTCCAGAATTGTCACGTGTGCTGTTAAGCAGCTGCTGCATTCCACCCCAGAGGGACCTGCTTTTCAGTGCTGGAGGAAACACTTCTGGTCCGCAAAGCACTCTGGGGAATTCTTCTGATTGGAAGGTGCTAGGTGAATGTAATATAGTAACACCATAAAGGGGAATGAAGATGAGCCAAAACGGCCAAATCCCGAGTGCCCAGACTGAACCCATCAGGAGGTAATCAAGCAAGCTTTGACATGGAATTCCTTTCTTAAAACGCCCTCCTTGCTTTTTAAAGATGGGGGGGGGAGGGAAGGAGGAGGTTCTGCTCTGCTTCTCCGAAGTCATGGGTATGAATTTATGTGCTATGCTCCAGGCTCTCCTGAACCTTTTTCTGTGACGCTTCTTGTATTCTCTGCAGGCCTCGGAGACATCACGCAGCAGCTGAATCAAAGCGAACTGGCTGTTTTACTGAACTTGCTGCAGAGCCAGACTGATCTCAGTGTCCCGCAGATGGCCCAGCTGTTGAATGTACACTCTAACCCAGAGATGCAGCAGCAGCTGGAAGCTCTCAATCAGTCCATCAGTGCTCTGACAGAAGCCACAACTCAGCCGCAGGATTCTCAGAAAGGGGCTGTGGAGGAAGCCATAGAAGATGAGCCACCCACAGAGGTCCAGCCACCAGAGGAGCAGGCAACTCCAGAAGCGGGCAGCACTCAGGGAGATATGCAGAACATGCTGGCTGTTCTGCTGAGTCAGCTGATGAAAACCCAGGAGCCTGCTATAAATCAGGAGGAAAGCAATGGGGAAAAGAACAGTGAGCAACGGGGGTCAAGGAAAACCCCTACCACGCACCAGGAGGAAAGCACAGGTAAATAATCATGACTGTTTGCTTGTGGGTCTTGGGTGCCATTCACCCTTTTGAGGAATCTTAAGTCTTCCATAAAAGTGCATTGAGTTTATGACTCTGACCGTGGGGAGCTAGGCCTCCTGTGCATTGCAAAGTGGGTTATTTACAAAGGGGGGAAAAGAAGCTTGGTGCCAAGCTTACACCAGCTTTGGTGGGTGTCAGACTTCAGGACTCTGAGGGAAGTGCCTGACCACTCATTCGAATTGTTTTATCTAAGTCACTGGGTGCAGCAGAGTCTCATAAATAGGTATGAACAATTAGGGCAGATGGTTAAAACTTCCTGAGTAGCCAAGCACAGCACAAGATTTCAAAAATCTGTCAGCCTACTTCACTTCTCCAGAGCACTTACAATCCTTCAACACTGTGGTGAGTGGGCAGTGAGGTTTGAAAAGATTCCTCTGGTAAAAAACAAACCTGCTAAGTTCTTTCTTGGCATGGCATGATGCCCCGTGACTGATTGGCCAGTGATACTGTGCTAACAATGTTAATTTCATGTTGCATTTATACACATGCAGGCAGGTTCTGCACAGGACATCAGAGCTGCACAGTGACTAATTTCTCCGAGCATCCTAGTTGTCTTCCTCACATATGCAACAATAGGTATAGAAAAGACTTGGGGGGGGAAACTGGATTGGCAGAGAGGGCAACAGCAGCTTGGGAAGGAAGAAGCTTGCATACCTAGCTTCATTAGGCCTGGTTTTTGACAGTTCTAATGGTCTCTCTCATTTTCATGAGTCCTAAAATTCAACAGACTTTAACAAAATGTAGCTGGGTGGCCATTCCTGAGAGAGAGAGGGCTTTTTAAAAAAGATCTGGCTTGTGCCAGTGGAATCTTGGATTTCTTGTCCCGAGGTGAGTTTAAATGTGCATCTATATTTTCCATTGCCTTCAACAGAGCTCCAACACGAGACGATAGTAGCAGCAGATTATAGAAGCTCCTGCTGCATGTGAATTACACTTATTTCTCCAGAGAGCCTCTTTCAACCTTATTCACAGCTCCTTTCTGCAACATGGTTGAAGATATTGCTTTTCAGTAATAGCAATTGCTTTATCCAAATGCACGCCCTCATCAGAATTTAGTCATGATCATGCTTTTGTCCCAGTACTGAAAGATAATTAGGTTATTGTAGAACAGGTTCAAGTACAGAGCTACATCTTGCATTATTATTATTAACTGTTTGAAAATTGGGGACCAGCCCAAAAGAGTCTTACTTGTCCTCTGGATTCTGACACAACCTAGTTTTAAAGTGCAATTAATAGTCAGAAAAGTGAACTTAAAAATATTATGGAGGGAGTGCGTGCTTCATCTTCAAACCAAATCTGATCAGCTTTAAGTCGAAAGATGATTTTCTTAATGACCATTGTTGCAAACTCCACCAAGGCTCTGACTCTCCAGCGATGTCCTTGTAGCCTCTTACAGCATCACCAGTAATAACAAGAATCTACATTCAGCTGATCATGTTGTTGACAATGAGCCCATGTTGAATCAGACTCTTATGGCTGCATTGGCTATGCAAGCCTAACGAGTCAGGGCTGGTTTTGTCAGTAAATCTAGCACAACTGATGTAAAGACATCCAGGGAAAAAAATATATCCAATAGGAAATTTTCCCTTCCCTCTTTGTGCTCATTTGCTCTATTTATTTATTTGTTTAAATGCAGAGTCACTTTTCTGACCATGACTGTACTTTAACTGGGGATGGCACAGAGCCCTTCACTTCCGTGATGTAAGAAAGCAGAATGTTTTGTTCTTACCATTGGCTCAGTAGCAGCAGCAAGTAGACACTAGTGACAGAGTTGTGACCACTAAAGCGTGCAAAGAATGATATTTTGTCCTCATAAGGGAAGATCCTTTTGAAAAAAACATCCTTACTACTTCAAGTCTGGGCAAAACAGAGCACGAAAGAAACTGATTGTCCTTTTGTAACTGGCAATCTATAAATCACATGAAAACATTTTTATATTTCTAAGTTTATAAACACACATTTTTTAAAAGACTGTCCTTGTGCAAATTTATTTCTTAAGCTGCTATAAAACAAGCCAGGTAAAGAATATATTTCTTGCCACAAGCTGCTTAAGTGAAGAAGAGAACTTGGATTTTGGTTGAAACTCGATCTTGATTTTTACACAGTATGCAAACACAGTGAGTCCTCGCTTCATCAGTGAAATTGCATACAGTTAGCCCTGGGACACAGCTGCCAGTAACTGTATTAATCGAGCATTGAGGCCTGGTGTCCTTTTGCAGCAGTAGGAGGTACTGTTTTCAAGACACACGCTCTGTCATGTGACTTCACCTCTGTCTTTCTCTCCCTCTCTGCATTAACCTTTGATCTAAGAGTAGGAATTATGTTCACAGGTACCCACGTGTTAGGGCAGCTGTTCTTGATGATGAGCTGGGAATGTGAGGGGGGAAGGGGTAAAATGTTAATGAATGTGTACACTTATCTTTCAAGGATTGCCAGCTTTAAAAACTCCTCCTCTTTCTCTGTCCATCCCAGAGAGCAGGCTGTCTCCAGTGGTGGGCTGTTTGTTTTCTGTAAATGTATTGATATCTGTTAACGTGTGATTTAAGATGTTGTTTAAAAGAAGTAACCCTTCCACAGCATGTCCTCCTCGCATTCTCCCACCAGAGAAGAGACCCCCCGAGCCCCCTGGACCACCACCGCCACCACCTCCTCTGTCTGAAGGAGATCTCTCCAGTGCAGCACAGGAGTTGAACCCAGCCATGACGGCTGCTCTGCTGCAGCTTTTTTCACAGCAAGAGGCGGAGCCGCTTAGCCACTCGACGCACGATCACCAAGCCTTGAGATCTGCGGATTACGTCAGATCGCAGTCATCCAGGACTTATGGCACTGAGGGGTCGGAGGGGGGATTCAGTGCTGATGAGCAGAATGCTGGCCAAACTTTAACAGAACCCTCAGCCCAGCCTCTGGGGAAAAGCAGGACCTTTTTGGGCTCTGTGAGCCACCTTGGGGAGGCAAGCAATTACCAGGGCACAGGATCTGTCCAGTTTCCAGGGGACCAGGACCTCCGTTTCACCAGAGTCCCCTTAGCGTTACATTCAGTTATTGGGCAGCCCTTTGTAAAAGCTGAGGGGAGCAACAACACACTGGTACACCCAGAGGCCAAAATTCAAAACTACAATGAGCTGGGGCCAGGGACTGCTGGTTCCAGTGGGACAGGAACGGGTCACAACTGGGGTGCCCCAACCCAGGCGTCTGCTTATGGGAAGGCCTATCGTGGGCCTAGTAGAGTGCCTCCAAGAGGGGGAAGAGGGAGAGGGGTTCCTTACTAAGAGACTTGAGTTTTGCGATGATCTCCTTCCCTCCCTTGCCTCTCAACCATTAGTGAAATGATTTTTTTTTTTTTGCCAGAACGAGGTATCGTCTGCGTTCCAGCTACTGCAAAGCTCTCTTGTATTCCTTGCTCGCTAGGCCGCTAGCTGGTGCCCTCCAAAATACTGTAGAATCCTGACTGGGCATTTTGCTAGCCAAACTTTTCACTTGGTTAGTGACAAAAACGGTGAATTTTCTGCCTTAGGCTGCAGATGGTGAGGAATCGTTTAAAAAAGAAGGAAAAAAAATGGAAAAAGGAAATAAAAATGTTTTACTAGCCTGACACTAAGGGCTCTCAGAAAGAGAGAACCACCTTGGTGTTCTGGTAGGGCTCGGAGAGGGTCAGTTTCCCAAGGCAATTATTTTGTTTTTCAGTCTTTTTTTTTTTTTTTTTTAAAGTATTCATGGAATGGTGCCTAGATTACCTGTACTGGATTTGGAGAACCAGGATATGGCACTGGTTTGTATTAAGAATTTTTATTTAGCATCCGTTCTTTTCACTAAGCTGCTGGACACCCCCGTTCCATCTCCCCACACCTTTCTTTTCAGGTCAAATCCTCTCTCAAAGTTTTACACTTGGGAGATCAAGAGCCCAGCCTCGCTCCCTCCTAGATTTTGTTTTCATGGTAGCCTTAGTGCATTGGCTTTTGAAAGGGCTCATTGGCTTTTTTGTTTTTTGTTTTTAATTCTTTCATACATTTGCAGTGGGAATGGTCTTTTTAGACTCTCAAGAGCCTAGGAGAACTCCTAACTTAAAAACAACAGGAAACCTTTGTAATTCTTAAATTCCAAAACATTTTAAGATTTAAAGCAGAAATTTTCTGGTGGGGAAACTTTGCCAACTGGGAGTGTCTTTTGTAAATGTCAATCATGCTCTCAGGGCTGGTGTTCTGTGTGTCTGCTATTTTAAACCAGGCTGGCAGCATTTGAGTACTTTGAAGGTTAACAGGCGTTAATGTATCATTTCTATATACATATATATTTTTGTTGTGGTCAAGGAACTATTTACAATGGATTTTCTTCTCCTGCAGAACATTGCATTGTTGTCCATTTCAGTAAGGCTTAAAAACAAAAATGAATAAAACAAGAATACACATTTTTTGGGCTTTTTCTTCCGAAGGAAAACATTACATCTATTGTTTTAATTTTTAAAATGACTGTGTTGAAGTGTAAAATGGATCAGAATCTATATGGCTGTGAGACCTTCTGATCATTGCAAAAGGAATTTAATTTTATTTCATTTTTTTAAAATATAAAAACCACACCCAAGCAGGTGGTGCATCACTACCTGGAGGGAGAAAAATCTGCCTTATAAACACAGACAAATGACTATAGGGAAATGCTTTCAAGAGGCAGGTGGAAGGAGGAGAGAGAGTATATATTATTACCTGTAATACATACAAGTCCCTTTGTATGATTAAAAAGCAAATCCTTGTATTGTTGATTCAGCAAAGACTAGTAACACAGTTTGCAAAATTCCAGGTGTAAATTTGTGGATTTTTTTCAAGTGCCAGTTCATGCCTAATGTGCAAAAATAGTACTGTTAAAATGCAGAGTGCACTAAATAAAACAGAGTAACCTCTCCAGATATTTATTTAAATATAGATATATTTTGCTTTTCAACATGCAGCTGCCAGACATTCTGGCATATTTTTAAGTGTCCTGGCTCTTCCTCCCAAGCCTGTCAAATTTGGAAGGAGAATTGTGTTACAGTCCTGAATCTGTGTGGGAAGCAGATGCATCCTTTTTTTAAAAAAATTTTTATTTCCTTTCCACTTTTGTTACCCATTTTCATCCATGGATTTGTCAGCCTCACTGGAAACTAGGGTTCTTTAGGGAAAAAAAATCTTGAATTCCTCTGACCTGGTCCCATCTATATGCACTGTTGAAAAGAACTGAATTCCAGGAGTTCTACTCCAGACCCTCGATTTTGTGAGCTGCTCCATGTGACCAGACCTGTATTGACTCCGCAGTCAGTCTGGGCAGAGCAGCTCACAAGATCGAGGGCATTATCTGTCTTGGCTTTTGTAGTGAAACTTGGCTCCAAATATTCTGAAAAGAAGCAACGCCGTGCACCCCAGTCAGTAAGGAACTTGTCCTGCCAGCTTCCCCAACAAGCATGAATAAAGAGAACAGCCATTCATGCTGTTTCTATAAATGTATTTTTGTTACAAACCATCAAATGCTGTTATCAATTTTGATTGCGTCAGTCAATAAGTTATGCAGGTTCCCTAAAAACATGCTGAGGATTCCAAAGGCAGTAGTAATTTGAAAGTGGATTTTCATTCCCCTTTCAAGTCTGAATCTAAAAACAAGACAAAAGATGGTTTTTGTTTTTAAGTTTGACTCCCTCCCCCTGTGCACCTGATATTGGTCGTGATCCAGCACCCATCTACTTCAGTGACATTGGATCATGCCTTTGAATACCAGGGGATCTTGGTGGGAGGGGGGGATGGTACTTGCTATTTATCTGTTATCCTTTTAAATATGGTGATCAAAGTTGGGCAGAATTAAATCTCCATGGTTAGAGTGACAGATAGTGAGGGCAAGTCACTGAGCTCCATCCAAAATGTGTTTGCTTACTGGCACCATGAAGACATTAATTCCATTGAACTTGTGATTCTTGAACAGATGAGAGAAAGTGACTCCCTTTCTGATGAAGGGAGCATGTAAGTGGAAGGGACACAAACCTCTACTTCGTATTTCTGATCATGGGGAAGGAGGGTGGTGGAAGCTGTTTATTTTCTCCCTTTTGTTAGCTGTAGCTGAATTTATCCTGAGGGGCTCTGTATGTAGAAGACTAAAGGTTTTTACAAAGGAAAAAAAAAATAGTATGCGATTATAAACCGGTGGTACAGGTTACAGGCAACTCATTAGATGATTATTCACCCCTCCTTTTTTTTCTGAATGTTAGATCATCTTTGGGTTTAACACCAATGTCTAAAAGCTGTAGCCACTGTGTTCCCCAGCGGAGAAGTGTCTGATTCCAACACCTTATTGTACCTCTCCTGAGTTTTGTTTTGAGACTGAGCGCGCCTTTTTTGGTTGTACCTTTGTCTCTGTACAGATATTTTGTAATATATTAATTTTTTTTCTTTTCAGTTTATAAAAATGGAAAGTGGAGATTGAAAAATTAAATATTTCCTGTTACTGTATTATCTTTTGCTCCATTGCTTTGCGTTATTACACTCTTCGTTGTAGTCTTTAAAGCACATATGATAACTTTTGTCTTTAAAGGATTCTTTCTTCCCACTTTCCCCATTTCCAACTGTAGCTTGATGCCGAATGGCCAAATATTCCGGTAAGTGGGTCTAATCTTAATACTGGTTGGTGTGGGTGAATGGGATTTGACATAATACTCCAACACAGAGTCCTAGCCTTTTAGACTCGTTGAAATACTATTTTCCATTTGTAAGTACTGGGTAGTAGAGAGAATCCTTTTCAGTTGAGTCAGGACACGAGCCCAAGGAGTCTTTCCATCTTTTCCTGAATCTCCTTGTCTGTTGCTCAGGACTGTGGCTTTGAAGTGTTTAAGTTACTTGTACTCTTCTAATGCTTACTCTGGTTAGGGCTGCAAAGGACAGGTTCTAGATACGGGGGGCTTTTAGCTTATTTGGGCAACAGTTTAATCTTAGATTGGGATAGGTGGGGGGAAAAGTAAGGGGAGGACAAAACAGGAAAATAAAGTGAGTGGAAAGAGGGGACGTCAGGTGCAATAGAGGCCATCTTAGATACGGTCTGAGATGGAGGAGGAAAGACCATTGGGGTGTGTTGGGAGAAAATTATAATGCCACTGGGTGTGTGTCGTGCACACTCAATTTAGCAAACATGCCAAACCAGAGTCAAGAGGTGTATGAACAAAGGGAACAATCCTTTCTGAAAGAAGTATAGGAGAGCAGATAGGTGTGCAAGCTTGGTTACTGGCATGTGTTCCATAACAGGTCTGCCTCGGGGAGCATCTGAAAGAGGGGATGGGATTTGTTGCATGTAGATTAGAAAACCTATTCCATGGGGGCATGAAGACACTGAAGGAGATAACACAGGGAGCTAGCTGTCAGGAGCCAGGTTGAGTGACTAGGCAGGAAGCATCTCTGTAGAGTGTCTTGAACATAAAGAGGAGCTGATGCCAGGGCAAGGATTTCAGAGGGTGGGGAGACCTGGTTGGGGTATTAAGAAAGGATGATGGCATCAGCAAGCTAGAAGCAGGAAGAGAGAGCCAGACCGTGGGCTAATACTTCAGTGCAGGGATGAGGGTCTGAAACTAGAGCATGGCAGAGAACTGCTGAGAATTGAAAGAAGTGGAAGTTATTGAAAGCCAGGGGCAGAGTGCATGGAAAGGTGATGGACAGGGAGGAGAGAAGAATTCTGGTGGTCAGGAGTTAAACCTGGCTCAACCCTCTTTTTCTGCAGCCACCTTCCCACTTACCCTCAGAGTCTAACACGCCCAGGGATGTCTGCGCTGCATGTGTTCTTAACTCAGGTTAGTGAAGTCAGGTTAAAATAGCAGGGAGGACATGGCAGTTGAGCTTTTAATGTGGGTTAGCAGCTTCAGTTCAACCCCAGGCTGCACGATAGGCTTTAACTTGAGCTGCTAACCTGAGTTACAAGCCAAGTGGTTGTGTCTTCACTGCTCTTGTGGCCTGAGTTAAGAACACCTTTTATTAGGTCATTGAAGTTGCACCCTTAGTCAGTTTGTCAAAAGACCTCAGCTGCCATCTCAGCACTTCATGAAAGGGCTGATTTTCTTGAGAAATCGGCACAGTGCTAGGCTCTTAGGGGTGAGTGTGGCCCTGGCTTAGTGGGGAGATTTGCACCATTTGTTGCTAGTGTGCATTGGGGGGTGTCCTTCCTGCTATCCACCTGTCCCATCTCCTGTGTTCAAAATTACCCTTTCACACAGCACGTTTCTAGCAGCAGTTTTTGCTCTGCCCTCAACACCAGAACTGTGCGCCAAAACATGCTGGATATTGACTCATGCAAATCTAGCCACAGCATTCCCATCTCCCACCCTGCTCCAAGCAGCCACTAAAGCCAGAGGGTTCCCTTAGACCAGGGGTGTCCAAACTTTTTGAATCACGGGCCACAATGCGTTGTAAAATTTGACAGAGGGGCCAGGCAAGGATCAGATGGATGGAGTGTACATTTACGTACACAGCACCCAACACACTGCACCCCAGCAGCCAGCACTTCAGACCACTCTCCGCCGTGAAATTGACTCGCCTTTGTCAATTTCGGTGGTGGAGCTTGACAGTGGGGCTCACAGCGCTGAATTTCCGCCATGAAACTCACTCTCCACTCCGTGGCGCAGCTGCAGACTGGCAGGCACAATACCATTTTAAGAACCGGTTCGCGCGAACCGCTGCGAACCGGTTGGATGTGCAGACTGCCTGGCCCCATTTTAAGAACCCGGGACCCAGTTCGGCGGCCCGGATTAAAAAGCATGACGGGCCACATGTGGCCCGCGGGCCGGACTTTGGACATGCCTGCCTTAGACCAAGTGGCCTAGGAGTTTGGCTGGCGATTTGGGTGCTCCACCCCTCTGGAAAACCAAGGCACGACTGTACAAGCAAGGCCTCTAAAACTGGTTTTGCAGTCACCCCCATACGCTAAAGTTGGAGGCTGGGCAATGGGAAAGCCACAACGGATCCTTGTCAGAATTTGAGCCCCTAGATCCTTCCTCCAGCATGGATTAAACTCATCCTTCCTGAGCAACCTTCTCTGGCCTTGATTGTCTCAGGCTAGACAGACACTTCAGTTGGGCCAGGTGATTTTTCTGATTAGGGGAAACATTAAAGACAGCACCAGACAATGTACTGCAGGGCCAGATCGTGGCCCAGCAGAGGTGGAGTAGAATCTGAGGGGGGAGGCTGGTTGCTGTGTGTTCAGATCAGCCTATGTCAAATCCCTCTCTCTCTCGGTACTTGGATGGCTCTCATCCTCCTGTTTGAGTGCGCCTTTCTGAGCAGGATGTCTGATCACCTATCTTGCTAGACTGGTGTCTTTCAGGCATTCTCTGTCCTGCTGGCAAGGCAGCAATAGCAGCAGATCTGTCAGGAACATGTAGATAATCTAGCCCTGGCTGGCCTCTGGAGAAAGGCTGTAAGAGTCCTTAATCCTAGACCCAGCCTGTTCTCTCCTGGTAGGGGCCTGGCTTTGCATCCCTCTCCTTCTGACACTTTTGAAATAGATCAGTCTGCAGAGGATGAGTGCAGGGGAAAGAGACAGCACTGAGAACTCATGCCTGCTGCGTGCTTGGAAGCAGTGGCAAAACTTAGAGACCTGTGATGACTTATTAGCAGGGCAGCTGGCCTGCTGTATTGTCTCCTCCGTCCTTCTGAGCTCTACGCAGGGTCACGAGGAGGCCTGGTCTGCAGGATGTTGCCAAATCATAGCAGTTGGGAGACTTTGCAAATTAAAAAGTGGCTCCTTCCCCTCATGGGGTGGGTGCCTCTCCTTACAACTCAGGGGTTAGGGTGCGACTAGGTCAGGCCCCCTCACCAATGGGCTGATCTTCCACAGCTGTGCCCCTTTTGCAATCCTTCCCTCAGTTTTAGGCTACGCTGTTGGATTTAGAGCACCAGCTCGGTTTGCAGAAGAGCGTAGGGACCGGGAGTATTAATTCTGTCCTAGCTCCTGAGTTTAATCATTGCATCTTCAAAGCTGGGTGCATGGAGCTAGTCTGCGTTGAAACCAGATTAAATATAAAGGTTTGAGGGGGAGAGGGTTGGAAACAAAATAATCTTATTTGGCACCTCTGCCCCCCATGAGAAACTTGGCAGGTGGTACTGCCCATCCCTCCTGTCCTTCCTTGGTTGTGCCTAGATATCTCAGCTGGCTTGGTGCGTGTCCACTGCAAGGTGTTGGAAAGCTTGTAGGTAGAGCTGGGCCCAGCAGGGTGAGTTAAGGACACCAGGACAAACTAATCTTGGATTCTCTCCTCTGGCTTGGCCTGTAGGCTAAGATCATGTGATACCAGCTTGATCCCCGAGCTACCCTCCCTTGGACCTGTCTGCTGTGTTTGCAGAGGTTCAGACAAGATGGTCTCAGTGGGTCTTGTCTAACCATTGTGACGCTTGCTTGCTTCCTTCTTCTAGAGAAAGGGGCAGTTGGTAGAGCCCCGTAAGAGGATTATCATGTATGTGTTGTGTTCTGCATCTGATCGCTAAAGCAGCTGCCATGGCTGTGAATAAGGCCCAGGGGAAGAGAAAAGATGATGAACTAGATCAAACTGGATTTAGCACATTTTTATCTTGGAGGCGAAGGGACAGTCGGCAGACTTGAATACATTGAAGGGGTGTGCCCAGAAGCCTATTGCAATTGCCATGTTATCTTTGGCTGGATATCCTTGCTGGCTTGGGTGCAGAGAGCAGCAGGCTAAGAGTTAATTCTCTAGCCATTGCCTGTCCCCCCCCCCCCACACCTGCACAGATGTAAATAGAGGGAGTAATAAAGCAGAAGTCTTCATTAAGGTTAATCAGGATTTAAGTGCTTCACCAGGGAGCCTTAGAAATCTAGCTTACTGGGGAGCAGTATAAAGGTAAGCCAGCAGATCGGTCAGTCTGTCTTCCCACCAGACCCTTAGGGACTGGTGTGTCTTCTTGACTGATAGCGGACTCCTTTGCTTCTCTGTTTCTGAAAAACTCTTGGTAGTTGTAAAAAGCAGCTGACCTATGAGCCCGTGCAAGGAAAGCTCTATCTGAAAGATGTTTGTCGGACAGCCTTGGCAGATTCCCAGCAGCATGCATTCGCTTAGCACAAATTGCTTGTTACCTGGCCATGGGACATCATGGAAGGGATCTGCATTGCCATCCATCACCCCAGATGTGACTGCCCCAGAGCTGATTTATGTCACTGCAGAATTAGTCTGGCAGGGAGGTGCGAAACACCAGGGGTTAAATGGAGTTTTGATAAATGTTTAAAAGGTTGGAATTTGGACGATGCAGTTTGATATCTGCCCTTCAGCCCTGTTTAGTTTGCTGTGGGTAGTTGAAAAGGTCTTTGTATGTAACAGAAGCCCTAATCCTACCTGATTAGGACCTGACATTGTCCTTCTCAAGCAGAGTTCACACTGATTTTCAATGGAAAACGTGTGTGAGTAAATATGGCAGGATCTGTGGCTGAGGATTGGGTTCTTTGTAGCAGATGATGGTACTGATGGGTGAAGTAGAGCAATCCTAGGCTGACTTTTTTTCCAGTGCCTCTTTGATCTGACACTTTGAGGTTTGTAGCTACAGAGGAAGATGGCTTAGTGAAATGGAGCAGGGAACCATAATGTCTGAACACACTGAAATTGCGGGTTCCAGTCTAGACAAGGTCAACTCTGCCCATAAGGGGCTCTGCACAGTTTGTTTTGTCTGGGTCTTTCAGATAATATGTTAAGAGGCTGTCTCTGTTCTGCACAGGTGGGACATCCATGATCATGGAACTTCTTGTGATAAGATTGAGACATCCTAGATCATAATTTTTCTGTAGAGTTATAAAGTGGGGGAGGGGGTTGATAGTTCCATCTAAAGGGCAACTCTAAAGTAGGTGAAATCTGAGCACAGAGTTAGTTGGGGTTTTCTTTTCCCCACCCTCTGTGTTTTGCACTTGCCAGTGAAAGGAGGTTTCCTTAGTGTGTGTTTGTGCTAGCGTAAAGTGCTGGAATGCGAGCTCCTGGTCACGGAACAGCAGCTGCAGTGTCCGCTGGCCAGCCGTTGGACCCTATCACTGACCTGGCTGTACTCGAAGGTTAGGGGAGTTATTTCCTGGACTCTTTCAATCCTAGGCATCTTTGCCAACGAAAAGGCCCAAAACTGCTGGTTCGTCCCTGTTGGGGTGTGTGGACCCTTACATGGTGAGGGCAATGGAGCAGGAGTGGCCCCGCTTGGGACATGGCTAGCGCGTTGTGGGCATTGCTGCAAATACCTACAGTTGGCAAAGCCAGTTTCACACGGGTGGGCCCTAACCAGCGGCAAGCTGGGACTTAATCCTCATTTACGTGGGCCAGTTCTGAACTAGTGGGAAGGCCCTAGAGCCCTTTACCAGTACTCCCCGGGAGAAAGCACTCTCTACGGTGTCTAAGCTGCGTTTACCTCAGGATCGCTCCTCTCACTTAAGAACTCATGGTAGATTTGGACAATTAAAGATGACTTGGGAATTTTTTTTTTTAAGGGCACATACCCTATTTGGCTGCTTTATGATGTGTGAGGAAGACTGCGAAGTCTAGCTTGTTTGTTAACCCCAGACAGAAGTAGCCTACTACCTGGCAGTTACAGAGCTCTTGAACTGGAATCCAGGTCTACTTGGTTCCAATCTAGTGCCTTATGCACTGCTTTCGGCCTGTCAGATCCTATCATCCCTTTTACTGGAGGACTTTGTGGATGGCTCATGTTTCGGGAATCAGCATTTAGTGGCGGGAGTGAGGAATCCTTACCAAAGAGATCCCTGCCCCGCCCCCGTTGGGTTTGAACTAAGTGAGTGCTCACAAACATTGAGCCGTTAGCAAACCAAAAATCAGCCCGCCTTGCTGAACTCCTCCGCAAACTCTGGCCTAACCGTATACATTTGAAATGCTTTTTCAGGTACTGTCTTTGGCTACTTCTGTTGCTCTTCCCTATCCTCTCCTCCCATCCCACACAACTGTGCTCCCACTTCCTGCAGGTTGTCTCATGTTGTGAAAAATCAGATCTGTGATTCTCCACTGGAAATAGCAACTATAGAACTTGTAGTGCAGCCAGGGCTCAGAGGGGTGTCTTATCTAAGCCTGCTCAACCCACTCAATGCTGTCTCGGCTGACTCTTCCCACTGTCGATTGCACTGGGGAGAACAGGAGGCTGATTTTTCTCCCTATCCCCTATACAGGGGCCTTCCTCAGAGGAACCCTAAATGTAGGGCTCAGGCTGACATAGGAATTGAGAGAGACTGGTTTGGCCCTTGTCAAATACTTCTGCTCTCATTCAAACAGGCCTTACCATGACTTCAAGGGATGCAATTAACTAGCAATATCATCAATTTAAAAGGGGTTGAGGGAAGCGCCAGCTGCTGTTTTTGCCCCAAGTCTCCCTGCCAGTTACGGTTTTACAACCACATGTTCCTATCTGGCTTAAATGGTCTTTTTCATCACTTCTTTGAAAGACCCATGCAAACTCCAGGGGAAACAGTATACACGGGAGCCCAGAATTGACTAGACTCAAAGCGTGGCCAAATGTGCAAAGTAAGCGAACTGGAAAAGTAAAGGTGATTTTTCTTGGCTCTTTGTTACAAAAATCTTGGAAGGGAGGGGTAGGGTTACATATAACAATAGGTTTTTAAAAGAATCTAGACAGAGGTATGGCTGATTGTCCCTTTATCTTGAGAGTGTTGGTTCATAACTCGGACTACTTTTGCAGTTTTCATATGTGACCAATGAACTGCTGGGCCCAAATTTGGCATTCTGGTACTAATAGAGCGTAGAAGGTAAAATCTGGGGCCTTTGTAGCAAAAGGAAATAAACCCCCTGGAAAGAAAGACCCATCACTGAA
Source organism: Mesoclemmys tuberculata (assembly GCA_007922155.1). Taxonomy (NCBI): domain Eukaryota; kingdom Metazoa; phylum Chordata; order Testudines; family Chelidae; genus Mesoclemmys; species Mesoclemmys tuberculata. The sequence continues at coordinate 9,896,392 of ML675642.1, forward strand.
GACTTATTTTAAATATCCTGTTACCCTTCTATGTATCATGCTTCTTCTTGGTGCAATAAATTCTAATGCACAAGTTCTGGATGCCTAGAACATTCATTTATTTACATTATGGTAGCACCTGGTTGGAGGTCCCAGTTGTGCTGGGTGGTGCACAGCCAGCAGTGAGAGACATTCCCTGCCCCAAAGAGCTTACAGAAAAACTGATTAGAGTCCTACTTATTTTATTGGCCCCCAAAATTTAAAGGTCCCATGTTCCCTAACATTTCAGCTTTTTCCTAAGGGCCGATCCAGCTGTAAACCTTTCTGCCACATCATAGATGCCCTAGTTTGATTTAGTCCCATCCTGTTCCCCAAGCAATAAAGCGTCTCTGACTTCCTATTAATTGGATTGGATTTAGAGAGGGCGAAGGTGCTTCGGTGTTTTGGGTTGTCATCCTGAAAGTTCCCATTAGCAGATTCCTATGAACAATGGCAATTGTCTTCATACTCAATTCTTCCCCTTTAAAAATTCTCCATCGCCTTACGCAGATCTGAGCAAGGCCTGAGGGAGCCTTTAGTGGCCTGTTAGAGCTGTGAAGATGTTGTGAGTTGCTGAAAACCAAAAAGCTCTTCTCTGTCTCCTGCACTGATTTAGGCCTTGGCAACCCCAGGCTTCATTTCCATCAGCCTTGTCCCACTGCCAATATCAATAGTGCATAGCGATGCTCTGTGTGTCTCCCTAATGCATTGTTTCTATCCAGCTGCTTATTTAGTGGCTGTGGGACTGTGCTGTATAAGTACACCCACACTAGGGTTGAATGGGTATAACTATATAAGTAAAAATCCAAACCCCTTATTAACCTAGGGTGTGTCTACAAGGACCTGGAGTTGGGTGGTAGCTGATAGCACTAGCGAGCTAAAAATAGAAGTGCAGCCACCATAGCATGAGCAGGAGGGGTTTCACACAGGATCGTGTTCGGGGTGGCTAGCCCCTTCCGCTCCTTGCACTGCCACAGCTGTACTTCTGTTTTTAGCATGCTAACTTGATCAGCATTAGCATGGGACTGTCTCCTTGAGCTGGGAATGATACATTTTAACTCCAGTGTAGTCGTATCCGAAGTTACAGTGGGACAAAAACTGCATCTAGACTAGGCTGTGGTAAGCTTCCTGTCCAGCTGCACCTGTTCTTCAGTTCATTCTCTGTCACCTGGCCTCGGAAGCCTTCAGATCTATTTTTATGTGGGTCCATAACTTCTGGCATCCCATCCTTTCCAGCCAGGGCACAGGGCATCTCCATGTTACAGTGAATCAAGTGGGCTCGCTGAAGCAAGATTCAGCTCATCTAGCTTTCTGAATGTGCTGGTGAGGAGAAAAGGGGGGCAGGCAGGGTCCATTACAGTGGGTTATGCTTGTTGAGTTTGCACCTAAAGTATTATTGCCTCCAATGTACTTTTAGGTGCCATTGCAGCCAGTTTGCTGGACAGTTTAGTAGCCAAATTAGAGACCTGCAAAGGATTTTTTTAAACTGGGATTGTGCCCTTTATTTTGCTACTTAATGGTGTAAACTTGACAGCCTGAAACTGTTTTTTTTTTTTTAATTATGGATTTTTTACCCTTAAAACTATTAGAAATGTCATCTCTGGTCTCCTCTGACTTGGCTGGAGAACTCATCAGAGGTCCCTGAGATCGCTTTGTTGACTTTAATTGAATAATGGGCATTGTTCTTTAGCAAAGGCTGCTTTTCTCCAAAATGTGAACTGGTCATTTGAATAAATGGCTATTGACAAATACTTCCACCGACCAAATAGTCTGACTGCAAATGTCTCCCCCTGGCAGTTGCTCAGCTTTCGCTGTCTTGGCTCTCGTGAGGCCATCATGGCACGAAAGTCACGAAAGAGACTTCCATGTTGGACAAACCTGGAATTTCTGCTGTAAAAAAAAAAAAAAAAAAAAAAAACAAGCAGGAAGAAAACCCTTAAAAATAAAAAGATATCTGGACAGATCACCCTTCCATGTGTCTCTTCCTATCCTAAAGAAGCAAAAACTAGGGCACATGCTTAATTTTCTTCCTACCTCCTCTTCACGTCACCTTTACAGCACTTGGTCAAATATTCAAAAGCACCAAACTATCACTTCAAAAGTGCCTGAGGTGCTTAAGTCTCATTGAAAGCCAATGGCCCACTGTCTACACAATTATTCTAACGCAGGTACAACAGAGGCTAAATCTAGCATGCCTAGCACCTCACCACTATCTTGACACTAAGCTGTGAAGCATTGGACAGATGAGAATTCTACTCCAAAACCACGTGATGATTCTGGCATGTTTCTGGGTGGGTGGGATGAAAATATGTGGGTCACATGCTAAACCCATGTTGTAAGCCTGCTGGATCCCTGAGTTAAAACATGGGTTTCTAACATGGTTATATCCACACAGGCATGAGAAAATAGCTGCGGTGACCAAGTTCTTCAAAGGTGTTGGAGGCCTGACTTGAGACCCCTTCTATACGCCCTGATTTTCCAGAGGGTGGGTGCTGAGCACCTTCTGAAAATCCAGCCCCTTTATGGGGCTCAAGTGGGGACCCCCAAAATCACTAGCCACTTCTGAAAATCTTGCCCATTTTTGCATGGCAGATGGAGGTGGGTGTAGCCTAAGTGTGCACAGCTAGTTCTCATCCACATTGCACCTGTGCAGCAAAAAGGATGGAACGGTTTCCATACAAGGAGACATTAAAAAGACCGGCACTGTTCAGCTTAGAAAAGAGCTGCCTGGGAGAGGGGGGGATATCATGTGGATTTATAAAATCAGGAGTGGTGTGGAGACAGTGAATAAGGAAGTGTTATTTAACCCTTCACATAACCCAAGAAACTGGGGCCATCTAATGAAATTAATAGGCAGCAGGGTTAAAACAAACAAAAGAAAGTACTTCTTCACACAATGTGCAGTCAACCTGTGGAACTCCTTGCCAGGGGATGTTGTAAAGGCTAAAAATATAACTGGGTTCAAAAAAAGAATTAGATAAGTTCATGGAGGATCTATTGACTAACATGGTCAGGGACACAACCCTATGCTCTGGATGTCTTTAAACCTCAGACTGCTGGAAGCTGGGACTGGACAACTGGGGATGGATCCCTTGATAATTGCCCTGTTCTGTTCGTTCCCTCTGAAACATCTGGCATTGGCCATTGTTGAAAGACTGGGCACTGAGCTAGATGGACCATTGGTCTGATCCAGCACGGCTGTTCTTATGTTAACTGTAATGGAAACAGGCCCCCTAGCTTGCTGATAGTAGTGGGGTCTATTTGGCAAGGAAAGAGGAGCTGGCTAATGTGTTCTCATCTGAGTTTTCTAGTTGCGAAGCTTTGAAGTGTAACAACTCCCTGGAATCCATGGTATGTCCTTGGTCCCTTTGCAGCTGCTGTTTAGCCATTTGCAGTAATTCAGACACGCAGACCCTGATTCTGCAAACCACATATGCATGTGTTCAACTTGGCCCCTTGGGCATCTTCATGGACTTCACAGTTAAGCAAGCACGTTTGTGCCTGCAGGTCTGGGCCTTAGTTATGTCAGAGCTTGGGCATTCAAAAATTCCTTAAATGAGGATCCAGAGAGGTCTTAATGTGTGTTTCTAGAAAGCCTGGTTTTTAAAGCCTCAGTGGATGTAGCAGTGCGCTCTAGTGGATAGAGCACTGGACTGGGCCTCAAGACCTGGATTTCCTGGCTCAGACATTGACCTGCTGGGTGACCTAGGGCAAGTCGCTTCCTTTCTCTGTACCTCAATTTCTTCATCTGTAAAATTGGAATAATGAAACTGGCCTCCTCTATAAAGTGCTTTGAGCTCTACTGGAGAAAAATGTCTAGAGGAACTAGGGATGATTATTATTAAACGTTAGACACCGTCTATATGAAAATAAACCCTGCAAACCATGCATATGAAGCTATGCTTGAGGAGAAGAAGCAGCCAGTGGGGAAAAAGGAAACGGAGCATAATAATGAAATCAAAGAGGAGAGGGCCTGCATCTCCTGACTGTGTTGTACACAGCGCACAAAACAATGGGCCTTGCTTCTGAAAAGTGGCTGTTGGACGTTGCCACAATATAAATGTTTAATAATAACACCAAAGTGGGGTTTTGAAGTCAGTGCATGCTGTCTCATTGGTATCCGTCTTTCTTATGCAATTCCCACCAAGGTTATTTTTAAACACCCGTTGCTCTTTCACTAAGTACCATAACTGTGAGGGCTGCTGCTTTATCTACCGATGGGAACGGGAAGAAGTAGAGTTTAGTGGTTAGAGCACAAGACTGGGCATCAGGATTCCTGGGTGCTATTCCTGGCTCTGCCTATGAGTCCCTTTGCCTCAGTTTCCCTATCTGTAAAATGGTTAATGATACCGACCCGCCTTTTGTGAAGTTCTTCGAGATCCTCTGTGAAAGCTTTTAGAGATGGGCTAACCTCATTGCTCCTCTTCCACTTCTTTGCTGCCCTAACATGGAGGGAACACAGTTCTTGTTATAAAATTTCAACAAGGTGGCTAGGCAGTTTAAATTCCTGCTAGGGTTCTCCCTTGACTTGGGTACATTAAAAGCAATGGTAGCTGTGGGATGTTCCTTGAGTCTTTCTCTGCACCCTGCTGTGTTGCTCTCACTTGTGCAGTGTCTCTCAAAGCAGAAGGGAAGGGATTTTTCCATCAGACTGTCTAAAGTTCATCCCTTTTTGCTGGAAGGTCAGTAAGTGTGAACAAATATAATAACCAGTTAACATGTTAGAGGAAGGTGGTCTGTGCTAAATTACTGTGTTTTATTGTGGTAGCATCTGGGAGCCTCAGTCCTGGACTAGGACTTGAGGAACAGATTTCAACACCCTTTCTTTTCACAGAGGCTTGAATAACCTCCCTTCAGGGATGGCCAGGCTCTTTCTCCAATACATGTATGTTCTTCTTTGTTTTAGGTCGAGTGCTCTTAGCAGCCGATGCCTGACTGGAGTCTGCCTTTAGCCAACGCCTGTCTGAGATTCCCAGCTCACTGTGGATGGCGACTGCCCACAGCGCCATGGCATCTTTAAGCCTTCTTCCTTCGTGAGTAACCAATGGTTGAGGAGTTGCCCCAATCCCAGCTGCAAGGGGTAGTTGTACACTGTCCGGTTGTGATAGGATCTTGTCCATCTGCTGATGGAGGGAGGAGGAGGAGGATGGTACTAGGAGGAAGAGAGAAAGCTCAAGGCAGGCGAGGAACAGTTTAGCACAGTCTATGAAGGCAGACAGGAAATGAGATGCTACTAAGCCAGCCTGCAGTGGACAACGTCTGACATGCTTATAAAGTGTCCTGCCTCTGGCAGCTGGTTCCCAGCAGATAACAGCCTCCTACTGCTACCAGCTAATGTTCTTTATTATTTGTTTTGTGGCAACACTGTGGAGCCCTGGTGGTGTTCCCCTGGTCAGGTACCTCTTGTATATGATAGGTTGGAGTCCCGCTGGTTGTGTCGTTAGAAACCCAGTACAGTTCTGAAACACTTGACAGACAGATACATGCTGAGCTCAAAAGACAACAAGATGGTGCATGTTTTATAAATGGTGGGAATGTAAAACTGAAAGCAGGAGATGGAATGAAACGTTAAATTGTATTATATTGTTCAGCCATAAGGTAGTGCTACATATAACATACCTGAGCTGGTAATAGCAAGAGCTGGTGGTGAACTGAAGACACATCGCTAGTATCTCTCTCTGGGAGAGAAGCTCTGTAGCTGGTCCCTATCTGGAGGTGTGTTAAAGCTGAAGTTCTCTGGGTCACTGAAAGTGGCATGTTGATGAGAGCTGGCCTGTAACCTTTGCTGCCTCTCCCCTTCCTCCCCACCCTTTCCTTGCTTGCACCCTTTGTTGCTACTTTCCTTCCGTTTTTGCTCCCTCTGGCTGCCTTTACTTCTGATGCCATGTCATGTACCACTTACACATGGTGGGTTGCTGCTTGCAGGTCAGACTCTTGTACTAGATGTGGACTGGCTACAGAGTCTGGATCCAGATCGGGACAGGGGTTCAGGACTCAGCTGTAGTGGGGAGCCAATGGGCAGTCTGTGACCATAGGAGGCTCTTTGCAGCTACTCTCTAATCCACTCCCCCCGGCAGGTGTTGCTTTATTCAGATCAGTGGGCTGGGGTAATGGCTATAAACCAAAGATGGACAGAACATTCAGGATTAAAATTAATGGCTGCAGAGAGTCTGCCACAAAGGATCCCTTGTGGGTCCATCCTCACCTAATTCATTGATCCATTTTCAGACACTGAGGGTATGTCTACGCTTACATTAAGCCCAGGTTCTGACTCAGGTTTGAGCCCAAGCCCTCCTTCCGTCCACACACATCAGTTAGACTTGCGTCAGCAAGCACTCACGACACAGGTCCTAGGACTGAGAGCTCCGAGCCTGAGTCCCAGTGTGTCTTGGGTCCAAGCCCTGTCATTCTGCAGTGTGGATGCAGCTCAAGCTACAGACTTGAGTCAGAAGGTCTGCATAGTACAGTATGGAAGTGTTAGATTGGCTGTGAGACCCGAGTCCTGCAATTAGAAACCCAGGCTTCATAATGCAGGGTAGATGCTCAAGCAGGGGCTTGGAAACACCAAGTCCCCAAGCCCGGGACCCCACAGATCAGGGTTACAATGTAGTGTAGACACACCTGGGAACGGAGGAGTTGGGAAGGCACAGAATCTGCCAGCAATTCCTGAGATGTATGGAAGCATGGAATAGCCACCAGATGTCGCTCTAACCACAATGACTGCATAGCACTGTGGTCAGGATTTGGTAAAGGGTGCTTTTAAAGTTAACAAAAGTTAGTCACTTTAAATTTTCACAGCTATATTTATCCATCAGGTGCTATTTATATCTGCACTACAGGTTTCTTCTGTAATGACCCATTTCCTTCCAAATCTGCTAACACCTTTCCTTAAGTGTTTGAAAAAGAATTGTCCTCTAAAATGGATGATTGCTGCTGCATTTGGTACAAAAATCCATGGAAATCTCCATTAATAATAATACTTAACTCTTATCTAGTGCTTTTCATCCTCTGTTCTTCAAGTCTTTGCCAAAGAAGATCAGTGTTGTTATCTCCCATTTTACAGGTTGGGAAACTGAGGTATGGGTAGGGAAGTGACTTGCCCAAGGTCACACAGGAAGTCAGTAACAGAGCTGTAAATAAAATCCAAGTGTCCTGACTCCCAGTCCAGTGGGCCTTGATGCTTGGTGACTTGTTCTAAGCCTGGAAGCTGTTTATTAAAACGGATCTCGTGTGTCAGGCAGAGTCTTTATTTTTCCATGTTTTTTAAGAAGAGTTACGGTGACATTGGACTAGAGCTGATCTTGTGAATAAGTCACTGGGTTGGGGTTCTAGACATCAGAGTTCAATCCCCAGCTCTGTCATGCTCCCTTGTGGGACACTGCGCAAGTCACTCTGTCCTTTTGTGCCTCAATTTCCCCCACCTGAGAAATGAGGAGAATGACATGACACTCCCCTCTGAGTGTGGTGGGTGGGGTGGGGGTGGATGCATTTGTAAACGTAAATGCATTCGTGTGTGCAAAGTGGTGGGATCCTGCATCGGCAGGAGCCTGTAAACACCCAGAGAATTTCAAAGCCACTTGAGTGTTGCTAGTTTCAAAGTGCAGCGCAGATGCTGACATTATTAGGTTGAGTTGTTTTGCTTAGGAGAGCAGGTGAAAAATGAAGCAGGAAAGGGAGAAATGCAAGGGGGCAGGCTCTATATCAAACTGTGTTTGGGGCGTGGGAAGAGAATTGGTCATCTTTGACACGGTTGCCAATGCTTGTGATTTTCTTGTAATATTGGCAGTTTTTCTTCATGCTCCCGCAGTCCCTGGAGTCACTGCTTTAGTGCGAATCTTAGCTTTCAAATCAAAAGTAAATTTCTAATCTTCGTGGTTGAGAGAAAACTTGAAAATTTGAATTCATGGCTCAGACACTAGAGGCCAAGAAAGAATCTTAAATATATGTTTTTTTGTTGTTTTTTTAAACACCCGCCTGATTTTTAAATTGACATTGTGACAGTTTGGGGCCTGACTCATGCTTTTTGAATGGGTGGGGTCAGCGATGCTGCTTAAATGACACAGAGTTTGTGATTTAAAGTACCTTTGCCAGGACACTAGTCTCAGAGGTTCGTAACCCCTTTAGCTCTCTGTGGGTCATCCTTCACCCCCAAAATTCCTCCTAGCTTCCAGCAGTTTGCACGTTATCTTCTACTTGTACCATAATTTTGGAGGAAGATAGTCTTCAGTTCCTAATGATGTTCCGTGTGCATGTGTCTGTCCTGTGTTTCTTCTGTGGAGGATCCAATCTCTGTTCTGGCCACACGAGGGCACCACAAACCAATAAACACCCCCCCCCCCAACACATGCCAGTTCGGTTAGCAGCTGTGCCCCCCCTTCCCAGCCCAGCTCGTATCCCTCCCCCACATGCTGTGACCTGAGCTGGGGAGAGCGACCTTCCATCAAAGCTTCTATCCAAGTGGGACCCGGGTTTCCGTTCCCTGCTTGCCTGGTGTTCCTTCACTCTCAGCCACTGGGCAAGAGGGGCTTTGCTTGCGCAAGATGAATTGTGGCCTCATGACGTGGCTCTCGTGCGCTGGGTGGGACTGGGGAGGCCGTTCGTGTGGTGGCTGCCTTGGGGAATGTGATTGGTGAGTGGGGCTGGTGGGAGGCGGGGGAGTGGGCGCTCTGAGGATCTAGCGCATGGCGGTTCTGGGGACAAGCTCTTGCAGTCTGTATGAGCTGGGTTGCTGATGGCGATGGGGAAGGCACTGTGGCCTTGGCATAGGGATGAGTCCGTAGGATGGAGGACTGCCCTTGTGCTTTAGGCCCTGGATTGGGACTCTGGAAATCTGAGTTTAATTTCATGCTTTGCCATCGACTCCCTGTGTAACGATGAGCATATCATTTACCTTCTCTTGGCCTCTGTTCCCCATCTGTACAATGGGGCTAACAGCGCCAATCTGCCTCCCAAGGAGGTCTTGTGAGGATAAATACCCCAGATTGTGAGGTGCTCCGATACTACAGGGATGGGGTCTGGATAAACCCCGAAGACAGGAAGTCAGTGACTGACCCTAGTCTAGTGATCTTCTGGGCTCTTTGCTTGGCCCGGGTGTGCTCTCTGTGCTCATGGGACCCTTCTGCATGGAGCACTTGTGTGTCCTCGGTGCTCAGAGCCATGCCACGCTTCTCTCTGCAGGAGTAACTGGCTCTGTGCTCATGCAGCCAAGCAGCAGGATTTGAACGTGCAACCTTCAGCACGACCGTTACCGAAATCTCCTAGTGGGGAGCTGTAGCAGACTCGTGTGCAGACCAGCCACTAGAAGGAGATGTTGAGCACACGCAAGACAGTGCGTCGCATGGGCGTCTTCCTCTCATTGTCCTCTGCAGATGAGCCTTCCTCCATCAATAGGGCTGAGCTCATCCACCTCCTCCTTGTCTTCAGTAATAACTGGGCCTGGAGTCCCTGCTTCTCCAAGAGCCTGAAAGCCGGCCTGCTTCCACACACCATCTCTCCATGGACAGACTTGATCACAACTTCCCCAGCTCTTCGTTACCCCTGCAGTTGGGCCACCGAGCGGGTGACTCATCGCACTGGAAACAAGCAGTGATGGATGCAGCAATGGCAGAAATGTATTTGTGGGAAACCTTCATTGACGGGTTTGCAGCAACAAATGGATGGCATCAGATTGTTCACTACAAATGTGTCGGGCACTTTAATTGTGCCTGCCGCCTTCCAACGCACACTCTGAGACCTTCTCTCTGTGCACATCTCACAGGATTCCCTCTAAACAGATGCAAAACTTGACTGGGAGCAAACTGTCGAGACCCTCTTACCGTGCGGCTCCAAGCCAGGCGTGTAGATCCAGAGCAACCTCTTCCTGTGTTACTCTCAAATAGTTTGCTGAGAAAACAGAGCTATCCTCAGAGACGGCTGGGGCAATGGTCAGGGCCCTAGCCTGGGACTCGAGAACTGGGTTTAATTCCCTGCTCTGCCACAAACCCCCTGTGAGACTGTAGGTAAGTCATTTAGCCTCCCTGTACCTCAGTGCTCCATTTGTACAATGGGGGTGATCACAGAGGTGTTGTGAGGATAAATGTATTCGAGACTGTGGAGATGCTCAGATACTGCGGTAAAGGGGGGAGGTCCTAAAAGTGCTCAAGAATGATAGCTAAAAAGCCCCCAGGCCAGCTCATTTAATGACTAATTCAGGGTGCTTGGGGTAAAGCTCACTGAACCCAAATTTCCCTCCAGAATTTGGGGAAAACGTCAAAGAAATGTGCTCCCCCCTTCTGGTTCATGAGTTGCTCATTAACTCCTAGAAATGCCTCAAAACATGAAATTGCTAAAAAGATCCAAGTTTTTTTGGGGGAAAAAAGTCCATTCAGCTGTCTCCCCTCTGATTTTCTGGCCAGTTCATGTTCTGTCTGTTCCACTTCGACATTAAAACAGAAGGGCGATGCAGGTCCCCATGACCGGGGCTTGGTTCAACATCTCGGCGGGCTGGGAAACTTCTGCCACAAGCTGTGGTGGGAAGGGCCCTGCAGAGCTCTCCAAAGATCCTGCTTTAGCCACCTAGGACAGCAAGGGAGCACAAATTGCAGGTGCACCCCGGAGGTGAGTCGGTACTAGAGGAACCTGCGGGAGGAGCTTCAGAAAGGACTGAACTTGGCAAGGGGGCACCAGGCCAGCAGAGCAATCCAGTGTTCGTGCCAAAGAAGGGTTAGAACAGCTCCGACATGGCGCTGCATCCTGCGTTTCCACTCAGGAAAAAAACTAAAACCCTGCCAGCAGGTGCTGTGGAAAGACCAGGTTTGAGACAGGCCCAGTCGCCATGTCCTGTGGATCTGTCTGTTCCCTAGCGTCATTTCGCATGATTTGCCCTTACAGAGCTTGATCCCTTTAGCTTAGAGGGAAATTCAGAGGTGGTTTGATCGTGGTCTGTAACTAGCTAGATGAGGAGAAGATTCCTGCTGGCAGAAGGCTTTCTCATCTAGCGGAGAAAGGGAGAGGAAGAGCCAGTGGCTGGCAGTTGGAATGAAGATTGATTTAGGCTAGAAATAAGGTGCAGCATTTTAAGGGAGGGGAATTAACCATGGGGCTGGTTGCCCAAGTGATGGACAGTCCTAGGATTCTTCACATCGGGACTGCATGTCTCTTCCTTGAAGCTCCGCTCTGGCTCAGCCATAAGCTGTAGGCCAGCTGCAGGGATCCCTGGGGGAGCATCTCTGTCCCGTGCTATGGGGGAGGTCAGACTGGGTGACTAGGATGGGCCCTTCTGGCCTTAAATGCTAAGAATCTGCTGCCAGGAGCTTCACTGACTCAATTTGCAATGTCAGACTCGCCCGTCCACCTGCCACTGGAGCCCAGCCCAGAGCTGTAGGGACCCGGCCTCTAGGGGCTTAGGAGAGAGTCTGGCTCTGTGGTCCGTTCAGTCCTTGTGCCGTTTGCCCCCAATGGGGGCGTGCGATGCAGTCTGGACACCTGTCCCCAGGGACCTGGAATGAGACAGATCCTCACCACCTGGCCACTCTTCCCAGTCCAGCTGCCCCTTGAACTCCAAGCTCATGTCTTGGGCATTTCTCCCACGCCTGGTGCGGGGACGCTGGGCACAGTGGCTTCCCCCGGCTGGAGCAGGCAGGCTGCAGCGACCCTTCCTGGGCTGAGCAAGCTCTGCGGCCTCCCTCCCCCCCCTTTCATGGGGAAGATGGCTTGATTAAAAAGCCGACCCGGTGGAATTGCAGCACAGCTGGCGCGCCTTTCAGCACCCCGAGCGGAAAGTCACTGAAGATGAAAATCTCCAATTAGCGTTAAAGTGGAGGCAGCAAAGCTCTGCAGGGTCCCGAGCCCCCTTAAACCTCCTCTTGGCTGGGGCCATCAGCCCCTTGTGGATCAGTCCTTTGTCTCTCATCCCTTCCCATCCCAGGCCTGGCTCCTGTATTTACGAGGGCTACAGCTGCCCAGTAGCTGCATGGAACAGGGGCCCTCTTCTCTGTCCCCACATCTGCCTGCTCCCACAACTACTGTGCCTCTTGTGTGGGGCCAGGTGCTGCACATGGGCCTGGCTGCTAGTGAGGTGTGTCCACATGGCCTGGTCCTTTCTTTACCCCGCCCCCTACCTGTTCGGTGGCTCACAGAGGGCTCCAGCTGCCAGGCCACTAGAGCATCCTGGCCATCAGCAGCCGTCACTTCTGCATCTGGCCCTGGCCATTTACCTGCCTGTTGTTTCCTTTGCTTACGTGTGTGGCTGTGGCAGGGGTTGTAGGGCACTTGAACATCACCATGGCAAACAGCCTGGAAGATGCCTGCTCACTTAGCCAGCTGGCCACTTTTGCCAGCTGCTGTTATCTGTGACAGAGGAGTGCTCAGCAAGTGTAGGTGGGGCTGGCCCGCTGTGCGCTAGGTGCTGTACAGCAAGTAAGAGTCCATCCTTGCCTCCAATGAGCTGAGGGTCTGAATAGGGAGACAGACAAAGAGGAAGGAAAACTGAGGCATGGAAGCAGGGAATGATTGGCCCAAGATCACATAGCAAATCCATGCCAGACTACAACCCAGGTCCTTTCTCCACTGGCCATGCTGCCTCTCTGCGTTTGTGACTGGTCCCCTCTTCCTTTCTGTCTTCTAGCCTCTAGTCAGGCCTTTGCCATCAGCCCGCATGCCTCCCTCCCCCTCCAGCCTGCATGACCTGATGGCTTTCCCTATTTCCCCCACCCTCCACAGTCCTGAGAGGGAATGCCCGCCAGGCACCCTGCCTCCACTAGCCCATTAGGATTCATTTCTCCCAGCGGTAAGGGCAGGGGGGAGTTGGCACCGAGTCCACCCCGCGTCCGTGGGCACAATCAGTAATGAGCGTCTTGCTGGATTCAACCATTCGTATCCCAGCTGTCACATCATTACCACACACTCCTCTCCAGGCCCATTATCCACTGTCTGTCCATCCCATCCATCTGGGGGGAGCAGGGCACAACGAGGATTTGGGTGGGGGGATTTTGCACAGCAGAGGCGTTTGCACTGGCTTTTAGCTTCTCTATTTCGGGGGGTAGTTAATACAATTTTGCCCCAGCTCCGCTACCTCCTGCCTTCAGCAGGGTTAACAGCAGCCCCAGGCTTGGCACAGCATTCGTCAGAGGCGGCCTTAGAAATGAGGCTTTCTGGGCACCAGGCATGTGCGTAGTCTGCCTAGCCCCTTCTCCCGGAGTTTGCTGAGTCCTCAGACAGCTCAGCCCACCCCAGCCTTGCCAGCTTCGGCCCCGGTACCCCAAGGGGAGAGGGGAAATGTGAGTCTGGAAGGGCAGCAAGGCTCAGCTGATGAAATTTAATAACTCTATCCACCAGCCATGGAGATCAATGCGTACACACACACACACAGAGCGCACGCCACCCAAACAGACTGGCACGGGCACTGCTGGCTTTGGTTCAGAGAACCCTCCCCTATTCCTCTTGCTCAAATCAAAGCGCAGCTGAGCCAAGACGGAAGGGAGACCGGGGGTGGAATGGGCCTGGAATTGCACGTTTTCACCTGCCATTTAATTGGATGTATTTTTAATTAATGGTGCCTCTGGGACCAACATGAGACAACATGATCTCTGAATAGGGACAGGGGAGGAATTGGGAAAGGTACAAGGATTGGACTACAGGGTGCGCTTACCACGAAAACACCGCCATCAATCACAGGCTACTTTCAGCTCTGGACTCTTGGCTGGGGATCAGCATCCAGGAAAAAGAGGTGGGGAGGGGGAAGGAAATCAAAGAGAAGATTCTGGCCTCTGCCATTTAGTCAGCTTGGGGGAGGGGGTAAATTTGCCCTCCAAGAATTCTTCTCCTCATAACCGTCCAGCACAGATTAGAGCCACATGTGACATGAGGTGCACATTCTCAGCAGTTGGCTCTGCCTTGAAGGGTTCACCTCACTGTTGTATCTGAGCCACTCCCAAAAGGTAATAACCCAGGAAAAATCACTTCTGGTTCACCTTATTTCCATCAGTTGCTTGCCAAGTGCTTTACAGAGGAGATCTGTATACTTATCCAGGTGGGGAAACTGAGGCATGGTCACCTAGACACCTCAGATCGCCTGAGTCCCAGTCTCGCGGTGCTTGCTCTGTTAGCCCAGTGCTCTTTCCTCTGTGCCTTCCCCCAAGGCAGCTGAATTGCAGGTGTGGGGCTGGAAGCCGGGATGTCTGGGCTCAGTTCCACAGCTTTGGTCTTGGAGCTGAGAAAGCCAAAAGGCCTCTCTTTGTCCCTCTCTTCCAGGTCTAGAAATTCAAACCATCCCCATGCTCCCTGCACACCTGTTTGCCAGTGGCTGGCGAGCCAAGAGCCCAATGGCTGAGGCCTGGACTATGTACCCAATCACCTGGTTTTAACAGACGATGGGATTTCAAATCCCCTGGGCTAAGGCACTGCAGCCCTGCCTGGCTGCCCCAAGGCTGGGGTGCACGAAGATTGTGTAGCAGAACAACCGTGTCAGTACAGAGGTGCCTTTTTACTGATCTCATTATACCATTAAACACCTACGGTTGGTGCAGCAGTCTGGTATAAATGCGCCCTGTCCCAGTCTGGCGTGTTTCCCTTCCCTGTGGGTGTAGCTAGAGTGGTATAAGCTTCTTTACACTGGTCTAGGCCCAGCCACCTGAGCGGGGTGTTGTGTTGTTAAAGAGGCACTGGTATGAGGCGGGATAGCAGGGGCATGCAGCTAGTTGCCTTCATCAGTTTAAATGTGGGTCGGCTGGTTCAGCTCTTTGCTTTAGGCCATGTCTACACCAGGAGACATGGGGTGGAAATCCTAAGTGTGGACAAGGCAAGTTGGAGGTTTAACGGGTGTTGGCGGGGAGAAGAGCCCCTGTTTCCCACCCAACCTGAAGGTTGACCCCAACTAGCTAACGCAGCTTAAAATGCAACTTGCCCTGTCTACACTAAGGTTTTAACATGGCTTTGAAAACCGACTCTTTTACTGCTCTGGGGGAATTGCTGACACGACATCACCCCTGCAGGGGCCAAGCCCCAGACCTGATTCCTCTTGGCAAAGGGCATCCCGCAACCTGAGACCAGGTGGATGGTGAAGCAGGTCTTGCGGCCCATGTCCTAGCCCATGGCAGGCCTAGTGCTTTGTGCCCCCATGGCCCAGGCTGGCCCTAAGGAGCAGTGTCCCTTGTGCTAGTGGCAGGTGGGTTCCTTACAAGGATGGCTGCGTGGGGTGGGTGGGGAGAGCAGCTTGGGCGGACACTGTTTCCTCGTGCAGCATGGGCACAGAACAGGTGGGAGATGGCACCTTGCACAGACAGTGACGGGAAACTGGGCCTCTTCTTGAGATGTGGCTCTTTTAAGTGAACTTCTCCTATTTCGTGGCCCTCTTGCTATTCTCCTTGGCCTCCCCCAGCTGCACAGCCCACATGGGACACCTGATGCCCTCCTTCCCGCTGTCTGGTGGCTTTACTCAAACCGTTCTGGTTGTGCACACCAGTGTCCCTTGCTGCCCCAGTGCACTCTGGGAGTCCTGGAGAGCCAAACTAGTTTCTGAAAGACGGGATTTCCGGGTAATATTGGTGGCTGCGCGTGGTGTCGTGGGCTAGGCAGGCTGGCATGGACACACAAGCTTTGGGCTGCCCCCACGGCCTCAGGATTTGCTGATGCATCTGCTCCCCTCGCCCCTCTGGTTGCACAGCGCACGGACAACGCCTGGGCATTCTGCGGGGATGAGCTGCTTGGCCTTCCTGAGATCCAGCAGCTTCCACTTCCCCAGGAGCCACGACAGCTCACTCTCCGGACGGACAGACGGATGGACTGTGACCCCACCTCCAGCCCACCTTCCCCACCCCTAAGCAGCGACAGGGCCTTTGGAGATCCTCAGCTCCCGCTCCAGAGCAGGGGAGGGCAACCCGCGGCTCATTGCCTCCAGGACAAAGGTGGCCCCAAGCACACAGCCGGGTCACAGCGAGAGGCCAGGAGGTGCCAACAGCTCTATCAAAGCCGACTGAAGCTGAGAAGAGACGAGGAGGCCTCGCCCCCAGCTGTTCCTTCTCTGCCCGTCCCCAGCCTTCTGCGGCAGCTCTGGAACCTGGGGTGCAGCTCCAAGACGCCCCACCTCAGCAAGGCCATGCGCACCTCCTCTCCACCCTGGAGAGAGGATGGTCCAGGAGCTTTAAAGGGGCTTCTCGGGGATGGGGTGCAGCCCCGCTGGGGAGGTAGGACAAAAAGATCCCCTTGTTGCCCAGAGGCTGAGATAGAAGCTCCCTCTGACCCCAGAGGGCTGGGGCAGCCTGGGTTTCCTGTGGCCAATCCTCCCATTCTGGATATCTGTCAGGGAGCTGCGGCAGGTGGCCGCCCTGGCTGACACAGCCTGAGGAAAGAGCAGCGTAGCAGCGAGGATCTCGTCATGGGTCGTGGGGGCCGGAGCTCAGCACATCCAGACTGTATCTCCTGGGGCGCGTGAAATCCGCTGGGTTCGGAGGCTTGGCGCATCCGTCCAGCAGCGCCCATTTAATTGGAAGCAGGCAGCTCACAGCCACCTACAGCAGGGCCTTGTGCCACCGCTGTGTATCTTGAGCCCAGCCCTGATGCTGGGAGAAGGGGCTTTGGTGTAATTTTTAGCAGCTGATCATGACCCCCCCAGTCTCCACTGGTTGCCCTTGGATGACCTGGGGGTGCTGCTGGCCAGGAGAGGCAGCGCTGTGTGTAAGGGGGAGCAGGCTGTCATCCGAATGCTGCTGCAGGGTTAAAACCCCCCAGCTGAGTCCACACTCAGCAGGGCCCTGTGGTGGGGGGGACGTTCCCGAGAAGAAGGGGTGATGGATGGTCACCCTGTGGGGCAGGAAGGTGCTGCCCAGCAGGTGCTGGGGAAAGGAACGCTTTTCAATCCGAGGTCACAAACGGATTTCCTGAAACTGCTTCCACGTGGCAGCAAGGCCCGCAGGAGGAGGAACCACAGACCCGTCCTATGCTAAGAGCCAGATGGAAGAGGGGGCCCATCTGCACTAAACATTGCAACAACACCCATGGCTTGGGAAACCTTAAGCTTGGCTGGAGCCTTGCGCCTGCGAGCCGGCCCTGACACTCCACCTGCATGGGCTGCACGGCTTGGCGGGGCCTGGCTCTGGTCGGGCTGGACTCAATGGCTAATAGGTCTTTTCCTATCTTCAGCTGTCGGCGAGTCACTGTCCCAGAAGCTGTTTCCTTTTAGGGTTGGGAGGCCAATCTCGCCTCCATTGGGCAGGTTCCCTCTCTGGCCTGGATCCCGTCCATTGCCTTCCTTCACCCAGTCCCCAATGATCGGATCCTCACCCGCACCATTCCATAACCCTCCACGGAGACCCCCAGAAATTCTCCCCGTCACCCTTCAGCACCCTATCCCCTCCTTCACTTTGTTTATGTCTCCCCCTCCCTGTCTCCCCTGCACACCGATGCCTGGGAGGTGGGGGAGGCTGGAAACCTCTGGAAAGGGGAGCACAGCTGGTGCACAGGCTTCCTGCTTGGCTGCACTGGCCTCCCCACCCCCAGCCTTCTGGCGAGTCCCCGTCGGGGGTGGGGTTGGGGGGTCCTGCTGGTAGGGAAGGGAAGGCTGCGATGCGTGAGGGCAGCTGCCCTGCAGAATGGAAGGGGCTCGGCTCCCCTGTCTCGCTTGAGTCAGGTGCAAGCTAGCTGCCTAATGTAGGGCAGCCATTAATATTTAGTGTCATTTGGGGGATTTTTTGCCTTGTTTGCTGCACAGCAGCCTTCTGCGCTGGAATGCAAAGTGCAGCCGCCGGCGCGAGCCCCAGCCCCCGCACTGCCTGCCGGAGGGGTTAGCTTCTGCCTCCCAGGCGCCAGTGGAGGCCGAGCTCCAGGCCCCGCTTTGATACCACCAGGATCTTGCTCTTCTCACCCAGGCCTGCGCCCCTCGCTGCCGTGCCACTGACGACTGCGCCACAGGGGCTGGCATGGGCTGCCAAGCCTGGACAGGGAGGCAAAGTGCTCCCATGCCCAGAATTACGTGATGAGAGCAGTGAAAAGCCCCACTGGGTGGGGCACTGCAAAGGCTCCGAGTGCGAGACGCGTCCTGCCCCAGAGAGCCCCCAGAAGGCGGGTGGGAAATAGAGGCACAAAATGACTTGCCCAAGGTCAGCGGCACATCATTGCTAGAACCCAGGTCTGATTCCCAGGCCGGGCCATGCTGGTTGTCTCCCAGCCAGCTGGACACAACCTGGCTCTTCCTACCAAGAACTAAGCCAAGCTGAGCTAAGCCAAGCCCTAACATGTGGGGGAAAGACTGAGATTCCCCACCCCCTGCCATAGCCAGGTTATTCCATAGTTGTTGGCTCGTGGGTTCTTTGCACTTTCTTCTGAAGCAACCAGTGCTGGACTGGACGGCCCTTGGCTCTGATCTGCTCTGGCAATGCCTGAGTCACTATAGGAAGTGAGGAGTGAAGCTGTCTGTCTGTCTGCCCATCTCCATACACTATCCATCCATCCCCATTGCCTGGCATATCTACTGCAAATGGGTAATGTTCTGTGTTTGTGCTCATATTCCCCTGGTTACTGTGTGACCCTGGGACTCGCTGTGTCTCCTTGTCTCTGTCTCCTTTCCTCGATCAAATGGCTTCTACTGGCAGGGTGGGGCAAAATCTTTGTCAATCCATGGATGAAAGAAAGTCTGCCTACAAGAGTAAACGGCCCTGATATTCTCAGGAGTCTTTACTTCCACCCATTGCTGGAACCGCAGGAATCTTCCACCCGGGACATTTCCTTGCCACTTGCATTTCTGACGCCACTGAGCTCAGCCGCTCCCTAGGATGGATCTTACCCAGACTTCTCCCTCCTTAGTGGCATGATGGGAATTGATGAAAACCCAGACTTCATGCTAGACAGCGCTTCTCCATGTACACGGGACCTGTGTGCTATCCCACGCACTTGTTTACATGATTTCCTGCCTCCCTGAAGGGTTGGGGTGTGCACATCACGTCTTGGTACAATCTCTGCATACCCCCCTTGTGTCTTGGCAGTGTTTCTCTTCTGAGAATGACAAAGAGGCTTGGAAGAGAAGAACAGGGACAGAGGAAATAAACGGACAGGAGGAAAGATAGAATCCCTCTGCAATAGACCTGATTGGCCTCTGTTGCTGATCTGAATGGACAGGGGGAGATATTGAGCTAGACCCCTTTGGAGAGCCGTTATCTCTGTGGCTAAGATCCTGGGGGCAGCATCCGCAGCTACCCTTCCAGTCTGGGCATGCTGGGATTAAAAAGCCACCATTGCCCTCTCTAGCTCAATACCCCTCTCCCCAGCAGGCAGTGCCTATAAAGCAGCTGGCGTGCCTGAGCCAGCTTCCGAGACCAGCCTAGACTGCAAAGGCAGGATCAAGCTCACAGACTTTTTTTTTCCCTCCCCCCAGCCCCGTTTGTAACACAGGGCGCATGCTGAGGCGTCTTGCCTGCATTGCAGATTCCGGGGAGCTGAGGAAATGGGCTCCTGGGACCAGGGTGCAATTCTGGGTTCGTTCTTTGCCTGGCAGGCGTCCAGCTTGCCAAGCAATTTTTTTTTTTTTTTTAGTGACAAGGTGGCAGAGTAAGAACTGAGTCTAATCAGATTAGTGAAGATATCGGTGCCCAATGGATGTGGGTAGTATCGCCTCTATAATTCCAGTCTGGGCTGGGATTTTCCCTCCTGTATCTTCAGGGAATATTTTTCTCACCAGATCTGTGTACCGCAAGGTACTGGAATTAGATACCCCAGGGCCTGTTAATTAGGTAAAGCAGCTGCATTGTTATTTCTGGGGCTCAAAGAGTTCTCCCTCTCCCAAACTCTTCCTCCTAAGGATGTGGCTGCCTGGCTTACAACAGCCGAGCAAACCAGCTTGCGTTTTATTTTCCCCAGTGGGAGCCAGGGTATGAGATTGTCAGCCCCGCAAAGCAAAGCTCTGGTGCCGAGCAGAGAAAGCAGTGCTGTGAGCCACGAACACGCATGGTCTGCTGGCAGGTACCTCACCCCAACCCCGAGTTGTCGCCTCCTAGGGCTGAGAAGGTCCATCGTTGTCTTTGCCCATCTCCTAAAGGAGGCAAGTGCGGCTGTTTTGTTCTGTGGCCATAGGGCTGGTCTCAGCCACATGGGGAGGCCACTGAAGAGTGGTCAGATGGTCACCACCATTCTAGAGTCAAGCATGGAAGTATGCACCATTGGCCATTTCTGAGTCCAAGATTCAGCCATTCTCTGGTTGCCAACTCTTGTTTTACCTCAACACTCCAAAGTGAGGTGCACAAACAGGAGCCTTGTTGACCCTAGCTGCATTGCAGAAGTATCCACCCAGCCCCGGCTAACCTCCCGGACTGGAAAACCTGGGATGGGTTCTGTGGGGTGGAGTGCAGTCTCCATGGGGTTAGCCCAAAGCTTTAGCCCAGGTCCATGACACCAATGTTGTCCTCTTAGGTTCACCACATTCCCCCCCGTTTTCTTCATTTAAAACATCAACTCCTCCCCTGGCACCCCCATGAAAACACCCCCTGGATCTTAGGCTGGTGATTTGGGGGTACACCTCCAGAGTGCCTGGATTTCAGAAAGGGCTGAGGACCTGCCTTCTGGAAACCAGACCCATTGAAAGGTGGGTGCACCCAACAAAACGTCACATTTGCAAAAGATGTGCCCTTTGGGTCTCTTCAGTCCTGTCCCGGTTACCAGCAGGAGTCCTAAGGGATTTGGAGCAAGGAAGGGCTGGAAGCGACCTCGGGACACACCAAAGGGTATCAGACTTGAAAAAATTGTGATGCTGCACTGACATGAGCAGTCACACTGAACTCAGGTATGTCAACATGGGCTGCTCCTAATTTAAATCTAAATATGTACCTATAGATAGCTAGAAATCTGAGCGTGGGCCTAAAGGTACCTACACATCTAAGTGTGTGCCTATAGGCTCCTATACAAATAAGTGTGGGCCTATAGGTATTTACACACTTAAGTGTGTGCCTATAGATAACTACACATCCAAGTGTGGGCTTAACTAGGGCCTGTTAGGTCTGAACTTACGCCCTTGATCTTGTGAGTAGATCTGAGTGGGAGGCTTAGGGTTCGGGCTAGCAGCCTGGAAGCTCCCAGCCCTTGGTTCATCTCCCAGCTCAGCTGCAGGCTCTTGGTTAAGTCTCTCTGCCTGCCTTGTGCCTCAATTCCCTACCCATAAGTGGGGGTGCTGCTCCCTTCGCTATGGTGAGGATCAAATCTTTTCATGACTCAGCTGCTCCAGTGGGCTGGGGATGAAGGCCTGATAAACAGAGTGCCCCAGGGCATCGCTGACTTCACGTGCTGTAGCATACAGATCGGGGCCTGAGTCCTCTCTTGGCAGTATTTTTCTGTATGAATTGTTCTCCATTCTCATTTCCCCCTCCAGAGCTGGGGCACGGCCAGTCCTCAGTCCCCTCCCTGGCTAGCAAAATTAAACTACCCGGCCCCAGGCCTGTTGTCCAGCCAGGCCAGGCCCCCAATGCAGCCCTTTACCCCCATGAACCAGCGTGTGTGCGCGCGTGTGGTTTATTAGCGTTATTTCAGCATTGTGATGCAGAGAGAGTCAATGTAACAGCTGCTCCTTGCTCGCAGTGTTTATTGTTACCTAGAGACAGCCCACTGGCTTTTTCCCAGCTTCCCCCCCGCAGCCCTGCTATCCCCATTCTCTGATGCGAAATTTATAGCATACCCATCCTGTCCTTTTAACCCTCTCTTTTCCAGATGGCTGGTAGGAAAGCTAAGAGTCCAGGTGCATTTAAGAGAAACTGAGGCAATCAGCCCACAGCTTGGGTCACTCTGAATAGTCTGTGTGTGTGGTGGGGGTTTGCCAGGCCATCTCTGACCATCTAGTCTGACTTCCTGCCTAGCACAGGCCTGAGAATCTCCCTCAACTCCTGCATTCAGCCCACTAATCTGTGGTTGATATCGGTGTAGCTGTATTGCGCACTAGGCCTGCTTGTCATAATTCAGGAGACAGGATGGATTCTGAATTCGTCCAGGCTCCCTGTGGGCTAGGTGCTTGGAGTCCCTTTGAAATAATGACTACAGGATTGGGCCTTCCATGGGTCTGCACATGGGTGACTTGCTGCCGTACGGCTGTGTGACCCTTCTGCTGGTTGGCATCGGCAGCAGCATGGGCTGAGTTCAAGATCTAGGGGCTCCTTTTCAACAACACAGCACAAAACCTGCTCGAGCCCCCCTCCCAGGAGCCTGGGACAATTCCAGCCTGGCCTGGAGCTTCTCTAAAGGTAACACTTCGCCTTTCACAAGCACAGAGACCGAGTGAAGGAAAGAAACTTTTAATAAAGGGGGGAAAGTGACCTGGCATTAACGTGGGAACATGTCACAAGCAGGACTCATAAGCATAAACCCATGAACAAAGTGCCCACCCCAGAGTACGTTGGGCAGGGTCCTTCTGCCTCAGCTTCTTCCGTCCGGCAACCCCAAATTCCTTTGGTGTGCCCGTCCCTTCACAGCGCCCCACTCAGAGTTCTCTCCTTAGTCAGGGATGACCTAGAGCTCAGAGGTGCCGCTCAGTGAGTTCACTTCAAACCATGCTGAGGTGGGGGAGGCACCTTGCTTGCCACACTAGCCACCACGGCTGCACCGTTCACCGCTCTGCTGGCCCTTCCACTTCACCGGCCACCCTGTCGTACCCCAGCCACTTGCCGGTTGCTCCTCCGACACGGCTGCTCTCCTGTGACCTCTGCTGGTCGTTCTTTTGAGGTTCCTCCTAGGTCCCAGTGATTTCAGCTGTCAGTGGTTGTCAGATCTTACAGCCTGGCTACACTGAGGCTTATGCTGGCGAAACGTTTGTTGCTCAGGGATGTGAAGAAAGCACCCCACTGAGAGACATACATTTTGCCGCCACAAGTATAGCCACCACTCCTCGTTTAGGGGGTTTTATTATGTCGGTGGGAGAGAGACATAACATGGATACACTTAAACTTATGTCACTGTATATCAGCCCCAGTGTAGACAGGCCATTGGTGGGTGAATCTTAGTGCTCAGGCCGAGCAGGTAGGCTATCCCACAAGTGATTTCAGCTCTCATGGGCACTTAAAAAAAGAAAAGACTAATGGAGTCTTAATTAGTTCTAGCTTTGACCAGTGGGAAGGGGCAAATTAGATCAAGTCCCTGCTCTCTCTGTGTTTTATAGAGGGTCTGGCATCTAACCCCCCTGCTTATCTAGTTCAGTTCCGCTGACAGTGACCCGCTCAGTCAGGACACATTGAGCACAGTTTTGCTGCCCTTTGCTCATGCAACAGGGATAACAACATTTCATTACCCCTGCATTCAAGTGAAATGAATTTATAAAGTGACTTGTAACCCAGACGCAGTTGATCACTTTGACAGCACAGCTCTGTCTGCTGGATCCAGATGTAGAGTGGGTGTGTTCATGTAAATACAGTTTGGTCCTGAAGCCTCCCCCTAGCTCGCTCGGTAGGGGAGAGCTCATTCAGACCCTGCTTACAGCTATATAAGGAGCCAAGTGGTCTAGTGGTTAGAGGAGTTATCTAGGAGCCAAGACGCCTGGGTTCTGTTTCCACACCTGGTAGGAAAGTGCAGTTTCACGGCTCACGGCTCCCCTTGTTGTATCTACTGGGTAACACTCCCCTCCCACAACTGGCAATAGAATGCAAGAGTCTCAGCTCTCTGTTTCCTGTGCTGAGATTGCCAGGTCTGACTCCTGATTCTCCCATGGACTCGCTGTGTGGCCTCAGACAAGTCCCTTCCCCGTGCCTCAGTTTCCCCTTCTGTACAGTGGGGGGTAACACTGACCTACTTTGTATAACTAATGTTATACAACAACAATATATACAACAATATATAACCTTAAGATTCTCCAATGAAAGCGGCCAAAACATTCATATTATGATCATTTATTATTACACCCCTTATGGGAATGTGCTAGAAAACACTGCGACCACTCAGATTTCGGCAAACCTTACAAGATGTCACTAAATATTTACTACCAGATGGTTCCATTTCACTGGGGTTTTTTTAATCTGAAAAATGCTTTTACAGCCTCTCTTGAGCCCATCAGGCCATTGCTTTCCATTGCTTGCAATTTGCAAAAGCGAGATTTGCTGCCGATGGCTGCACTTCCTGTTGCATGCATTCCACCCAGGGGACCGAAGATGTCAATAGCAGGCTCAGATCAGTGGGCTAGAAAGTTGGGGGCGTGGCTGGAGGATGCAATGTGCTTTTCCCCTGGTCTGATGGGTCAGAAGGAGCCACTCGCAAATGGATAATGCACACTCGGATTAAGAAGCTATTGGTTTCTGATTGGCTGAGAGAGAGTTTACCCCCAAGCTCGTATACAGTTTCCTGTTGATTCCAGTTTCCGATGATGGGTGACCTTATAAAAACTTATATAGATAGGCTGTGTGTGTGTGTGCCTGTGTGTCCCTACTCAGAGACCACAGTAATTGATGCCATCAGAAATATCTAGATGGGTTTTGTCTGTGTGTGTGTGTTGGGCAATGCTCTGTGTCTGTGTGTTGGTCAGCGGCCTGTGTTCGTGCACATTATATATAATACAATTTTTAATCGTTTTCATTCTGTTTGCTCTTCACCCCAGCGGCTCTGATGGCGTTCCCGCAGGAGCCTCTGTGGACGACAGGAGAACTGGTCGAGTGATGACGACATACGTACCAAGGAAGCGACGCCTGTGTGAGAAGGGAAGTGATACATTTTCAGACTTTTTGTGGAAACCCTGGGGAGAAAAAAACTCTTCAGGAAGATTCTGCACACCTCACCCCCTTCAACTAAGGGTTGGAAAAACTCCAGGTCCTGATCTCAGTGTCCTCCAGGCAGCACTCCTGCAAAACCAGGGAAGATCAGAGGCCACATCCCTGAGATTTCTAGGGAGAAACTAGTGGAGGAAAAACCATTGTCAGGCTTTCTTTATCCATCTGTTCGAACTGCATAGAAAAAGGTCAGAAGCCCTTTTTCCTCTTTGCAGGTCATCTTTAAAGTGGATCTCTCCTCTGAAAAGAGACTACATGCACTATCCCAAAGCTGAACATCCTCCCCTCTCCTGAGGCATCTTCTCTAGACAGAAGGGCGTCCTAGTAGCAGCTGCCACTGTGCTTAGAGAGCTGGCTGCTGCCCCTGCATTTGGGCCAGCTGGGTGGTTTTACCTGCTTTCTCCAGCTGTACGCAGGACGTTTGAAGGTAGGAGGGGGCCTGCTGTGCATTCTGCATGGCAACATCAGTCGAGTGCCCCTGTCCCATAATGCCTGGCAGTGCCAGCCTGGTGGCCCTCAAGTCACCTCAAGTCGCGGAAGGGGACCTGCATCTCCATGGCCCGTTCAGTCTTTGAGCCCCCTGCTGAAATCAAGTGGTGCCCCTTGGGATCATGGATTCTTGTGACGTCGACTCCTGCCCACGAGAAATTGGGCTGAGACCCAACAAACTCATTCCCACAGGAAATGACACTGCCTTCCCCTTGACATTACGAGCTAGTGGGGTCAGAATCAAGCCAGTGACTGAGGAAGGTGGGGATGGCTGGGAAAGGTTTAAAGGCAGCTTGTTAAAATAAAATGAGAAGCTCTCAAAAAAAGCCAATGGGCAGGATTGGCATGTGATTAAGCACCGGATGGGGACTTAGGAGATCCTGGTTCTCTTCTCTGTTCTGCCACAGACTCCTTGTGTGGCCCTGAGCAACTCCCTTAATCTCTGCATGCCTGAGTCCCACATCTGTAAAATAGGTTATTCCGTTGTCTGTTCAGATTGGCAGCAGTTTGGGCAGGGCCTCTCTGTGCGGTGCCTGGCACAGCGGGGTCCTGACCTCTGTCAGCACCTCTCTGTACCGCCAGGATATCGATAATAACAGGCTAACTGCTGTTTATATCAAATTGAGAGATCCAGCTCAGAGCAGGCAGGTGTGTAGGGCTGGAAATTCTCTCTAAGGACAAGGTGAAATGTCAGCTGATGAGTGGGTCAAAATGTCCTGATGGTTCCATCTGTCAGCCATGGGGAGAGTCTCCCATCATGTGGGATGTTTCAGGTTGGCCTGGATCCAGTCGGCCCTGACAGCGGCAATGGAGGAGGCAAACCAGAAAGCTTCCTCCCTAGATCCAATCTCTTTTTCTCAGTTCTGTGCATGGAGCCCAGCCCCTGGGAAATGGAGGAAAGTGAAAGAAGCTCCAATCATCCGTGGAGACTTGACATGATCAGTTCCAGGACCTCGATTACAGCCTGCCTAACTCCTCCTTCCCTGGCTTTCTTTTCCTATCTGCACGAGATACCCTCCCTCCCCTGGCTCTCCACACCACCCTCTCCCAGTCGGCATTCGGGTCCCTCAAGAAGAGACAACCAGTCCATGGGACGTCAATCTCCCCTTCCTCAGTGTTGCCCAGCGCAGTCACCACCTGTGCCCTGGAATGGCGAGCTCCTGGTTCCCATCCTGGGCTTCCCACAAGGCTCTGCTGGTGCCCCTCAACCCCAACGCGCAGCCCTGCTGCTATTCCAGTTCTTGGTCCTCACAGTTCTGCCCGTACCCTTCACTCTGATCTGCAGGCCCCCTTTCGAATACAATCTTGTGCTCCCCCCCTACAGATTGGCTGATGCCTGTCAGCCTGCAGCTCCCCATTATTCCAGACCTTCTCTTGAGGCCACTAAAGCTGTTTGGTCGTTCTTTTGCCATGTGGACTCCAGACTAAGCGCAGACCAACAAGCTGATTTCACGTGCGAGTCCAATTCCAGGGCTGCTGTCGCTTGGCGGCTCTGTGCAATGGCATGCATGCAGTGCTGCCCTCTACTGGCATGTGGCCTACATGCTCATGCTACCACCCCTGGTTGGTCTGACGGGGTAGAATCTTTTGGGGGACAAGGGTTGTCTGGGGTTTGTGTGTGTGGATCCTGGCTCACACCGAAGTCCTGGGAGGTCGCTGGGCACTGTTAAGAGCTCCGTGGGAAGCATCATGCAAGAATCCGTTTGTGTCTCACAACCAGTTTTTATTGGCCCTGCAAACCTCAGGAACGATGCTACATATTGTTGAGTGCCATCCCTGGCACCTTGTCTGCTAACCAGCTACTCACGTGTTGTACAGACGTCACTCATGTCTAGAGTGCCCCTGTGACAGGAGCTGCATGTGCTCAACTTCTGGCAAGCTGCCCCGATGTGAATGCTAAGCTCTTCTCACCCTCTGCTAGCGTGAACAAACCCTGCCAATCTCACCTCCATTTTACAGCTGGGGAAACTGAGGCATGGAGCACATAAGTGAGTTGCCCCAGGAGTCACTCCCCAGGGCACAGTCCATGCAATGTCTCTCCTCTTTCAGGCGCCTCCCTGCCAGAGGCAACTCTATTGCTTGGCTGCATGAAAAGCATTAGGATAGTTAAGGAAATTAGCTAAAAAACAAAGCTCTTTCTGATGGGACGGGTGCAGCTGCAGCATTTTACACACACACACACACACACACACACACACACACACACACACCCATTGTGTGTCTGAGCTGTTTGTTTTTGTATCCCCTAATGGACATCTTGAACAAACCTGCCCTCACATCCTGCAATTTCCGTTGACCCGATTGCTGCAGGTCACCTGACCGTTTGTTTCTGGCACCGTAATGGGTTTGCCACTCGCTCCAGTTGTGAGGACTTCTGTGAACCGGATCATGGTTGAATTTGCACTAGACACACCCAACAAAGCAGGACACGAAACAGCTGCACCTTGTGGAGAGGTGAGTTTGTGTATGGGTCAAAGAGGCCTCTGGAACTACAACTAGAGGAAGCATCAGTGTTGGGAGACTAGCAAGTACTGGAGACAGAAGTAACTCCCTGGCAGAGAAGCTGAGGATCAGGCTTGGCAGAGAGTCATAGAATCATAGAAGAAGAGGGGCCTCAGGAGATATCTAGTCCATTCCCCTGCTCAGAGCAGGGCCAACCCCAACTAAACCAGCCCAGCCAGGGCTTTGTCAAATGCACCTTAAAAACCTCTAAGGATGGAAATTCCACCACTTCCCTACGTAAGGGTTGGACCTAACCTATGTGCCACCCTGTGCCAGCAGAAATCAAAGACCGTTGGGTTTTCCTGTTAGGAAATAGGAATTGTGGGCAGCAGTAAAACTAACTTAGATCTAATAACCAGCCTGGAGCCACACGGGATGTTCAAAAAAGTGTTGGCTAGCGTTTGGGGTGTGTATTCACGTGTGTGGGGGGATAGACATCAGAGAGTGATCTCTTGAATGTTCATGCCCTTCTGCACCTCTTGGTTGCGTCTGGGGGCTTGTAGTTTTTTTTCAAGGGTCCCTCAAGTGACAATGAGCCCCTAGATTTATGGAGGGGAGGATTAGGGCTTGAGTTTCCTCCCGTGCTTCTGCTGCTAGAATGGAAGTTGTGGTGATAAGCTATGAGGAACCCTCCCTGTGAGTTGTGGGCTCCAAATGGCTAGGTGATTTGCTTGTCCATAAGCCCAGTGTAACATTTTTGGGAGCCATCAGATGGTGCTGCGAGCAATAGCCTTTGTGGTTGTGTTTATCTGAATGTAAAGGAGTTAGATCTTGGAGAAATGCTTAGTGCAGTTCTTAGACAATGAGCATACGGCCAGTAAAGCTTGATCCTTCCCTGAGTCGCTGTGTTGGAGAAACCCTTTCCTAGGTGCAGTTGGTTGTACTAGCTGCAAACAGGACATGGTGCCAGAATGTTACCACCAGCCTGATGTGGGAGCACAGCTTTAACCAGAATAACAAAATCACTGACTCTCTCTCCCTATGCTCTTCTCAGCTCTTTGCCTTGTTGCTCCTTTGGCCTCCTTTTTCCTGTCTTGGCTTTGTTCCTTCAACTATGCAGCCGCCTACTGCATCGTCTTCCTGCTCTGTTCCCCCAGACTCCACACCCTCCCTGACGCCAAGGGTTTCCGTGATGACTGCTCTGGTGTTTGTGTCTTACCTAACTTGGGGCCCTGTCCGAGTCTAGCTGAAATGGCTGGGAGTTGGATTAGGCTCTTAGGAGCTAGGAATGTATCATGCTCTGCCGATAGATGGGAGGAGATGGAGCTTCATCATTGCCATGGTTTGTAGGGCGAAGAAAAAAGGGATGGGCAGGCGAGGAGGAGTGGGGTACAGAGGGTCTCATCTCTTAGTTATGGCTTTGAATCCAGTCCTGGTCAACAGCAACCCAACGTGCCTGTTTGATAACCCGGGTGTACCGTGTTGAGGTGATTCTTCTCAGTTCACATGTCCTCATCAGAGCAATCAGTGAGAGGAAGGATGGCTTTGTGGGTAAGGTGCTGGCCTGGTCTGTAGGAAACTGGTTTTCTGGGGCAGAATTCCTGTCTCTGGCACAAATTCCATCTCTCTGAACCTCAGTTTCCCCATCTGTCAATAGGGTATCTTTCCTTTGTCTATGTAGACTGGAAGCTCTCCGGGGCAGGGACGGCCTCTTACTCTGTGTCTGTACAGAGTCCAGCACAATGAGACCTGATCTTTGTTGGGGACCTTTAGGTGCTACTGTAATGCACATAATAGCAAGGCACCACTGTGGCACTAACCCAGCAGGTGAGTTTCAGCTCAAAGGTTGGAGATCAAGTTCCGGTGGCAATAGTTGCTATAAATTTGAGTATAGGCCCTGAGTGTGTGTGTGAGAGCAGGACGCCTGGACAGTAACCAGCCGGGTCTTCCCTTATTTCCATGGCGCATTGTCAACTTTCACAGGTGCTAAATTCACTTCTAAACTAGCAAAACTACCTAGCACAGCCTTGCTTGGTCGGGGGAGGAGAAAAGGGAATGATACAAATCTGCTCCGTTCTATTAAAAAGGCTGCTCAGCGCCGTTTCCATCAGGGGCTCCTTGCTTTAATTCCTTGCCTAGCTGCGGAATTAAAGGAACGACAGAAATATTATGTAAAGCGGAGATGACTTGATCTAATCATCACGGCTGGAGTTTGAGTCATATTCTTAAAATCCCACCAGCATTTAGGAGACAAAAGGAAGCTCATGCGCATCCTCCGCTGCTCCTCAGCCATCCAGCAATCTTCCCTCAAGACTCCGCTCCCATCCGTTCTGCCCCTTTGGAGGGGAGTGGGGTGGAATCAAGGCACCCGTCCTTTAAATGCATTGCTTCTCTTCCATTGCTTTTCTTTTTCTTTCTTTCATTCTTTCTTTCCCCTTCTCTCTCTCTTTCCGTCTTTCTCTCTCAGCAAGTTTTTTATGTGATTACAAGCACTGCATGGTAATTAGTGCTAAACTCATTTGCACAACTACAGTTAATTGGCTACAACAATTAATTAATGTGTTGGAAATTTGGCACTGGAAAAAAGTTTGTCATCAAAAAAAAAAAAAGAGGAAAAGATAGAGAGAAAAAAAGTGCAAAGTACAATTTATCCTCTGTACAAGAAACCCTGGGTTTGTTTCCAAATCACAAAGACTTTCACAAACTTTTTTCTGGTAATAAATCCTGCCATTTTTCAACTTTTATTCTTCCTTTTGTCTTTTTATTTTTCCTCTTTTTTTTTTACATTCTTTTCTTTTTCTTTTTCTTTACAACTTAAGCAAACTCATTTCCCTGATAAAATATAGCATGACTAATGACTGAAGCATGTAAAAATCATTGGGAAAATGTCCTTGGAAGACGAATGCATTTTCAGCAGAATAATTAACTTAATTAACAAATTCACATGCATATTCATCAGGCTATTAATGTCTTCTCAGCTCAGCTTGACGAACATTGCGGTAATAACCATCTCATTTGCATACTGCATTCTAGTGCTATCAAAAAAAAAAAAGGAACATACACAGACACACACACAAGCACACACTTTGCAACATACATCTCCATGTCTTGCATTAGCACATGCTTAGAGTCTTGGTGGTTGATTTCAAAAGGACTTATCAATTCATGGGCTTCTAACATACATAAGCCATCATCTGTGTCTTGTGCATATGTGTGTGTGTGTCCTCTCTGTGTGTGTGTCTCTCTCTTCTTTTTTTCCCCCCCTATCTCTCCCGAGGGAAAACTTGGCACCGGTTCCAACTTTTCTTCACTTTCCCCTGCTCCCAACTGCTGCCAGGCTGCATCAACACAAAATTGCCATTTTCCCCAGCTCTCTGCGGAGCAATCTTTAAAAGCAGTAAGGTGTGACGCCAGCGACAGCCAGCTTTGGCAGAACAGCCTGCGGAAAAAGCGCAGAATGGAGGAAGATTAAGAGAAATAGAGTGGAGGGCGCCGTTTCTATCGGCGTGTGGAGTGCTTAGGAGGAGAGGGAGAGAGACAGAGGGAGGGGAAAAAAAAAAACCACAGCAGCTGTCGTCCTAATTCCACTAACTCTCTGCTTGTGGTCATATTAGAAAAACAGATTAGGCACCTCTGTGGCAGTCATTTATTCCTGACATACGTTAATATTCTATATCTTAATTCGCCTGTCTTGAGGCGGACAGACTTTGGGGTTTAGACTTTGCGTGCTGGGGATTGGGGGCCCACATAACAGGGTGACTTGTGCCCTCCTTCTGAACCACCCACCCGCAGCCTCCAAGGAGTGAGAGAAAACCCAGCCCCGTGTGTGTGTGTCTGGTTTGGATTCTGCTGTCGCTTGTCTGCGTCCTATTGCATGCAGATGTCTGGAGGGGCTCTGGCCCGTGATATATAAGAAGTCAGACTAGATGATCACAATGGTTCCTTCTGGCTTTGGAATCGATGCCTCTATCCTGCCCCCTTTGCCCCCAGTACGATGTGTTGGTTCTGAGAGGCAAGGAGTTAAATTAAAAGGGGAGGCAGCTGGCAAGGGGAGGGCGGCTTGTTCTGAGGAACTTTGAACCTCCTCTCCCTTAGGCCGGTTAATTGGCCAGGTTTGGACAGCGTCTGGCGAGGCACGTGGGGGCAAAACTCGTTGGCAGCCAAATTAGAACCTGCTGTCTCGAGTTATTCCTCTCAGCTGGCTGCGCTGACAGGGCAGCCTGGCCTTGATACCCAGGTGAGGGGCAGTCTGTGGCTGCGGGGAGGAGCTGTGTGTGGTATTCGGACTGCAGGGTGGGGCGGGGGGAGTCTCTGGAGCTTTGAATCCCGTCTTTGTCCCCAGCCCTACCGTGCCACTCAATGCTGGTGTAAATCAGGCTGCGGAAGGTGGCAATGGCTGGCGACCCGACTCTTTGCACAAAGCCATTCACCCTGGTGTAATCCCGCTGCCTTCGATGAGGGGCTGGCTTGGAACCCAGGCATCCAGGTGTTCCCTGCCGCTCCATGAGAGATGGCGTCCAAATTCCTAGCAGCTGTCACTCAGCAGCACCGTCAGCGGCTCCAGCTCATCCTGCCCTGACCCTTTGCCCTGCTCCCACTGCAGCCCTCTTGCAGTTTGGCCGTGATGATGGGACAGCTGGGAAGCAGGGCGGGGGAGTTTCCCACCCATCCTCTGCCACCTCCCATGTCATTAATCTCTTCCCACTGCCCTGGACTGGAATGGCCAGATCCTGCCATGACAGGGACACGTTGAAGCTCCTGGGGGTCTGGGTGAGCCATGGGCTCACGCCGTTGGTGGCCGGATGGCAGCACTGGAGGAAGATTCCCATTGAGGTCACAGAGCCTCATTTTTATCCCTTCAAAAATCCAGGTGACTTGTCTCTTGCTTGGAAGCTGCCTCTGTTCCCTTCCCCCATCATAACCCCCCTTTCCCACCCTGCTGAGCATCTCCCCACGGACTCTTCTGCTCCGTCTGGTTTGCGCAGGCCCTGCGGTTCCTCTTCACCCCACCCCCACCCGCCAAAGCATCTGAGGACGGTTCCTCCTCCTGGCTCTGAACCAAGAGTCACTCCAGATCGGACCAGATGTTCGCCAATCTCCTTTACAGCCTATCTCCTCTCCTTCCCCTCCAGTGAGCACCCCCGCTCTCCCTGCAGCATTCAGTGCTCTGGCTGGAAGGGATGCCTGACAGGGGAAGGGTGGGTGGGGGTCCTAGGTGACTGAGACCAAAGCTGTCTTGGAAGAGCCAGTAGGAGGTGCCAGGCTCTCCCCTTCCCTGCACCCCAGGTGGTTTGCTATTCCCCACCCCACCCCTGCCTGCTTGCCAAGCAGCCACCAGCCAGCTGAATCTGAGCTCCGAGTCTCTTAGGGAGCTGGGCCAAATTCTTGGCTGGGGTAAATCAGTCCAGCGCCTCTCATGGCACCAGCCAAGCTTCCAGTGGCAGATGCCATAGATGTAGGCTCTGAGCGCCTGGGAATATCCCATGAGCCGCTTCCAAAGGGGCCTCCTGTTCCATTCCTTTAATGCCACCCGCAAGAGAAAAGAGGAGGAGCTGGTTTGCGCGCTACTGCCCCCCATTGGGTGAGATCAGCACTACCCGACTGTCATAGTCCCCACAATGCATGCATTAATAGGGATTCTCCTTTGGCTTGAGCAGCTGGATACAGACGATCCAAGTTCTACCTTTGCTATAGCGTTTCCTTTACTAGGAAGCCCTGTAATTAAAACTACCATTAATGGGCGCCCAAAATGCTATGAGAACACACCATTGCATTTAAGGGAAGCATTTGTTTCTCCAGCCAGCCTGCCCTCCTGCTTGGAGCTTCCAGCAGCTATGGCATTTTCTCTGCCCCACTCCCCAAATGTCACTTTGTGCTTTACATTTGAATTGGTCTGAACAAAATGGGTTCTGGAACCCAACGAGCCTGCAGCAGGATTCGGGGTGGAACCCTGAGTTTGGTTGGCTTGACTCCAGAGCTTCCCGAACCTCCCCTGAGCCCGGGTCTAACCACCTTTGTTTTGGTATCTCTGACCTCACCAGGTGGCGCTGCTGCACACAGACCGTCCAGTTCTTTTCCTTGGCACGCAAGCAGGTTTTGACTCTTGGAAAGACGTGCTGGAGGGTTGAAAATTTTAAGTTGTGCAAGGTTTTGTGTAGAGGTGGTTTTTGGAGCCGTACAACAGCAGGGGAGTTTGCACTCTGCCTCGAGTTCTGATCGAAGCAAATTCAACTGCTTCTTGGGAATGGGGCATTGGCACTGGGCTGAAATCCCTGGGAGCAGGGATTGCCTGTGTGCTGCATCACCATTGCAGTTCAGGATGGGTGGGTGTGTGAAAACAAAGCAAAGCCTGACTCCATGACATGGTTTTCTCCTCTGCGAAGAAGCTGACTTGCAAGGCCCTGGCCATCTGCTTCTCCTGGGTGAAGATGGTGTCAGTGGTGAAACACTGGTGTCAGAAGAAGCAGCAAGAATTATCTATAATGTGCCCATCGCAGTAGCTTATCCGATTTGAGAAGCAGAATTTCCATCTGGAAGAACCATCTTCTCCCATTGTTCTTATTCCATGTGGTCCAATTATCTGCCTGCATGAAAGGGCCAGTGTGCAGCCACTGTTATTATGGTAGGAACTATGCCTCCATTTACCTGTACCTTATGCCTGGATGTTCAATGCTCTTCCGTTTAGACTCTGTACCTGATCATTTTGAAACATTATCTCAACCCCAGCTGTGTGTAGCACCAGTTGCTTCAAATGAAGATGCAAGAAACCCTCCTAGTGGTCAATTATGGAATAACCGACCTATAAGGGAGGTTTTCCCCCAACCCTTGTCAGGTACCAATTCAGCTGATACAAAAGTTTGTCTTCGAAAAAATAAAATGTGTTTCATCCTCTCTAATGCAGCTGTGGATGGTTTCATTCTTCATATAGTGTCCAGTATCTTCCTCAGCTCAATGACCTCTAGTAACAATGATAGAATCATAGAATATTAGCATTGGAAGGGACCTCAGGAGGTATCTAGTCCAACCCCCTGCTCAAAGCAGGACTAACCTCAGATAAATCATCCCAGCCAGGGTTTTGTCAAGCTGCAATTTAAAAACCTCTAAAGATGGAGATTCCACCACCTCCCTAGGTAACCCATTCCAATGCTTCACCATCCTCCTAGTGATAAACTTTTTCCTAATGTCCAACCTAGACCTCCCCACTGCAACTTGAATGAGTTCTGCGGGCTTATTATCAAGGGGGTGGTGAATGTTTCATTTGATTAGGGGGCACATTTCATGCATTTCCTTTAAAATTTCATTTTCTCAAACTTTCCTATGAAAAAGTTTTAAATTTTCGGGATTTTTCTCTTTTTTTTTTTGGTTTTTGGTTTTTTTCACACTCTCCACTTTTTCCCCCCCCTTTGCCACTGAAGGAGTGGGTAAAATGAAAATGCTGAGAAAGTAGGATTTTCATTTTTTAGTTTTGAAAACTGAAAGAGGCTTGTTTTTAATCTCTCAGTGGCATTCATTATTTTGTAGACTCCTGTCAAAGCTCGTCAATCATTCCAGCCCCTCTTCATGCACAAATCTCTCCAGACCTCTAGCCTTTTTTGTCACCTGTTACCAACCATCCTCTATTTCTGCTAAATCTTTTCTGAGATAGGTTGGCCAGAAAGGGGGACCGGGAGTCAGGGCTCCAGGGTTTGTAACCCAGGTTGGCTGCATAACTTTGGAGCCCATCGCATTGCCTCAGTTTCACCGTGTGTAAAATGGGGGTTGAGTCAAACTTTCCTGTCACAATGTGGGTTTCTGGGGTGGCACCCCGATTGCAAAGCGCTTGGTGACTCAGATGGAAGGCGATAAAGAAGAGCAAATTGGTGTCGTTGCGTCGAACCCAGTCAGTAAAAGATCACGAGAAACATCAGCCCAGCCCCGCTGTTGTTTCCAGCCCACTGTCCCCTTCACCCTGGATTCAGATCAGGGAACCCAGCACTCGCCTGGATCCTGGGCAGCTTGTCCCAAAGTGCATCCCATTAGGAGGGTGTCGCGCTGCGATTTCCAATAGCCCTTGGCTGAGACCTGTTGCTTAGCAACACCCGGTACGTTTTCCTTAACAAATGCCTGGCAATGGGGCTTCGGGGGCTTGGGGCCAATTACTGTTATTTCGGGGCTATTTTGTTTGTTTATTTTTAGAGAAACCTCTGTGTGGCTCTTGGAAACAAAGGTGGAAACCGAAAACCTGCCAGCCTGAGAACAGAAAGGCCGAGTCAGTGCATTGACAAGGGCAGGCCGGCAGTGACGTACCGGGCTGGTGAGCCTGGCCTAGCTGCCCCTGCGGCGTCAGAAGGAAAGGGGAGCCCAGAACTTCCCTGGATCATGGCATGAGCCTTTCCTCGCGGGAGCCTTGGTGTCCAGCTCTTGCTTGGGTCAGAGGCCAAGTCTGGCTTCCTCAGGCTCCTCTCGAAGGGAAGGTCCAGCCAGGTTCAGCACCGTCTTGTTCTGTGCCACGGTTGGTCTTTGCCCAGGAGTGATGCCGAGCTGCAGCAGCAGAGGAAGGAGGGGGCAGCGGTTAGAGAACTGGCCTGGGACTTGGAAGATGTGCATTTAATTCCCTGCCCTGCCAGGCTTTAGGAGTGACCGTGGGCAAGTCTCGGGTCTCCAGTTGCGGAATGGGGCTAAAAGCCTTGGAATTTTATTTCAACCCACCTGGGAGGCTCCTGACTGGGGAATTTATTGGCTAAAGGATCTGCCTGGGTGGGGGGACGGGGAGATGATATCTCTTAGCAGAAGGCATTTGACCAGGCTCCTTCAGATCTAGTGAGAGCTAAAGTAAACTCCTAGTTTGCGAGATCATGACGTTTCCCTCACCCCTCCACCGGTGCTTCCCAACTCGCCATGTCCCCTGTCCGATCCCAGCCATCAGGGAGATGGGAAGTGGCAGCTGCAGCCTTCCACAAGGAAACCGCAGCACTGAACTTGACAGCATCTCAGGGCTTAAAAGGCAGAGCTCGTACCTCTGACCAACCTGCCCTTTTTAACTCATCAGCTGGCGGGGTCAGCAGACTCCTAATTAGAGAAAGGGTGGGACCCAGGCCTCCTGGGTTCTAGTCTCAGATCTACCTTGCACAGATAACCTTGGGCATGTCACTTAACTTCCGTGCCTCGGTTTACTCACCTGTAATAAAGGCAGTTACTTTATCGCAGCAGCGGGAGGCTCAGTGAATGAACAGCTTGCAAGGGCTCTAAGCACGGTAAGATGCTTTAGGAAGGCAAAGCAGGTGTTAATAACCTGGGAGCATGGAAGATTTGGAATCTTTTTTAGGGGAAAAAATAGCTTAGTGCACGTTTGCCGGGAGGTGGGAAAAGAGACCCAGAGGATCAGGGCCAGCTTGACTGGCTGTATAGTAGGAGAGAGGGTATCGTGCCGAGGTATCGTGGTTGGATGCAACTGAGCAGATAAATACGGATCTTGTCAATATCAGCAGGACTCACGCAAGCATGTATGTTGCTGTTCCAGCCCCTGAGCCCTGCCCACCTGTTACAGTTACATCAGGAGTGGAAGATGCACTGGCCTCCCCTTCTGACAGGGGCATCGTGCCCTGACTGGCCTGGGCAGAACTAAGTTCCTGTTCTATCGCCCCAGCCCTGTAATAAACAGGGGCCGAAATGGCTCCATCTTGTACAGATCAGCAAAGGAAGGAGGAAGGCATTTGGCAACTCTCTGCCCAGTGAGTCCCCAAATACCGGCTGCAGGCCGAAGCTGAGGAGGGCTGGGATTAGCAGAGGCCTGTGTGCCACGCTGGGAGAAGGAGGTGTGTGTGCGCATTGCTTATGAAGCCAGGTGTGTGCACGCACCCACAGAATTGGTGATCAGTAACCCAGCCGCGTCTGCGTGTGTGAGAGAGAGAGAGCTGTCTTCCCGAGCCCTCGCCTGAAAGTAACTCGGCGGCTTTGCTCCCTGTCCTTCGGTCTGTCAGAACCATCCCACACGTCGTATTTTATGCGCGAAGACGCTCTTTGGAGAATTGATCACGCTCTGACCCCACCTGTTCCCTCGCTCAGTGGAAGCCCATTAATGAAGTTGGGCTGAACAGGATCCCAGCCAAATCCTCATGTCCTCATCAAAGGAGACATCTGTCCCCTCCAAGAAGGAAGATATCACCCAAGGGGGAAAAGGGAGGGGAGTGGGGACTGGGCTAAGGGGGAGCGAGCGGGCGAGAGACCTTCCCTTTGATAATAAAAGTGCTCAAACTGCCCCTTGCAAATGCACCATGCGCTGCTCTCAGTCCCCAGCAGAACCCTGCATTCCTCTGCACGGTGCCAAAGGGGGCCCGAACCCCTCACAACTGAGCTCCCAATGTGCCATCCTCCCCCCTCAGCTCCGCTCTTAGATCCTCCCCGAGTACAAAGCTACCTTGCGATCATGTGCCAAAGCGACTGACTTTCTTTTATTCATGTGTTGTTTTATTGCTGGCAAAAGCTGTCGGAGGATGGCTTCTGCCAAACGCGTCCCCAGCATCTTGGCCTAACATCCAAACGGCATGCTAATGCGGAAATTTAAAGAGGCTCTTTGGTTTAAATCGGAATTTTAAATGAGAGCGAATGCACAGAAGGGACCCAGTCAAAAGCTAACAATATTGCACCCCCCCATGACCAGCACCACAAACACACCCTCCCCTCTTCGGCAATTTGATGGGCATGGATGGATGTGGAAGGAATATGCCAGTGGGCTTCTTGTTTTCTTTGGGATGTGTGTTTGGCACTCAGAAGTTGCCTGGTATTGGTGAATGCTCCATGCCAAGGAAGGCATCTGATGCCAGAGAGTGCCTCCCTCCCTCCCTCCCCCAGCATACACAGTGGAGTGCTCTTGGAAGTCGGGAAATGTCAGTGAGGTCAGAGTTAAGGGGACCGGAGGATCGACCCTTGATCGTGCTGTTCTCTGGCCAGCCTTCCCTAACTGGAAAGCTGGGTCTCGGAAGTGGACAGTCATTGAATAACCAATCAATCAAAGATGTTTCTTCCTGACCCACTAGGTTAGAGGTTGGTTTGTGCCCTGGAGCATGAGGTTGAGATGATAATTTCCTAGGTACCAAAGAAATAGGAGAGAGACGACAATTTTACCCTTTTTGGTCAAGCTTTTAAGTGCTTCTGGCAGAGCAAGTGTGACAGAAGTAATATGTAGGGGTGTTACAGATGCTTCTTTAGCAGAAGATTATACTCAGTGGTAAGGCATTTGAGTGTGGATCAAACAGTCCCTGGTTCAAATCTGGGTGTCCCTTGAATAGCTGCCTTATTTTGGGGTGAGATGCTCTAGTTTGGGGTTATGCAGGCCACACTAGATGACTGTAATGGTCCTTCACATCTAGGGATTTTGGTGACAGAGGACCATTATTGATCGGAGGGTCATGGCAATGCTAGGAGCCATTTATAGAAGCTCCAATCCTGCATTCATGGAAATTGGTGAAAACCCCCTTACTTTACCAGCACTGGCTCAGGCCTGTAACAGAGGGGGCTCACAGCTACTGGTTCTCAGTCCTACACTTGGGCCTTCTGGATCAAGTCACACCAGGCAAAATGGAGGCATCTCTCCGTGTGAGGAGCAATGAGGAATCTGTAAGATCTCTGGAAAGTAATGGCTGGCTCAGACCGGCTCCTGCCAGGCCAACCTAGGGAGGTGACACACAGCTGGGACTTGCTCAGGATGGCTCCTACCAGCCCAACCAGGGACTCTGCCTTTTTTTACTCCCCAAAGAAAGCTGTGTCACTCAACCAGTGGAGCACTGTCACTCTCAATGACAGCATCATGTGGAATGATCAGCAGAGGGGCATTGTGGGGCGGGTTTGGGGGCACAGAGGCTGTTGTGTTTGGCCACCGTTTGGCAAACACCACGGGGTGGGGGGAATGTCTCCTGGGAGAAAGTCACTTTCATGTGCAATGTGCTGGGAGCAGGCTGGACTCTGCAGTTGGCACTAGCCAACCGAACTTTCTTCTGTGGCTGTTTGGACCTAGGGACATGGAGTCCCTCGCTTCAGCGGCAGTGCAGGGAGAGCCCATTGGAGTCTGAAGGAGCAGGCAGCGTGTAACTCCAATAAACAGGGGCCAAGCCCAGGCAGCTGGGAAGCTCCTTCCAGAAGACCAGTGGCTCGCTGTGCCATGGAACCGGCCCACGTGGAGCATTGCGCCATCGTTCATTTCCAAGCCATTCCCACCAGCTCGGCTGGTGCTGGGAGTGCAGGTGTTGGTGGGGGCAATGCTGAGGGGGACAGCGGAAGGGGAGATGATGGTGGCAGAGTGACAGCGGAGGGGTTGATGGGTGGCGGCAGGGTGGTGAAGGGGTTGGATTCAGTGTGAGGGTGAAGGAGCCAGGGCCAGTCGGATGGCGGAGGTGTCAAGGCTGGTGTGATGGTGGCGGGGTTGTGACAGCCGCAGTGTTGGGGTGAGGGTGCCACTGTGATGGTGATGGTGGAGGTGTCAATGTAATGCTAAAGATGGTGCGGTGTTGGTGACGGTGGAGGTGTTGGTGA
>ML675642.1:9936939-9959645 GCA_007922155.1 Mesoclemmys tuberculata
TCCCGCCCTCACCCTGCTCGGCATGGAACCGCCCTATGGTGCGGTGGCCGTCGGACCTGTCCCTGTTGGCCAAGCTGGGCTGTCACGTGCAGGGTGAATTCTGGCAGAGGGGTGTGAGTGCTGCCAGCAGCAGATCCACCTGGTGCCCTGTCAACCTCCAGCCTGGCACCCCTTCAAGCAGGGAAGGGAAACGTCTCTGACACAGCACGTGCCCAGATTCCTGCTGAACTCTGGCCCTGTCTACCATCTTGGAGCGTTATAAGAAGACGGGGGGAAGGGGCATTAAGGGAGGAGAAAGACTGTGTCTGGGCCCCCCAATTCTGATGCCACGTGAGCCTAGTTGTTGCCAAGAAACAGTTGCTTTGGGACAAACCCAGCCCTTCAGATCTCTCCTGCTCCGGCACAGCCCAGCTCACGCAAGCACTGGGCCCCGAATCTCTGAACTGTCTGGAGGACTTGGCACCGGTTCCCGCTCTTCGGTGCCCCTGCGGCGAGCCGGCATGCATGGCAGGCTGCAGCTTCATTATGGTGATTGATTCCTTTTGCTGCTAGCATGCGGGGGGGGCCCGGCTGCCGAGGAAAACAGGGAGCAGGCTGCAGCTGGAAAAGCTGCACAGCCCTGCTCTGGCGCTCGGCTCCGGAGCATGGCCTGGTGGTGTCAGGATGCCCGCTCAGCCCAGAGGAGGATCAAGTGGAGGTGGGCGGGAGGGTCACTAGGTGGAGCCTACTCGGCTGCACCCCAAAGAGTGAGGGGGGAGGCGGAGTTTTATGCGCTTGGGTAAGCGGGGCTGTGAGGGGACAGCATGAGGCTGTGGTCCAGGGGAAAGGCCCATGCAGTGGGATGTCATCACTGATGCTCGGCCCATGAGTCTCTCCTGGTCTTGACCGGTCCCCGGCAAGGCTTCCTAACCCAGCTGGCAAGGATGGCTCTGAGGCCTTGCTGGCTATGAGCACAAAGCGAGAGCGCATCTCTTTTCATGGGCCTGTAACAGCTGCGGATGGCCCAGGGACCTGACCATCCAGTCAGCCCATTCTGGGCAGCCTCTGCAATGAGGAGGCAGGGGAGAGCTTTTGTCCTTCTCCAGGTGGGTTTTTATCAGTGCACATGGCACCTGGTGAAAGGTGCAACAGACAGACAGATTAGACTGCATGTATGGGGACAGATGGACAGATAGGTGGACAGATGACGATATGGGGATGGATGGATGGATGAGTGGATATTATGCATGGGGCTAGATAGAGAGATTAGATCGGTAGATTGTTAGTCTTCCTCCTGATACATGCCCACGGGGCCTGCGTCTGTCCCTGCCCGCCCTGTGGTCAGCAGGGAGCGAGTGCAGTGAAGGCCAAGAAGTCGCACCAGCATAAAACCAGTGGAAACCAGCATAAGCTTAGTGGTGCAGGAGTCCCCACCCCCTTGCACCGCTAGACTGCACGGCCCCTCATGGGGCAATGAGCCAGCCTGCTATGCGCCCCTGCTCCCCAGACCGCAGAGTTCAGGTGGCAGTTGTGCGTGGCCTTTATGTGGCTCATGTAGGTTGTGCCTGGGTGTGTCATGTGGGCTTATCGGTAGGGGACAAAGGTAAGTAAAAATGGGAGAGAAGACTTCTATTGTCAGTATCTACCTTTGGTATTTAGCTGGCCTCCATCACCATGGCATCTGGGCCTCTCACAGGCTCCAGTGTATTGAACCTCACTTGTGAGCAGGGCAGGGCTATCATACCCAATGTGGTAGCGTTTCAGGCCAGAAGGGACCACCAGTGTTTCTCAATGACTGGGCTGTGGACGGGTTCCTGAGATCTCCCTGACACAGGTTAGGAAAGCAGCCAGCCAGTCCCTGAGATCAAAAAGGTTGAGAAATGCTGGTCTAGTCTGACCTCTGGCATATCGCAGGCCTCCAGCTGATGGGTGACTGAGGCCCACTTCTCCAAGATATTCAGGCACTTAACTTCCATTGAAATCAATGAGGCAAAGTGGCTTGGCTAAGGTCACACGAAGCATCTGTGGCAGAGCCAGGACTTGAGCCACCCATCGGACTCCATCAGCTCCAAAGCATTGGCAAGCTCAGTGGGTCTAGTACATGGGTGTAACATGCCTCCGTACAAGTGAAATGGCCCCCTGTAGAGGAGCCAGCACGAATCCCATCTGAGCCCTACAAGAATTAAACAGATACGGACAGCATCGCTCCAGTGGCAGCAGCCGCAGAGCTTGCTCAAGTCACAAGGAGCAGAGGATGTGGCCCACAGACTGGTGCAGCCTGCTTCTTTCACCTGGCCCATGCACGAGTCAGTCTTGGCCTGGCTCTCCCCTCCAGCCTGCCTGTGACGGCAGCAGCCCTGGCGCGCTGGCAGGAGAAAGCGGGTCAATTTTCTCCTGACACAGACATTTGAAAAAGCTTCAACATTCTGTCAAAGCCCAGCACCGCAGCTGCAGCAGGCGGCCGGTGCTCAGGTCCCCACACGGCTCAGGGAGCTGTGACTTTCCAGCGCAAGGTTTAGCTCCTTGCCAAGTGGAGTAATTAAAGCTTCTCTCAGAGTCTATAAAGACATGTTCGAACAGCCAGGGCTCCACCGGCTTTTGGGTGTGGGTTACAGCTAAACGGGGAGCTGTAAGGTCCGGCAATGGCTTTGGGAATCAGACAGAGACTTCTGACTAGTGGTTAGAGCAGGGGGGACTAGGAATCAAGACTCCTGGGTTCTTTTTCTGGCTCAGGGAGGAGGATGGGGTCCAGAGGTTAACGCAGCAGGGGATTAGTGTTCAGAATTCTTGGCTCTGGGATGGGAATGTGGTTAGAGTGGGAGGACCAGGAGTCAGGACTCCTGGGTTCTCTTGCTGGGGAGGGGAGTGGGGTCCTATGGTTGGGGGGGACATGGGCAAATGAGAGTCAGGACTCCTGAGTTCTGTTCCCAACTCTCCCTCTGGTTATGAGTAACCTTGGGCAAAAGGATGAGAAAGGCTGCGCCATGTCTGACTGCTCCCCTCTGCTGAAGGCCGAGCTGCGGCACAGGGTGTGATTGCATTGCTTGTTGGGGGTGGGATGGGGCAGCTTGCACAGCTGCAAGCCCTACAGCTGCTACGGCTCATGGTGGCTCCCCCAAGCTGCAGCGGCTTGTACAGCTTCAATTCTTCCTCTGATACCCCCTAGCACCATTTATCTGGTGGCTGC
Source organism: Mesoclemmys tuberculata (assembly GCA_007922155.1). Lineage (NCBI taxonomy): Eukaryota > Metazoa > Chordata > Testudines > Chelidae > Mesoclemmys > Mesoclemmys tuberculata. The sequence goes on from ML675642.1 coordinate 9,940,106, forward strand.
TGCTTTGAAACTTACGTCACATCCGAGAAAGAAACAGCGGGCAGGCTGGCCACGTGCTAGTTATCTCATTTCATTGACGAAGAGTCCGTCTCAGGCGTGTTACCCAAAAAGCTGAGCAAAGATTAAACCCAGCTAGGCCCTGTGGCCGGAGAACGCACCCAGACTGTACCAGAGCCACACAGGCTCCAAGGGAGAAGAGCCGAGAAAAACGGGGGGCCAGAATGATCAAAGGCCTGGGAGGCAGCTCTGGAAAATCAGCCGTTTCTGTGCTGTAATTGGTTCGTGAGATTGGTCATTAACCCAAAGGTTGTCAGTTTGAGCCCTTCCAAGCAGGGTGTGCTGAAGGGGAAGGAGGATGGGCTAGTGGTTAGGACACCAGCCTAGCCCCAAGGAACCTGGAGTTCAATTCACTGCCCTGCTATAGGCTCCTTGTGCAACCTGCATCAGTCTGTGGGCTTCAGTTCCTGCTCTGGACAACGGGGCGATATCCCTGCCCTGCCTCCCACAGGTGCTGTGGGGCTCAGTCCATTGAAGATAGTGATATGCTCACGTAATACTGTGCTGGGGCCAGAGGCATGTAAGTACCTTACAGGTCCTGATACTGATTAAAGGGGGAGGCCCCTATGTACATTCTGTGGGTTGGATCTGGGCTTTCTGTGGCCTACGCAACTGGTTGTGAACAATCTCTGCTTCCAATCAGTTTCTAGCCCCTGGGATTGTGAAGAAAACATTCCAAGGGAAACTCCCTACAGGGTTGACTTCCTGAGTCAGCAGACAGCCAGGAGCAATGACACAGACAGGTGTGAGTGACCCCCTTGACCCTCTATGTATTTGCTGGCTTCTCAGCTGAAATGCTGCTTTAACTTTGACATTAACTGGCATTGTGTGATGGGATGTACTGACCAGGAAGGGGTTAATGAGAGCCTGGAGCCCCATACACCTGTGCCAGGGGTTAAGCCCAGAGGGAGGAGCTGAAGAGGAAGACCCAGGCTTATCAGTAGCTGACTGGGAGAGAGAGAGGATCTCTTGAGCTAGCCCTGTAAGGAAGGCCTGGCAAGCCAAACTAGGCTCCTCCACGTTAGAGCCTCTTGGAGTGGGTAGGCCTGGGGAGGAACCTTTTGTTTCCTTTAACTAGTTTGGTTCCCCTTTTGGGGGTTCTGCAGAAGAGGCAGCCTGGGAAGGGACTGAGAAAGGCCAAGCTGTGCGCCATGGAGCTGAACAAACAGATCAAGTCTGCTTCGTCCAGGGTCACTGGGCTGGAAGGAGCCCAGAGCAGAGGGCTGGCCTGGGTCCCTGCACCGGCCCATGCAGGGCGGTGTGATGAAGATCCCAGTGGAAGGCCCACAGTGGCTGAAGCTTGGTGGTGGGCTATTGGTGTGCGGGACTCGGTTTCCCCTGGAAGGGGGAGGACCTGGCTGGAAGGATGGGTCCCAGGGAGCGGCACCCTGCCGCGGGGCTGGAGCAGCTGTCGGCAGCAGGCGCCGGAGGAGCAGAGGCTGCAGGGCCGGGCTCAGGCACGAGGGTGCCCACCTACAGTGAGTAAACTCTCCCATCCATGGCTGCTCATTTTAGCAGCTGGCGCAGGCAGGAGGGTGGGAGGGAAGCCTCAGGCGGGGGGGTTGGGGATGGCTGCAAGGAAAGAAATGCAGAGGGAGGAACGGCGGTGACTCGGCTGAGAGAGGAGGCTGGGGAAGGAAACACACTGACGGGCAGCGCCGGGTGTTTGCTCACTGAGGAACGATAATGTCCGGTGTATAGAGCTGGCACTACAGTAGCTGTGTCAAGGCCAGATTCTGCCCCCGAGCGGGGACCCAGGACGAGAGACCAGGCCTAGAGAGCAGGAAGGGTTTTATGAATCAGCAGCTGGTCAGTAAGGAGTGCCAAGGAGCCAGCAGGCCTCCTGGGGCTCTGCTAAAGCCAGCTGGACCCGCCGGGGCACCAGAGATCCTATCTCCTGTGTCTGCAAACAGATATCAGTCCCTGGAGCCTTTTGTTTCTGCGAAGCCAAGCCGCCTAGTGGCGAGTGTGCCCCACTGCGGGCCAGCGCTCCCCCAGGGGCTGGCCAAACAACAGAGACCCGATTTGGAGGTGGAAGGCGTCAGTGGGGACGCTGCAGGTTTGATCTCTGCCCTTGAAACACAAGCTGGGGAGATCAGAAACCCAGGGATGTATGGAGAGGCTTTGCTTTTTGTCTTCCAAGCGCTGGGAGGGTCACGTGAGCTGCGAACTCATGTCATCCGTATGGGGCAAAGCTGAAATGTCCTTGATGCCACTGACTTTGACCAGAAAATTCCCCACCCCCATCCCTCCGTGAGTCAGGAGTGAAGTGGGGGGGGGGGGTTGTGCCAGCTTTGCAGGGGGAATCGGGAGCTCTCAAAAGACAACCAGCTGAGACATTCCTAGGAACTGGGGCTCGGGGTCTCTGCGTCCCTGAGGAGGTATCCAGGGCTCACCGGGCTGCATTCCTCTGTGAACCTGGCTGCTGGAAAAGCCAGAGATTTATAACCCCAGAGAGATCGGCACCACAGACAGATGCTGAGTGACCTTCTGGAGCCCTTGGCCCGTGAACATCCTCTGCCCTGCTGTTCGGGACCTCGGCCCCTCTCTGCTGATGCCCCTCCAGCATGACACACAGCCGGCACTGTTGAGTGGGTGGGAAAAGGGGCACAATTCTGTCAGGTCCCACGCTTGGGGTGGGGAGACCCAAAACATCTATAACCTGTGTAAACGGGATGAGATGGGAGCGACTGGGACCCTGCGAACACGAGGTACCGGGGCCCCACATTTCTCTCGACAGGCCCACAGCCCCTTTACCATTGCGGCGCTGGGCCCATCCACAGTTCTGCCGAAGCCCCGCGTTCCGGTGCCCAGCTCCCACTGGGATCCGAGGGGCAGGACGGTTCTGCTCCAGGCGCTCTGGGAGGGGGGGCCGGGAGAAGGACCATAGCGTGATCTCTCGAAGCTGCCCAGACGTGTGCTCTAGATATTTCGTTTTTACCCGACATATGGTTTCATCTGCCCTCGCCAGTCAGTTACTTTTCAAATTGCTCTTGCATTAACTTTTGCCTCCAGGCTTCCAGGAGGTCAGCTCTGAAGGCAACATACGGTCGCCGATTTTTTGCTACAAACAGTTCTGCCTGGATATGGGGGCTGGGGAGGGGGGGAGCGAATGATCTTAGGCTCTTGTTCTGCCCAGGAGAACAGGGTAGCCCCTGCCCGCTGCAGACCTGTGGGGGGGCTCCTGCACAAAGCAACCATGGCTCCAGTGCCAGGCAGCATTACCCAGCCGCAGCACTGGATCTGCGCAGATTGGTTTCCCTTTCCATCTCTGCGGGACCTGAAGGGACTCCTGCCTCTTGTCATTTCTCTGGTCCCATCTGCTAGTCAAAACAGAGGGAAGAAATGACGCCACTTGAATGCAGTCGTCCTTGTTGCAGTGGGGCTGGATTCTCAGCCACTCTAAATCACTGGGTCTCTCTGCTGTGGGGGAGACATCTCCAGAGGGTTTGGATCTCTCTCTCTGTCTATTTTAGTTCTGTCCTGCAGCCCCTTGCCTGCCCTTCCCCTCCCCTGCTCCCCAAAATCTCCCTCAAAACCCTCCTTTCAAAGAAACGCACACTTCTCCCCAAAGGCCCCTTCCAAAATCTTCATCCTCTTTGCAGTGGTTTGAACAAGAGCGATGTTCATTCTCTGGAAAAGGCGCAACACGCAGACAAAAGAGATTTTTCCGAATTTCTGATGAAACTTTTTGCCACGTTTTTTCAGCACACCCCTCCCAACAACAGGAAAAATGGACATTTGGGGTACTTTCTTCTAGTTAATTTTCAAAATTGGGATTGAAATTTTGGCCTAAATTTCAAATTTGGGAGGAAGTCATGAAAACATCACCAGTTTATTCCCCAGCTTGTAAGAAATTGCTGCAGGAATTTCAGAGACGAATATTTGAATTAACAAAACACCTAGTGAACCGCCTCATACAGTTGTTTTGCTTTCCGTTGCACCTCAGTCCCTTTTCTTAGGCTCTGATATTCCACCCCCCCTCACCTGGTGTCCCGCACGCCCCATTGCAATGGCAGTTCAAACAGACAAGGGCAGGGTTGTTATCCCCATTTTACAAATGGAGAAACAAGGTGCAGGATGCAGCATGATTTGTCCAAGGTCTGTCCATGGAGTCTGTCACACAGTTGGGGACTGAACCCAGGTTTCATGAGTCCCCATCCAGCATCTTCACCCCACAACACCCCTTCCTGAAACACAGGCCTCTGGTATATGGCTGCTAAGGCTCTCGGGCTGGAAAAATCCCCCCCCACCTTTTTTTTTTAAACTGACAACCTCTTAAGAGAGAGAAATTGCAGCTCAGGGGTCGGACTCCCAGTTGCCCTGCACCTTCTGGCATCCTTGGAACCAGTGAAAAAGGGGAGTGAAATACTCTCATTCAGATCCCACCTTTGCACAGGCGTAAATGACACCACAAGATTCAGGATCGTGGTGAGTGAATCCCAGGTGGAGGGCGGCAGAGGATTAAGCCCCGCTGCTTTTTATAGCGAGGGGAGCCAGGTCAGGTGAAGGTCACCTATCAAAGCAACAGCGAGCCAAGAGACAGGAGACATAACCGTGGGTTGAGAAGACAAGGGTGTGGGAGGGAAATAATTTCAATGAAATGAAACAAGCCTGCTATAAATGGGAGAGAGGCAAATAATTCAACAACCCCCCCCTCCACACACACACACACAGAGCCCTTGGAGCTATTGCCAAATACCAGCAGTAAAGTAGTTAAATTAACGCAAAAAGAGAGCGAGCGAGATTGAGAGCATGCAGGTTGGGCCCCGATCCAAAGAGTTAATGTTCCACAGGATGATCGATTAGTTGTCAGATGTGATTTCGAACCAATACAAGATGAATAGCATAATTTTCCTTCTCTCATTTTAGACAGAATTAAGAATCCATTAGCTAACACAAATTTTTGGCAACTTTAATAAAAAGCTTCACTATACGCTTGTAGCAAACGCTCCCCAAGGTATTTTCCAAAGATGCAAATAACCTTTTTATTTCCCACCGCCGCCCGTCTCCCCCCCCCCCTTTTTTTTTTTTTTACAATCTTTGCAGCCGCTTTTGCAAATGAATTGCCCCATAGCTCGTGCTCTCTCTCCCTCTCACCCTCTCTATTCTACAGAACAATGAAAACCAATCCTAGATGCAAGGTTATTTAGCTATGACAATGGCTGTGGCTGGGTTAAGAGAGGATGGTGTGTTGGCTGGTTTGTTTAAAGCCAGTGTGGAAATGAAGACCAGGCACCACAAATGACACCAAAGGAGATGGGGATTCTGCGCTCCTTGCTCAGCGGGGCTCCCCGGGATGAGAATTCAGCCCTGAAGCGGCAGTGCCAGCTTTGCACCTCCCAGGCCCGTGTGACCATTCGCCCAGCCTGCGAGTGTCTCACAGCTTTGCCTCTGAAGCTCCTGGGCTATTACTTTCTGAGGCTGGCGTGCAGGGAGGAGAGTGGAGGGGACAATGGGTTGCAGCGCTAGATTTTGCTCCCTGGAGACCTCGGGTCTAATGAGGGATTTGAAGTCACAAGTGGGATGAGTTTGGGGGGTCTCAGTCATGTTACCATAAAACAGGCCATAGTCAGCAGCTTCCACGCAGGCCTAGGACTAAGCCTGGAATATAAAGGGGCTTCAGGACAGGACAGGACTGAGCAGAGCTGTGGGTGGGTGGGGGGACAAAGCTAATCTTCCTGGAGACCTGGCTGTGAGCAAACTCTGTATTTGCTCCTTGGGAGCTGGGCAGCGTAAGGGCTTTGACTTCAGCAATAGCACATGCCAGGGCAGGGCTTCGCTGCAGGCTGGCACCCAGGCTGCGATGCAGAAAGACTACCCCAGACTCAGCCCTGATATACACTGGCGCAAGTCCCCTTGTATCAGTGGGAGCGGTACCCATTTGCTGTCAGGTTCAATGTGTCTGGTGTGGATGGCCCTTGGCGGGGTCCAGGACTCTTGGATTATATTCTTGGTTCTGACACTGATTGGCTGGGTGACCTTGGGTAAGTCCCATCTCTCTGTGCCTCAGTTTCCCCATCTCTCCATGTCTGTTGTGTCTATTTAGATTGGAAGCTCTTTGAAGCAGCGACTGTCTCTTCTTGTGGGTCTGTGCAGTGTAGCGTGTGCCCCTGATCTCAGCTGTGCTTTTCAGACACCACCTCAATATCAGTAGGCAGGGAAGGATTCAATTTTTATACATACATACACGAACCAATGAAAAACTTTCAGTGATGATCAAAATTTACAGCTAGCGAAGCAAGAGAAATGCTGCTTGAGAACGTCTGAATTAGGCTTTTGACAAATGGGCAGGTGAAGGAGTAGCAAAAACAGGTCTGATGTGTTGATTTAAGGCTATGTACTTGGTGTATTTTGACACGTGGTGTTGGCAAGATGTGATTACAAAGCTTTAACTTTTTGAATCTCCTCATCTACTCTCATTAAATTATTGTCTGACCCCATCCCCATAATTCCTCACAACTGTGAACATTTAACAGAGAAAAATGGAGACAATGCCTAAAAGCCATCATTCCGTGCAACTGTAAACATTGAACTGGGTAAAGATCCTAAGCGATGCTGAAAAGAACCATTGATGTTCTCTGGCAACATTATAAAACTGGATTTCTGCCAAGCTGAAACATAAAGCAGAAGGTGTGCACAGGTTCCAAGAGGGCTCCCGTTTCACAGATGGGGAAACTGAGGTGCAGAGGAGGGGGCGGGGCTTGTCCAAGTTCACGCAGCTCAGCCAGCCCTGCTGCTTCCTGGTGCAGTGCTGCAGGCCTGAGGCCGTTCTCCCTTTGAGCCACCTTTTATGCCACGGGCATCCCCTCTGCCCGCTGGGTGGCTTCCCGCTGCCACTCAGCCAGCAATTCCCTGGCACGGGCCACCTCAGGAATGACTGGAATGTCAGGTGCCTTATTTGCATATGTAACTATGCATATAGGAGTTCCTGGCATTGGAGCTGCTCCCTTCCCAATCCCACCCCCTTGCAGAGAGAGGAATCTGATTGGATTTTGTGGGACTCCGAGCTCACGCCCATAAGACCCCCACCGCTATCCACAGAGCAGGACCCTGCGGGATCTGGAAGGGACCAGAGACAGCTGGCGTCCTTGCAGAACCCGGGAGCCCTTTGCTGTGAGCACCGCAGTAATGCCCAGGCCTTCGGCTGCCTCTCTGCGCCGCGCCCTGGGCTTTGCAGCGGTTCTCCAGGCCAGCTGGTGCACATTGCCTCAGGCCATCAGCAAACAGGGGGGGGGGAGAGAGGGAAGCCCCATGCTGCCCCCAGACGCGGCTGTCATATGAATTTGGACGGAGTAGATGGGCCACCCACTCCCTGATTGCCCAAGCTCACTGCTTGGGCCCAAAAGGTCAGGTCCAGGGTCCCCAAGTTCAGCCCTTCGGCTCTTTCCGTCTCCGTGGCTCTTGTTCCCAAGCCCGTTTTTTCACGTTGTTGAGGACGACGCTGGATTTAACTCCTGGCGCTTCCCTGAGGGACATGGTGGGACACGTTCGCAGGGCTCTCGTTGCTGGGTTGGTCCTAGGCTGTTAAAGAAATAGGTGGGTGTGGGAATATCTTTTGTTGGACCCACTTGTCAGCAGCACCTGTTGGGCTTCTGGACTCTGCTGATGTATGTGCATTAGTGGGATTGCAGAGGAGCCTTGTGCACCTTCCTGATCCTGGGCCCAGTTCTTCACCAGCCCCATCCCTGGTACAGTATAGAGCAGCCTCAGGAGTTCCCTAAACTCTGCTGGCCAGAGGTGGTGCCTCGAGGACAATACACCTGCTGAGGAGTGCCGGGAGTGCAGTCAAACTCTGGCCCCACCAGCCTTCTCCCAGCAGTGGCCCCCCCAGCGACTGGGAAATGAGCAGCTGTAGGGACAGCTAAACCAGCTGGGGGGGATTGTCAGATAGCCAGATTCACCATCTTTCTAATCCTTTGCCCCACTGGCATGCAGCGAATGCAACCCCAAGTCCCTTCGGGAGAGTGTGAGGGCCCCCAGATCCAAAGTGGGTGCTTCACCTGCAATGAAAGAGGAGCTGAGGCGCAAGCAATTTTTTTTCACATTCGTAACTGAAGCGGCGAGCCCAGAGGTGCTCACAAATAAGCACTGTCCAAATCCAACCGACTGCCGACCCTGGAGAGGTTGGGGTGTGCTGTACACACTGCACCCTTCCCCCGCCCCTCCCTCAATAGCCTAAATCTCTGGAATTTAGGCACCAAATGGGTTGAATTAAGATTATTATCACAGCTGTTCCAAATGTAATTAGTTTTGCTCTGAGTTTGTTTGCTTTGCGGGATTATGCAGCATTCCAGCCTAGGCTACTGGCTCTAACTTTAGAAAGGCTTAATTACTCTAATAAAGAGGATGGTGGGTTAATTTGATGATCCAAAGGTGTGTTTTTCAATTACATTTAACAGAAAGATTTATAGTCAAGTGAAATTCAATTAGGCATGTGTGAAAGGGCTGGTCCCCGGGAATCGCCTGCCCGTGCCCCGGGCTGGTGGGGTGAGTTCGCGAATTCTGGGGCTTGCCGTGACTGGCCCAGATCTGGGTGGCTGGCTCCGTCTCATGGAGCAGTCTGAGATCTTCCAGAGTCAAGAAACTTGGGAGAGAAAATCCCATGGTGATTATTCTCGTCACACCTAGCAGCCGTCATCAAGAGCAGGGTCCCCTTGTGCTCGGTTGGGTACAAACAGAGCGAGAGACAAGCCATCGCCCATTGGTTAGATTTTCAAACAAGCACTGTCAGGCTTTGTCCCAAGCTGACCTACATGCTTGGGAGACATTCCACAAAACTGCCTCCTTGTCCTCCTTCGTATCCCTCCTTAACGCTCTCCTGTGCCAGGCTGCCTGCCAAAAACTGGACAGGGGTTTGGACACTGGTGTGCTGAGAACCCATCCCATCCTGCTGACTCATGTGGTCGTCTTGGTTCTGGGCACTCCCCAAGCAGCCCTGTCTGCATCTACCTGGTGGCTTGTGCTTTGTACGCCCCTTGGGCAGGGACCATCTCCTTGCTTTGTCCATACAGCGCCTGGCACAGTGAGGTCCAAGGCCAAGACTAGGGCCCCTATGTGCTACAGCAATCCAGGTAATAATCTAACAGGCCGGCTGGGAGCAGAGCTGGTGGGGGGGGCTCAAGTTCTGTTTCATGAAGGATTTTGAAATTCAGGGGAGCAGGGAATCCAACTGGGGCCTCCCAGATCCCTGTGCGAACAGTGGGTCAGCCTTGCTTCTGAACGAGGCCCGAAGAATCAAGGCGGGAATTGGAAAAGAAACAGCCTTTCTTGGCTTCCTTGGGTGTGCCCTCCTCTCTACACTTGTGGCCCCTCAGGCTTTCCGCAAGAGCCCCCATGATGCCAGGCCACCTCATCCCAGGCCATTCTCCTGCCCTGCACACATGCTCCGGGCTAATGTCTGTGCCGAAGGGGCTGGTGTTGGAATGGGAGGAACCCGTGAGCCCCTGCCGGCTGACGGTACCTGCGCTGCTTACCCTTCCATCCCGGGTCTCCGCAGCAGAAAGGAAGAAACAGTATCTGGATGGGCCGGAGACATTTTCTGACCTGCTCCAGTCTGGAGGAATCCGTCTCCTCGGACTCCTGCCCGCTTCTTGTCTGTCTCTGGAGCCCAGTCAAAACCGACTCCTGCTTGTTTCAGAGATCAGCCCTCTCGCCTCCCCCCACCTGCCTCATTCTCTGGCCGCCAGCCCTCCATGCCCAGGGGGGTCAGAGAGAGGCAGCCGTTGCTGGAGGTTCTCAGTGCCTGCCGGCTTGCGTCTGTCATCTCTCCAGGACTGCTGAAGCAGAAAGTGCTGGGGAGAAGGAAGGTGTGTTGCTCCTTTCTATGGGACAGGGAAGCAGTGATGCTGTTCCAATTGCTGCCAGGTTAACTGACCCCATGCTAGGTGTTAACTGGAGCAGTGAAAGAATTGCACCTCTCACAAACAGTGTTAGGTGGGGTACAGATGCGGGAGTTGACTGTCAACCTACCCCTAATACTGAAATAGGCTTGACCCAGATAGGTCACTGGGCTCAAGACGGTGGCCTGTGATATACTGGCGATCAGACCTGATGATCTAAAGGGCCCACCTGCCTTTAAACTCGGTGTAGCTATGAAAATGAAGAACATTCACAAAGCTGCTTGCACTGGTTAAGTGCATCGGGTTAAATCCCCACCTTACATCACAGCAATGCTGCTGTGAAGAGGAGACCGGAGTCATTCACTGCCTTTCATTCTTGCCTAAGAGCCATCCTTCCCCCTGCAGCTTGGTCTGACTTCCCAAGGCCATTGGCAGTGCAGCAGGTCTCGTGGGGACCACGCACCCGTGTTTTGTCATCACCACTTTGCTTGGTGACGTTTTCAGCATTGACAGAGGAGCAGGAAAGCCGCAGCCCTCCTGCGTCCCACTGAAATCCGGGAAATCATTCTCTAGTGCTCCATGAACTCGGTCCCCTGTCTGATGAAATCAGTGCCATTGTGACCCAGGGGCCCTCTGAAATCCGTTCTTCCTGTATCTCACCCAAATCAGCACTGAAATCACTTGCTTGGACCACATGAAATCAGCTGCTCTGTGACCCATGAAATCAAGTCTGAAATCAGTTAAATTAGCCCACCAGTGCCCTATATTCATGGATGTCCATCCCTCTTTTGTTCCATGAAATCAGTTCGGAAATCACTGTCCAGTCCCGCAGGAAATTAGTTCCCCTGTGCCCTATGAAATCAGTTTTGAAATCAAGGAAGCCATCTGCCCCTGCGTCCCACTCAAATCCAAGGTCAGATTAGGCTGCAAAGCCAGGCCCCTTGCATGGGCGTCCAGTTACATCTCCCTCGGCAGTCCAGCTGTCGTACCACTGGGTGTCAGGGTCGAATCCCACTCCACTAACCCCTGGCCTGCAGTGGGCACCATGCCAGACCCCCAGTGTAGCCCCAGGAATGGAAATTAAAGGAGTGCTCGAATCTACAGAGTGAATTGGAAAACAACTAAATTGGCACCACTGTGATGTAACTAGATGACCAAACCAGTATCGATGCTGTTTGACCTCGGTCCATGCAGGGATCAGAATCTGGCTTTGACGTGGCCCGTATGTTTGTGTCTCCCCCTCCTAATAGCAAGGAGGGTTGTAGTAACTACATCATTTGTACTGAAATAGGGAGTTTCCCTTCCCTCCTTTGGGTTTGCTCCCCCCCTCTGGATACCATAAATTATCCTTCCCAATCCTCATCTCTGACAGGCCCCCATGAAGAACGCTCCCAGCCAGCTTTGGAAACGGCCACTCCTGCATCAGTTGTCAGCTCTGTTCCTGTGGACATCCTTCAGCCAGCTCTGCCGATGTCCCCAACGTCCCCTCTTCAAACCCCGCCTTGCTCTCTCTCCTTCCCCTGCTCACGTGGCAAAGGCCCTGTGCCCAAGCTCTGCTCTGTAACACATTCGTCAGCCGGTCCTGCCTTATTTGATCTTGTCCTTCTCCTGCCAGAGATCTGGGGGGATCCCATTTCCCTTCCCCGATTTCTTTCGTCCCTGTCTCATTGCAAAGATCACCTAGAAAAACAGCCGATAACGGGGGGTTGACAATGGAGGAGGGGTCTTAGAAAAATCTGTGCCTGCTATACAGATTTTGGAACAAGAATCTGGTCTGGATCCTGCTGGTCTCTGTCTCTCTCGCGCGCACACAGAGGCATTCACAAAGGCCCCTCCTGTGTGCTGGCCGGGCTGGCAATATTGCTGCCATATTAGCAGAGTTAGAACTGAAGTAACAGCTGTTAACACCACCCTGCTACTCCCAGCCATGCGGAGTCATGCAGGCGGCGCGAAGGCGCATTCACCCCCTCCTGGCCTTGCAGGCTCCAGAGCAAAGCAGACGGGGGCTGCGTCTGGGGTGCTGGGGCCGGGCTCTGCTGATACTGGGGGACACAAGGCTGGGGAGGGAGAGGTCCAGGATTTAAAGCCACAAGGCGCAGAGAGCTGGTCAAAGCAGAGGTGAGCTCTTGGGCCAGATGGCGCCTCCCCCCAAACACACACAGATCCCCTACTCCTTCGGCTGGGGCCACCATAATGTCTGTCTACTTCACGGCCATGGGCTAACCTTCAAGCCCACCCCACTGAGCACAATACAGCAGTGCAGCTGGCTCCTGACTTAACCCCCCTCCTCTGTCTCCACTCCCTTGGGAGGGGACTAGAGTCTATGGCTGAGGTCTGAAAGGGGGCTAGCATTTTGGGGAGGGTTTGAGGGGGGAAGGTGCCCGGCCTGAGGCACTTTGAAGAGGCCTGATTTTCAGGAAGTGCCAGGCCTGTCCCCCTGCCAAAAACTAGACCCTGTTAAGTTATGTCAAGTTGGGCACCTGAAATGGCTAGTCGCTTTCGAAAATCTAGGCCCCAGCCCCTTAGTTGCCCTGGTGACAGGGTGAGAGGCACAGTCCGAATCCTGCCCAGGAGAGGCGAAGCAGCGGCTGGCTCTGGGGGGAGAGGCGCTGGTGCCTTTTCTCTGTCAAGGGCCACAAAGGGGAATGGAGATGGCCCAGGGGGGGTCACCCTGATGATTCGCTGGCTTCAGCTGAACCATATGTCAGTTACCAACTCCCACGCAAGGGGCTGATCCACACCCCTGCGAGGCGGCTGAATAACGATTGTTTTCTCCCTTTTGTAGATGGGGAAACTGAGGCAGGGATTATTTCTTGAACAGCAAGGGACGCGGCAGGCAGGCAGAGTTGTAGGGGAGAGGTCTATACTGAGCAGGCACGGGCCAGCATTACAGGCTAAAAGACTTGTTTGTGTCCAGTCACCCGGCTTGCATCCCTGGGTGAGTGGCCCCACACCAGACTAGGGGCCTGGTCTACAGTAGAAAATTAGGTTGGCATAACTACATCGCTCGGGGTGTGAAAAACCCACTCCCCTGAACTATATAGTTAAGCCGACCTAAGTCCCCGTGTAGACAGCCTCCCGGGGAGGTGGGTTAGCTGTGCCTGCCCTCGAGTGGAGACAGAGCTGTGCCCTTTGTGGCATAGGCTGACTCAGGGAGCTTGTGATCGAACCGGGAGGAGGAGGCCAGGTCGCCCTGTAGCAATCCAGTTGCAGGAAAGAGCAACCGTGTCCAACAAAGATCCCTGCAAAATTGAAATCCTAAGGAGCCTGTCCAGCAAATGCATCCTCGGCGGCACGCGGTGGTTTGTTAATGAAGCTGTTTGTTAATAATAGCACAGAGGTTGCTAACACTGGGCTGCCTGAGCGCCACCTTTCTGCCCTGCTTCCTGCGTTAGAACGGGAATTCCAGATTGTTCTTCCAGCTGTTGACACTGGCGTTGTGCTCCCCGAGCTGCAGAGACCTGGGCACTGCTGGGAGCAATAGATTATTGGGACGCAACAAAGCTGCAGCACTAGTCTCTTGCAGGGCAAGGAGCCAGTGAAGTGTGCGGGTGTGTGTGGAATGGGCTGAGCATTAATAATAGTTGAACAAACCATTTGGAATCTGATTGTTTCATGTTACTTATTACATTGCTGCGTCCCCCGTAACAAGCCAGGAGGGATTCGGCGTCTTTATTTTAGCGAGTGGTGTTTATTTTAGAATAAGCGTTCACGTGCGGGGACTGCAGGTCAAAGGCACTGGAGGGTTTGATTTGTCCCAAGATGCTGGGTTCTGACTGGCTTGCCTGTGAAAACTTCTGAGGAAGGGGCTGGAGCTCCAGTGGTGTCACCAATTTGTGCCGAGATTCTGGCCCTACGTCCAATTTCCATCATCTGCTTCGTACAAGAGATCTCAGGTTGGGACAGGAGCATACAAAGGAGGCAAGGACCATCTCTCAGTATAAATAACGATCAGAATTCCAGTTTCTCCCATTCTGAACAAGGATGGTGCTGACAAAGAGCTGCTGCATTTGACTAGCTTCGGCCTTACCTAGACTGGGGATTTGCTTTGATTACAGCTGTCGGGGGTCAGCTTGGCACTTGTGACCCAATGAGGCATCAAACCCAGGTCCTCCACTCACCTTAAACAGTCCGAGCCTTTATGTGAGATCTAGTGCTGGCTTGACACAGCTTTGGAAATGGGAGGGCTCTGTTTATCCCCAAAGCAGGCACCACATGGGCAGAAGCAACCCCCCTGTCCTCTTCACTAGGAAAGGGGATGTGGTGTGTTGAAAACTGGATTACAATTGTAAAGCTATCACTTTAAATCCCCAGAGATTTCCTGGTCCTGGCGGCAGGTGAGGGGGTGCTGCGATCAGTCAGCTGTCAGGCAGCCAGCCTAGAATGAGGTGCCTCTCTATTTTAGGGAGCAGTCTGCTTTGTCTCTCTCTGGCTTGGGGTTCTTGTGGGTTATCGCTCCGAATGCTAAGAAATCAAGTGGTGTTAACGCAGCAGACTTCCGGCAGGAGTGTGTGTGTGAGGACGTTGCAGAGCTCGCACCTTGGGAATGTCATGGGAGTTAAAAAGGCAGCCTCGTGGAATCAAAACCCATGAGGGGACACTGTGCTGTGATCTCACAACAGACCCTCTCTGCCTGGGCCCAGTCAGGAATCCACAGCAGAGATGAAAGTCCCCTCAGCCTTTCCTGATGGGCTCCCTGAGCTCCCTGGAACCCACACACCCCCTTTGCAGGGAAGGCACCCCCTCCTTTAGAGGAGGTATCACCCCCCAACCTGGTTCTCTGCCCCTTTGAGAAACCAGGCCCTGATCCAGCAGACACACCTGTAATCAGCCCCATTGACACCCCCCCCCCAGTCCCTCTAAGCCGTCTGCATTCCCTTTTCTATCGAGGCTCCACTATCTACAAACCCATCCACCTGTGTCAAGCCCACCTGTCTTTTTTTTTTTTTAAGAGGCATTAGACATTTGTGTATGTCTGTGTGTTAGCTTCCTTCTTTCCAGCAGGGACCTTGACTGTCAATGCTAATGGGCTGGGTGAAAAGGTAAGATCCCCTTAATTCTTCCCCCACTAAGGGCACCCTGGTTTTATTGGCCTGGTCCCCTCCTATCCCTGCAAGCCCAGGACAAATAGTAATAATAATTAATAATAATAATAAAGGCCCCTCCATCCTGCCGCAGTCAGCACAAGGCGTGCAGGATGCATCAAGCAGAGATCCTGTCTCATCACTGTCAATGTTCAATCAAAGCAGATGGGTTACAGCTGTGAGCACCAGCATGAAGAACAGGCTGCTTCAAGTCACTTGGGAGGGAGAGTAAGTGAGAGAGAGAGAGAGGGGCGA
This sequence comes from Mesoclemmys tuberculata, assembly GCA_007922155.1. Classification (NCBI taxonomy): domain Eukaryota; kingdom Metazoa; phylum Chordata; order Testudines; family Chelidae; genus Mesoclemmys; species Mesoclemmys tuberculata. The sequence goes on from ML675642.1 coordinate 9,955,344, forward strand.
GGGGGGGGGAAGAGCTACTTTTGCCAAATACCGGCCTCCCCCACGCAGGGCTACCCCCAAGCTGCCAAGAGAAAAGGGCAGATTCTGAGAGGGATCCAGGCCAAACCAAGGCTGGTTACACAAGGCTGCAAATCAGCTTGTAAGTAGCAACAAAATGGACATTTCCCATACAAAATTTGCAACAACTCCCCTCTCCCCCCCACACACAGAAGAATTGGTCGACCCAGGCTTCTCTCTCCCACGCGCAGGCCTAGCCGTGCCCCTAGCAATCGCAGTACTTCGCCCTCCTCATCGGCCTGGGCTGGGATAAAAGCCAGAGCTGGGCTCGGCAGAGAGGGGGTGCCCCACTATGCCAGGGCAGATTTGGGGAGGAGGGTGAGGGGAGCTTCGGTTTATATTTGGTTGTGGTCAACACATGTGAACTCTCTGCCCCAAGGCCTGATGCAGGGTAGTGTTAAGCCTCTGTTATACTGCTTGGGCAGCGTAAAGGGGGCTTAGAGTGGGTGCAAACCTCCTGGCCTGCTGCCAAGCTTCAGTGAGGGACCGTTGGCAGCCCTGCTCCCGGGGTCAGGGGGCTTGATGATATTCCCAGCACTGCAGCTAGTCTCTGCTTCCCAGAGACCATCGGATGCAGAGCAGCCCTGAGGCCCATGGGCTTCACAGCTGGGGCCTATAGGAATGTCTACACTTATCACTAAGCCTGGGTTCTGACTTAGGTCTGAGCCCAAGTCCCCTATGTGCCCACACACGGATCAGTCTGGCTCAGATCAGCAAGTACTCGGGCCCCAGGTCCGAGGGCTCTCCCAGGGGGGTGGGTCAGAGCCCAACCCGAGTCCCACTGAGACTCCAGTCCAAGCCGTGTCATTTTGCAGTGTGGACGCAGGCCAAGCCACAGAGCTGGGACAGAAGGTCTGCACAATGCAGTAGGGGTGTGAGACCCAGGTCCTGCCTGTGTGAACCCAGCTTTACAATGCAGTCTGGATGCTCACTCGCAGGCTTGGACAGACCAAGTCAATGAGCCTGGGTCCCACGGACCTGGGTGTACAATGCAGTGTAGACACACCCTGCAGGGCCCTGGAAGACAAGGATTGCAAAGAGTTTAAAGACACCTTACCTTCTCCTTCCCCGAGCACAGGCAGGGGGTAACTAAGACCCCAGTTCCTGGTTTGGAGCCACTGCTGACGTGCCAGGCAGCCGTGGTTGGGTGGTGCAACTACAGCAATGCCAAAACACGTGTGTAAATGCAAAGGTTTGGGAGCAGCCTCACACAGAGGGGGCAAGCCAATTTGCTCTCCCAATTATCCACCTTCTCCCAGAGGAAAATACTCTGGTTCCCTGCACAGGGGGATAAATTTGCTTGGTAGCTTTTAAAAAAAAAAAACACAGCCAAGCTCTGCAGAAGGGTCCAGGCTGCATGGCGGCAGCCCCAGTGCAGAAGGAACTGACTTACCAGCCTTGGGACAGCTGATCAGGTGGGAAACACCTGCCTCTGGTGCCACCCCCCCCACCAGAGAGGCAGGAAGCTGCAGCCCTGATAGAGCCAAGTGTGTGAGTTATTTTGCACCTTCCTTTGTCACCCTGATTGCAGAGTGCCCGGATCTCAGTCCGGATATGCTGGGGGGGCCTTTAACCAACCTGGCTTCCTTGTCACCTTGCCCCTAGCTACAAACTGGGTGAATTGGAGGAGACCATTCTGGCTATGGCCCAGACAGACGCTTGCTTAGCTCTGTGTCCTGTGAGCAATCCTTTTGATTCCAATGGGGTTAAATCCTGTCCTGTTGAAATCTGGGGCTTGGCAGAGGAGCAAGATTTCCCCCAATGGGGCTGCACAGTGCATCAGGTTAAACCTCTGCAGCCCTGGGGCCAGTCGTTGCATTAGCAGACACTGACATAGTTGCACAGGCCGTAGCTTCTGGAGCCCATGAAATATCATCCTTTCTTGGCGTTAAATTATTTGGCTGAGTGCAGGGGGGAGGAGGAGGAATTTATTATTCGCCAGCACTTTGTCTGAAATCTGTTTTGTTGAAACTAAAATTAAAATCCAAACCCTTCCCCCAGCTCTGCCTGATAATTTCCCAGGCAGCAGGAATGATATTTGTGGGATTCAAAAATGATTAGAGGTAGTTGTTTCAAATAATCTGTTCCCAGCCCCGGCTCTAAAACCATGAGATCTGAAGGCGAAGATCTCACCTGGCTGGAGAGATCTGAGCAGTGCTGGCTAGGACTGAACTGATCAATGGGTAAATGTCATTTCAGAGTGATGAAAATCAGGAATTTCCCACGGCTGTTATGAAAATCAAACCAAGCCACTATTTCACACGCATCTTAAAGGGACCCAGAAGTGTAAACGATGCAACAATAAGGCATGATGAGCATGAGCTGAAATGATTCCAAATATTAATAGTGAGTGTCTTGAGGCTCCCCACCCCCAACTTCTTGTGAATTGCAGAATAGCCAAACTACTTTGAAATTCACCCCTTGTCAGTCACAGGCTGGCCGAGCTGCCTCGGAATTTACACTTGAAAATTGCAGTTTGAAAAAACAACAGAATACATCGAAATATAAAATGCGTCCCCATAAGCTTTCATCTGCCCTTGGCTCGCTGGCCAGATTTAATAGCGTGGCCTTTGGATAACAGAAACCCACCTTTCTCTCCTCCTTGGAGCCTTTCTAGGAAGTAGATTTAACCTCCTGGCCTTAAATAATCACATTAAACAGGAACCCACTGGAAGAGCGAATGTCTAATTGCTTTGTTTCTTTCTGGTTCACTGGCTTCAGTGGATTCCCAGTAAATCCCAGAGCACTGGGGCTAAGGGGAAAGTGAATCTCTCAATGCCTCTTAGATATTCCCTTCCCAAATCCATCCTCCCCACACCCCACTTCTTGTGAGAGGCAACCTCTGCCTTTCCCCTCCACATCCGTCCAGTTTGGGTCGACCATACGTTTGCCTGCCTCTCCTCCCCCACCCCCCCAAGCATGGATCCTTTCTAGATGCAACAGTCAGTCGTTGTTGTGTGTTTAAGCCTTTATCCAAATTAAGCTGGTAATAACAGGGCCACCGACTAATTGATTCTGGCTGCTCCTGAAAGCCTCGTCCTCTAACCTTTTATGGCAACCTTGCCAAAAACCTTGCCAGCTTGGGAAAGAGACCTGCATCCTTAACGAGATCGCTCGACTTCACACATCTAGCACAATTGTGTGTCGGTGCCTCTTCCCCCCCACACACCTCCCCAGCTTCCCGGCTCCCACGATTGAGATCAATCAATTTCAGCAGCTCCCAGCCCACATACAAGGGGAAAGTCCTGTAGTGGGGTCCCCTCCCCACGTGTGCACAAACACGCCCCAGTCCTTGGGCTGGCGTAGATCTCCCGGAGATATGGACAAGGGCTGAAGGCTTATGCAGGAATTGTAGTGCCTTGATCCAGAGCGGCACCTTTACTTATATAGTGAACAGATGTCTTGGAATTTTAGATGCGAGCGAGACTCCTCCTTGCATCCCCCGGCTCCCCCTAGCTGGCACCGGGTACTGAGTGATGCTCCACTCCCCCTGGAGAAAGCTTCCTTTTCTTGGCGAAGAGCAGCCTGCTTTTTTGGCTGGGAAAACACAAGTCCGGCCAGTCTCCCATCCTAATGTGCCTGGGGGGGAAGGGGGCGACAGACGGGGGGCGAGAGGGCGGGGGATGATATGGAACACACACACCTAGGAGTGTGGCACGTCCCTTCGGGATGCACCTGGTGCGCAGTGAGCGTCTAGTATCTAGGTGTGCAGCGAGGGAGAGCCCCCAAGAAGCCGTTCAACGAGGGAATGGGCTTGTGCGGTGGCTGGGTAATAAATTGCACATATTTCCCTCTGCCGAGATCTACCAGGGAGAGCTCGCCAGCTGGTGCACATGGGCTAACTGCGCCACCTCAAGGGAGCTAAGCTGCGTGGTTTCCACGGGCTGAGGGTTCGGCCCACTAGTGTGGATGGGTCGGGTCCCTCTCTCCCGCGTGTGAGCGCTGTATAGACATCTGCGTGTCTATGGGTGTGTCAGTTCTTGGGCTGTTCTGTATGTGTAGGTAGATCTAGGAGAGCAACGTGTGTGTTTAGAGAGAAACAAAGGTGTCGCGATAAAGAGGGTCTGGTGGGGCTGTGGCGTGTGATCAGGTTTACTAGCTGTGGCTCTAGAGGTGTAAACACACAGGATAACCCTTAGGTACCCAGCGGGCAGGTTCTGTAGACTTGCAATAGATTATATAGATAGGGAAAGAGAGCTGTGTGTGTGTGTGTGTGTGTGTGTGTGTGTGTGTGTGTGTGTGTGT